>JAPWDM010000016.1:7820043-7837543 GCA_035578155.1 Brachynemurus nebulosus
TATTGAAATATTGGTATATGTGAATGTTTTATTATGATTTTTCTAACTATTGATAAAAGTTGATAAAACGTACATCATAAATAACAAATTATAAATTTACTCTTAAACTATTATTTTTACATAAAAAATACTTATCCACATTTGTTTATTTTAAGAAAATACATGATAATTTTAAAAAAAGTTTTATAATTTATGAATTTTTAATAGTTTTGTATCTTATGATAATGTATGAAAAATGTACATTTAAAATACTAATGTAAGTAAGATATTGTAATACGTTAACAAAAGTCAGGTGAATGTATAATATTTTAACCAAAAGTAAGTTAAAGTATTGAAATATTGGTATATGTGAATGTTTTATTATGATTTTTCTAACTATTGATAAAAGTTGATAAAACGTACATCATAAATAACAAATTATAAATTTACTCTTAAACTATTATTTTTACATAAAAAATACTTATCCACATTTGTTTATTTTAAGAAAATACATGATAATTTTAAAAAAAGTTTTATAATTTATGAATTTTTAATAGTTTTGTATCTTATGATAATGTATGAAAAATGTACATTTAAAATACTAATGTAAGTAAGATATTGTAATACGTTAACAAAAGTCAGGTGAATGTATAATATTTTAACCAAAAGTAAGTTAAAGTATTGAAATATTGGTATATGTGAATGTTTTATTATGATTTTTCTAACTATTGATAAAAGTTGATAAAACGTACATCATAAATAACAAATTATAAATTTACTCTTAAACTATTATTTTTACATAAAAAATACTTATCCACATTTGTTTATTTTAAGAAAATACATGATAATTTTAAAAAAAGTTTTATAATTTATGAATTTTTAATAGTTTTGTATCTTATGATAATGTATGAAAAATGTACATTTAAAATACTAATGTAAGTAAGATATTGTAATACGTTAACAAAAGTCAGGTGAATGTATAATATTTTAACCAAAAGTAAGTTAAAGTATTGAAATATTGGTATATGTGAATGTTTTATTATGATTTTTCTAACTATTGATAAAAGTTGATAAAACGTACATCATAAATAACAAATTATAAATTTACTCTTAAACTATTATTTTTACATAAAAAATACTTATCCACATTTGTTTATTTTAAGAAAATACATGATAATTTTAAAAAAAGTTTTATAATTTATGAATTTTTAATAGTTTTGTATCTTATGATAATGTATGAAAAATGTACATTTAAAATACTAATGTAAGTAAGATATTGTAATACGTTAACAAAAGTCAGGTGAATGTATAATATTTTAACCAAAAGTAAGTTAAAGTATTGAAATATTGGTATATGTGAATGTTTTATTATGATTTTTCTAACTATTGATAAAAGTTGATAAAACGTACATCATAAATAACAAATTATAAATTTACTCTTAAACTATTATTTTTACATAAAAAATACTTATCCACATTTGTTTATTTTAAGAAAATACATGATAATTTTAAAAAAAGTTTTATAATTTATGAATTTTTAATAGTTTTGTATCTTATGATAATGTATGAAAAATGTACATTTAAAATACTAATGTAAGTAAGATATTGTAATACGTTAACAAAAGTCAGGTGAATGTATAATATTTTAACCAAAAGTAAGTTAAAGTATTGAAATATTGGTATATGTGAATGTTTTATTATGATTTTTCTAACTATTGATAAAAGTTGATAAAACGTACATCATAAATAACAAATTATAAATTTACTCTTAAACTATTATTTTTACATAAAAAATACTTATCCACATTTGTTTATTTTAAGAAAATACATGATAATTTTAAAAAAAGTTTTATAATTTATGAATTTTTAATAGTTTTGTATCTTATGATAATGTATGAAAAATGTACATTTAAAATACTAATGTAAGTAAGATATTGTAATACGTTAACAAAAGTCAGGTGAATGTATAATATTTTAACCAAAAGTAAGTTAAAGTATTGAAATATTGGTATATGTGAATGTTTTATTATGATTTTTCTAACTATTGATAAAAGTTGATAAAACGTACATCATAAATAACAAATTATAAATTTACTCTTAAACTATTATTTTTACATAAAAAATACTTATCCACATTTGTTTATTTTAAGAAAATACATGATAATTTTAAAAAAAGTTTTATAATTTATGAATTTTTAATAGTTTTGTATCTTATGATAATGTATGAAAAATGTACATTTAAAATACTAATGTAAGTAAGATATTGTAATACGTTAACAAAAGTCAGGTGAATGTATAATATTTTAACCAAAAGTAAGTTAAAGTATTGAAATATTGGTATATGTGAATGTTTTATTATGATTTTTCTAACTATTGATAAAAGTTGATAAAACGTACATCATAAATAACAAATTATAAATTTACTCTTAAACTATTATTTTTACATAAAAAATACTTATCCACATTTGTTTATTTTAAGAAAATACATGATAATTTTAAAAAAAGTTTTATAATTTATGAATTTTTAATAGTTTTGTATCTTATGATAATGTATGAAAAATGTACATTTAAAATACTAATGTAAGTAAGATATTGTAATACGTTAACAAAAGTCAGGTGAATGTATAATATTTTAACCAAAAGTAAGTTAAAGTATTGAAATATTGGTATATGTGAATGTTTTATTATGATTTTTCTAACTATTGATAAAAGTTGATAAAACGTACATCATAAATAACAAATTATAAATTTACTCTTAAACTATTATTTTTACATAAAAAATACTTATCCACATTTGTTTATTTTAAGAAAATACATGATAATTTTAAAAAAAGTTTTATAATTTATGAATTTTTAATAGTTTTGTATCTTATGATAATGTATGAAAAATGTACATTTAAAATACTAATGTAAGTAAGATATTGTAATACGTTAACAAAAGTCAGGTGAATGTATAATATTTTAACCAAAAGTAAGTTAAAGTATTGAAATATTGGTATATGTGAATGTTTTATTATGATTTTTCTAACTATTGATAAAAGTTGATAAAACGTACATCATAAATAACAAATTATAAATTTACTCTTAAACTATTATTTTTACATAAAAAATACTTATCCACATTTGTTTATTTTAAGAAAATACATGATAATTTTAAAAAAAGTTTTATAATTTATGAATTTTTAATAGTTTTGTATCTTATGATAATGTATGAAAAATGTACATTTAAAATACTAATGTAAGTAAGATATTGTAATACGTTAACAAAAGTCAGGTGAATGTATAATATTTTAACCAAAAGTAAGTTAAAGTATTGAAATATTGGTATATGTGAATGTTTTATTATGATTTTTCTAACTATTGATAAAAGTTGATAAAACGTACATCATAAATAACAAATTATAAATTTACTCTTAAACTATAATTTTTACATAAAAAATACTTATCCACATTTGTTTATTTTAAGAAAATACATGATAATTTTAAAAAAAGTTTTATAATTTATGAATTTTTAATAGTTTTGTATCTTATGATAATGTATGAAAAATGTACATTTAAAATACTAATGTAAGTAAGATATTGTAATACGTTAACAAAAGTCAGGTGAATGTATAATATTTTAACCAAAAGTAAGTTAAAGTATTGAAATATTGGTATATGTGAATGTTTTATTATGATTTTTCTAACTATTGATAAAAGTTGATAAAACGTACATCATAAATAACAAATTATAAATTTACTCTTAAACTATTATTTTTACATAAAAAATACTTATCCACATTTGTTTATTTTAAGAAAATACATGATAATTTTAAAAAAAGTTTTATAATTTATGAATTTTTAATAGTTTTGTATCTTATGATAATGTATGAAAAATGTACATTTAAAATACTAATGTAAGTAAGATATTGTAATACGTTAACAAAAGTCAGGTGAATGTATA
This sequence comes from Brachynemurus nebulosus, assembly GCA_035578155.1. Taxonomy (NCBI): domain Eukaryota; kingdom Metazoa; phylum Arthropoda; class Insecta; order Neuroptera; family Myrmeleontidae; genus Brachynemurus; species Brachynemurus nebulosus. The sequence goes on from JAPWDM010000016.1 coordinate 7,823,966, forward strand.
ATATTTTAACCAAAAGTAAGTTAAAGTATTGAAATATTGGTATATGTGAATGTTTTATTATGATTTTTCTAACTATTGATAAAAGTTGATAAAACGTACATCATAAATAACAAATTATAAATTTACTCTTAAACTATTATTTTTACATAAAAAATACTTATCCACATTTGTTTATTTTAAGAAAATACATGATAATTTTAAAAAAAGTTTTATAATTTATGAATTTTTAATAGTTTTGTATCTTATGATAATGTATGAAAAATGTACATTTAAAATACTAATGTAAGTAAGATATTGTAATACGTTAACAAAAGTCAGGTGAATGTATAATATTTTAACCAAAAGTAAGTTAAAGTATTGAAATATTGGTATATGTGAATGTTTTATTATGATTTTTCTAACTATTGATAAAAGTTGATAAAACGTACATCATAAATAACAAATTATAAATTTACTCTTAAACTATTATTTTTACATAAAAAATACTTATCCACATTTGTTTATTTTAAGAAAATACATGATAATTTTAAAAAAAGTTTTATAATTTATGAATTTTTAATAGTTTTGTATCTTATGATAATGTATGAAAAATGTACATTTAAAATACTAATGTAAGTAAGATATTGTAATACGTTAACAAAAGTCAGGTGAATGTATAATATTTTAACCAAAAGTAAGTTAAAGTATTGAAATATTGGTATATGTGAATGTTTTATTATGATTTTTCTAACTATTGATAAAAGTTGATAAAACGTACATCATAAATAACAAATTATAAATTTACTCTTAAACTATTACTTTTACATAAAAAATACTTATCCACATTTGTTTATTTTAAGAAAATACATGATAATTTTAAAAAAAGTTTTAAAATATATGAATTCTTAAAAATTTTGTATCATTTACTATTAATATGTAAAAATTTTTTCTAAGTTCAAATATACATTGATTTTGTATGTAAGCGATGTTGTTGCAGTCATCTGACTTATATTGAGTACAAACATCGTCTTACGATGTGTGTTGTTACTGTACTATGTTTTATGTGTCTATATAAAAATCAAAAAAAATGAAAAAAAAATGAAAAATTTTAAAAAAAATTCTTATATTTTAATATAAACTTTAAAAAACTTCATTAATAATTATATATTTTATAGTTTTTATCATTTTTATAACAAATTAAAACAAAAAAATATAAAAAAAAAGTAAAATTTACCACGCTGCAAAATCCAAAACTTATATATGATGATGGTACCTTTTTAAATATCGATGTGTGTAGTTGACTTAAACATTATGAACGGTTCGGTCAAAGTATATATAGCTATTATGTATGTGTGTAAGACCATTACATTAATAGTTTTATTTTGACTAAGTTCTGTTCTTTTGAAAATATTATTTTTTGTTAAGTTGATATTTTCAAATAATTTTTATTTACTACAGTAACATCGTAAAGGTACTTCATCGAAAAATTATGAAAATATATAAAGTAAGTGTTTTGGTATTAAAAAAAATATGTGTTTTTATTTATTAAAAATTTTTATGATTTTTATTAATAATTCACATATATTTTTATTAACCCAAAACCATTTATATATAATTTTTATAATTTTTTAATATTATCCTATATTATGTCAAAGCAAGTCCATGGGCTATAGGTGTTAAGCCTTAGGCTCTTATGTGGACAAACAATTTTATAAAATAAATTTTTTAATAAATTTATAATGCAGAAACTCACTACATACCAAGCGCGAATGAAGTGTGTTATTCGAACGTTAAATAAATATATATTTTATATATTTAAAAATTGTCGCATACAATCTAGCGAAGAGTTATGAGCAAATGTTTGAATTATTTCAATAAAACTATATTACTTAAAATATATGGTAATAGTTTTTATTCAAATATGAATATTTTCAAAAAAGAATTTTTTTTATTTTTCTAAATATTAAAAATTTTAGAAAATATTTTTTATATAAAAAGTAACAAAAGAAATAAATTTATTTTTATTTCAATTTTTGTTATAATTTTTATATGTTTATATCAGTTTATGAAGAAATTTCATACTGATTAATAAATGAAAAACTTTTTAAAATATTTCTTTTTTTTTAAATTGGAATAATTTTATTAAGTTGGAACATACAGTTCCCTGGTTGATCCTGCCAGTAGTCATATGCTTGTCTCAAAGATTAAGCCATGCATGTCTCAGTACAAGCCATATTAAGGTGAAACCGCGAAAGGCTCATTATATCAGTTATGGTTCCTTAGATCGTACATACATTTACTTGGATAACTGTGGTAATTCTAGAGCTAATACATGCAAACAGAGTTCCGACCAGAGATGGAAGGAATGCTTTTATTAGATCAAAACCAATCGATGTTAACATATTTTTATAATATATTTTATGTTTTTTTATAATTTCATATATATATTTAATATATGTGCATCGTAATAATTTGGTGACTCTGAATAACTTTTAGCTGATCGCACGGTCTTTATAGTACCGGCGACGCATCTTTCAAATGTCTGCCTTATCAACTGTCGATGGTAGGTTCTGCGCCTACCATGGTTGTAACGGGTAACGGGGAATCAGGGTTCGATTCCGGAGAGGGAGCCTGAGAAACGGCTACCACATCCAAGGAAGGCAGCAGGCGCGCAAATTACCCACTCCCGGCACGGGGAGGTAGTGACGAAAAATAACGATACGGGACTCATCCGAGGCCCCGTAATCGGAATGAGTACACTTTAAATCCTTTAACGAGGATCCATTGGAGGGCAAGTCTGGTGCCAGCAGCCGCGGTAATTCCAGCTCCAATAGCGTATATTAAAGTTGTTGCGGTTAAAAAGCTCGTAGTCGAATTTGTGTCCTACACTGTCGGTTCACCGCTCGCGGTGTTTAACTGGCATGTTTTGTGGGACGTCCTACCGGTGGTGAGGTATAAATTATATATTGTATAATATGGTTATAAATACTTGTATTTTTATTTAAATTTTTATTTTTATGGTAAGTTATTATTTATATTTTTACTTGCTTGAAAAGTTTAAAGTATACTAGTTAAATTTTATATACTAATATGTACATTAAAGTATAATTTATCGTAAGTGTTAAAGTTATTTATTTTTTATAATTTAAATAATGGAGACAGCCTCCCAATTATAATCCTATCGCGGTGCTCTTAATTGAGTGTCGAGATGGGCCGGTACGTTTACTTTGAACAAATTAGAGTGCTTAAAGCAGGCTTTAAAATTTAAATAGTGCCTGAATATTGTGTGCATGGAATAATGGAATAGGACCTCGGTTCTATTTTGTTGGTTTTCGGAAGTTTTTCCGAGGTAATGATTAATACGGACAGATGGGGGCATTCGTATTGCGACGTTAGAGGTGAAATTCTTGGATCGTCGCAAGACGGACAGAAGCGAAAGCATTTGCCAAAAATGTTTTGATTGATCAAGAACGAAAGTTAGAGGTTCGAAGGCGATCAGATACCGCCCTAGTTCTAACCATAAACGATGCCAGCTAGCGATCCGCCAAAGTTCCTCCGATGACTTGGCGGGCAGCTTCCGGGAAACCAAAGCTTTTGGGTTCCGGGGGAAGTATGGTTGCAAAGCTGAAACTTAAAGGAATTGACGGAAGGGCACCACCAGGAGTGGAGCCTGCGGCTTAATTTGACTCAACACGGGAAACCTCACCAGGCCCGGACACCGGAAGGATTGACAGATTGAGAGCTCTTTCTTGATTCGGTGGGTGGTGGTGCATGGCCGTTCTTAGTTGGTGGAGCGATTTGTCTGGTTAATTCCGATAACGAACGAGACTCTAGCCTACTAAATAGACGTACTTTATTACCGGCATCTCAAGGCCCATCGGCTGTATTGTTACTGAATGTTATTTGTATATTTTGTTTTAATATATTTATAATATGTATGATTGATAATATTCATTTATGTTTTTTATTTCTTTGGGGATAAATTTCTATGTGTAATTACTTAATCTGCATTAATGATATATTTAACATGATACATTAACTAAAGTGACATCAGTTTTTTGATGTGGTTTTTACTGCCGGCGTACAAATAATTCTTCTTAGAGGGACAGGCGGCTTCTAGCCGCACGAGATTGAGCAATAACAGGTCTGTGATGCCCTTAGATGTTCTGGGCCGCACGCGCGCTACACTGAAGGAATCAGCGTGTTTTCCTCTGGCCGAAAGGTCCGGGTAACCCGCTGAACCTCCTTCGTGCTAGGGATTGGGGCTTGCAATTATTCCCCATGAACGAGGAATTCCCAGTAAGCGCGAGTCATAAGCTCGCGTTGATTACGTCCCTGCCCTTTGTACACACCGCCCGTCGCTACTACCGATTGAATGATTTAGTGAGGTCTTCAGACTGGTGCGCGGCAATGTTTTTAAAAGACATTGCCGATGATGCTGGAAAGATGACCAAACTTGATCATTTAGAGGAAGTAAAAGTCGTAACAAGGTTTCCGTAGGTGAACCTGCGGAAGGATCATTAACGAAATATAACAAAACTTGATTTTTGTGATTTTTTATATATATATTAATGTTTTGTTAAAATATTTTGTTTATAAATTCCTTATATTTTTATGTAAGTAAAAGAAAAATTTACTTTTTTTCTATAACTTACTTTATAAAATATATAATTTTTATAATATAAAAATTATAATATTGTAATAAATAAACACGTATTTGGATACCAATTTTTAATATATTAAATATATTATTGGTTATAAAGTTTTACATCCAAATGTTAATTTGATTTTTTAATTTTTTTTGATATGTGTTTATTTTTATATATCAATATATAAATTTTTTTTTTATATTAACAATATTAAAAATTTATTGAATCTATATAAAATAAATAGCATATTCGTAAAATAACAAAACAAGTTATTTTCAATATGTCTTATTTATAATATAGTTATTTAATAAATGAGTTTTCTTTAAAAAAAAAATTTTTTTTTTTTTTAATGTTTTGTCAAATAAACAAGCAAGCACTGTATCTAATAAAATTTTATTAAATATTATTATTTATTCTTTTATACAAATGTAAGTCAATAAAAAATTGTTTTTTTTATTGCAGTCTTTTTATTATTATTTTATAATAATAAAAAAAGTATAAATTTTTATTTAATATAAATATTTTTTAAAATTTAATAATATAAAGATTACCCTGAACGGTGGATCACTTGGCTCGTGGGTCGATGAAGAACGCAGCTAATTGCGCGTCAACTTGTGAACTGCAGGACACATGAACATCGACATTTCGAACGCACATTGCGGTCCTTGGATACTGTTCCCGGACCACACCTGGCTGAGGGTCGTATACAATAATAAAAGATTATTTTTAATAAAGGATATATATTTTTAAAATATATATCTTATGAATAATAAAATGAATGTTCGTATATTTTTTTAATTTATACGTCATTCTAAATTATATGATGTTTTTAATGTATGTATTTTTAATATTATTTTTCTATATCTTACTAATTATAAAATATATTTTTTTATATATATTATAAAATAAAATGTAAGAATAAGAAAATCCAAATAATACATCACATCATTTTAATTTAATAAAAAAGAAAAGATATTTTCTAAAAATATAAAAATATTGGAAAAAAAATTAAACACATATAGTAATGAAAACCAAAAATTATTCATGTAAATATGTGTTTTAAAATATCGAATTATTTTTATTTTATGAAAATATGAAATAACGAAATAATTTATTTCTTATTAATTTTCATATAAATATTAAATAATAATATTTAAAATTTAATATAAAAACATGAGATAAAATTTTTTGGTTTTAATTAATTACTAATAGTGTTTTTATTTTTCCAAAAATAAAAATTTTTATATTTATTAAGAAAATATTAAAAAATTATTTTTTATTTTATTTATTTTTATAATTGCGACCTCAGAGTAGGTGAGATTACCCGCTGAATTTAAGCATATTATTAAGCGGAGGAAAAGAAACTAACTAGGATTCCCTTAGTAGCGGCGAGCGAACAGGGAAAAGCCCATCACTGAACCCCATGGCTAAATAAAAATGGTCATTCGGGGAATGTAGTGTTTGGGAGGATCCATAATTTTTTATATAACCTGTTATTTTATGTAATAAGTCCAAGTCCATCTTGAATGGGGCCATATACCCAGAGAGGGTGCCAGGCCCGTAGTGACTATATACTGAATAACAGGTGGATCTCTCCTTAGAGTCGGGTTGCTTGAGAGTGCAGCTCTAAGTGGGTGGTAAACTCCATCTAAGGCTAAATATAACCACGAGACCGATAGCGAACAAGTACCGTGAGGGAAAGTTGAAAAGAACTTTGAAGAGAGAGTTCAAGAGTACGTAAAACCGTTCAGGGGTAAACCTGAAAAACCCGAAAGGTCGAAAGATGAGATTCATTTACTTTTTATCGTATATTAACCAACTTGTATTTGTTAGTGACAAAATTTATTATTATTATATATTATAATTTTTTATGGTATATTTATAATTTATAAAATTATTGCACTACTATATGTTGTGTATAATAACGAGGTATGCACTTCTCATCTTGTAGGACGTCGCGACCCGTTAAATATTGATTTATGAAATATTTTTGTGCATTGTATATTATATTATAAATTTTTATTTATTTGTGTAATATATGCCTATATTATCTAATTAATTGTTTGACGGTATAAATATTCATAATATAAGATTAAGTGTAAAAATTTTTTTTTTTACACGTTCATTACCTAAAACGAGTATATATGGGTTTTATTAGGTTTTTTATATTTCTTAATAAAACATATGATTTTATTTGGTTTTTATACCAATAAATCATACCATATTACTGTCAGTTTTTAGGTATTAATTTGAACAATAATCTTTTTGTCAGCGACGCTATAGCTTTGGGTACTTTCAGGACCCGTCTTGAAACACGGACCAAGGAGTCTAGCATGTGCGCAAGTCATTGGGAATAAAATATTTTTTCATCGAAATATTAATAAATTTTATGAAACCCAAAGGCGAAATGAAAGTAAAATAATTTTTTTTAAAAAGATTTTTATTTTTTTTATTATAAATTTGAGGGAGGATATATTTTTATTATGTATTAAATATCGCACTCCCAGGGCATCTTATATTATTCTTATAATTTTTTTATAATTTTTATTATGAATAAAGGTGCACCTAGAGCGTACACGCTGGGACCCGAAAGATGGTGAACTATGCCTGGTCAGGACGAAGTCAGGGGAAACCCTGATGGAGGTCCGTAGCGATTCTGACGTGCAAATCGATCGTCGGAACTGGGTATAGGGGCGAAAGACTAATCGAACCATCTAGTAGCTGGTTCCCTCCGAAGTTTCCCTCAGGATAGCTGGCGTTCATCATTCAACGAGTCTCATCCGGTAAAGCGAATGATTAGAGGCCTTGGGGCCGAAACGACCTCAACCTATTCTCAAACTTTAAATGGGTGAGATCTCTAGCTTGCTTAAAATCATATATTGATTTTATTTTTAATTTTATATATATGTGAAGCTATGAGAATAATATTTTTAATTAAGATAATATTTATGGATCAGAATGCCAAGTGGGCCACTTTTGGTAAGCAGAACTGGCGCTGTGGGATGAACCAAACATAGAGTTAAAGCGCCAAAATCGACGCTTATGGGATACCATGAAAGGCGTTGGTTGCTTAAGACAGCAGGACGGTGGCCATGGAAGTCGGAATCCGCTAAGGAGTGTGTAACAACTCACCTGCCGAAGCAACTAGCCCTGAAAATGGATGGCGCTGAAGCGTCGTGCTTATACTCTATCGTCAATTGTTATTATAGATATTTATTATTTTTATAAAAATTTTTAAATATCATGAAAACTTGACGAGTAGGAGGGTCGCGATGGTGTGCGCGGAAGGATTGGCCGTGAGGCTGTCTGGAGCCGCCATCGGTGCAGATCTTGGTGGTAGTAGCAAATACTCCAGCGAGGCCCTGGAGGACTGACGTGGAGAAGGGTTTCGTGTGAACAGCCGTTGCACACGAGTCAGTCGATCCTAAGCCCTAGGTGAAAACCGATGTTAATGTTGATGTGTTTTAATAAATTATATAATTATTTTTATAAATAATTATTATTTAAAATAATAAAATTTTATAAAATAAATAAATAAATAATAAATAATTACATCCATTGGGCGAAAGGGAAACCGGTTCCTATTCCGGTACCCGGCAGCGGAACCGTATATAAGTCGGGCCCTCATTCACATTATATATGTGTATATGAGTGTTCGTCGGGGTAACCCAAAGAGGCCTGGAGACGCCGTCGGAAGATCCAGGAAGAGTTTTCTTTTCTGCATGAGCGTTCGAGTTCCCTGGAATCCTCTAGCAGGGCGATAGGGTTTGGAACGCGAAGAGCACCGCAGTTGCGGCGGTGTCTGGATCATTCCCTCGGACCTTGAAAATCCAGGTGAGGGCCACGTGGAGGTGTCGCGCCGGTTCGTACCCATATCCGCAGCAGGTCTCCAAGGTGAAGAGCCTCTAGTCGATAGAATAATGTAGGTAAGGGAAGTCGGCAAATTAGATCCGTAACTTCGGGATAAGGATTGGCTCTGAGGACCGGGGCGTGTCGGGCTTGATTGGGATGTAGGTTATGGCTAACGTGCCGGGCCTGGGTGAGGTGATACCATATTACCTACTAAATGTTATACATATGTTTTGTAAATTTTATTTATTAAAATAATAAATAATTATAATGTGTGTATTTATGTATTATATAGAACAATTATTGGAAAAATCGATTTTATTTGTAATTATATTTAATTATTGTATGGTACAGTACTGATATATAAAAATCTGATTTTTTATTTTTGTTATTTTATTAATATGTACTCCATAAGAATAATTTATAAATTACATAATTTTCTAAGTAATTAGTTATTATGTGTATAATAAATGAATATTTGGGGATTTAATATATATTTGATAATAATCATTTATGTAAAATGATGGCTAAAGTTTTTATATACAAAGGCTGTATTATTTATATAATAAAACTAAATATGATTTATTTATAATAATTTCATTAAAAGTTTTTTCATTTGTTCGAAAAATACTTTACATATCTATGTAATTATTGAAAATTTTTTAAATTATTATTTACTTGTATGCTATTAATGAATTAGTTTTGGGTATATGTTTTTGTGGATCCGAACTCGGTCCCGTGCCTTGGCCACCTACGGAACTTTCTTGCTGCGAGACTTTACTCAACATATATATCATATAATTTTTATATTTATATTTATATTTTTATTTATTTAATTATATTATATTAAAATGAAAAATATATATGCGTAAATGTTCTCTTCGGCCGCCATTTAACGGTTAACTCAGAACTGGCACGGACTAGGAGAATCCGACTGTCTAATTAAAACAAAGCATTGCGATGGCCCCAACGGGTGTTGACGCAATGTGATTTCTGCCCAGTGCTCTGAATGTCAACGTGAAGAAATTCAAGCAAGCGCGGGTAAACGGCGGGAGTAACTATGACTCGGGTCTCGGTGCGGAGTCTCTCCTAGGCACCAGCTAATCGTCGTGTGTCTGCGTCGCCAATGAGGGGACGCACACACACGGCGATTGGTTCCTTACGCACCTCCTCGTTGGTGAGACCTGGGCAACGGCATGTGTCCGGCAAGCGTAAGGCAGAGAACAGATGGGGGATTAGCCATCCACCATTCTGAGTCCATTCTGGCTCCAAATAATGATGAAATGGCCTCGGCGCGAGAAGACCCTGTCCCCGGTACTTCTCGTGACCTTCAGGGGGACATGGTTGACGACGCGGGCTATGAAATTAAAGTTCCCTTTGTACAGCGAAACTGTTCCATATGCGTCAGCAATAACAAGGGGAACTATATACATTTGAGTCTGGTAGACGAAGAAAGTCATTTAAAACAGCGTCACCCACTGGTGAGGGTGACGTACGTCTGCCAGACCTGCGGCAAGGTTTATCTAAGGAGGCATGCCGCGCTGACGCACCTGCCCAAATGCTCTGGTGGGGACATTGGAAACTTGGAGGGCGTCCAATGTCCCAATTGTGAACTTAAATTTGTTAGTAAAAGAGCTGTTAGTACACACCAGAGGCATGCACACCCTGAGGAAAGAAACATAGCAAGACAAGAGTTACCTCAGGCTGTGCTCGTCCCTGCTCCTCGTCAGAATCGTCGACGAAGCTGGACCGACGAGGAGCTACAATTATTAAACGATTTAGATAAAAGATTCATTAATGAAAAGAACATTAATGCCAAAATTGGCGAAATTTTAACAACGAAAACAACGCAACAAATAAGGGACAAAAGGGCAGAGATAAAGAAAAAGGACCAGCGCACACTGGGGCGTGCGTCTGGCGAGGATACCCTAGGTCCAGAGGGTCCTCCCCCTGCCGGAACTCAAGGTACCGACCCACCACCAGAGCCTCCTGTCGGACCTGCAGGGAAGCAACCACCCGTCGCTTTAGGTGTCCCGACGGTATTGGTTGAAGATGTAGACGAGGGGGCCCAATCTACTACCAATTGGGCCGTGGAATTGTTGAATTCCACCTTGGAGGAATATAACAACGATACTACCAAGCCTTCGCTACATCCTGTGGAACGTCAGCTACTCCAGCTAATAGATTTTATGAGCGTGAATAACGGCTTTTTATCTCAAAGACTAATCGATGACACGTATGAAGCAATACACGAGATTTTAATTAAACACCCTGACAACAAGGAGAAGCGGCGTCCAAGAAAAAGGGGAACGGGCAAAAGGGCGCAACGAAAGTTTATCTATGCCCGTACACAGGACATCTATAATAAAAGTCCAGGCCAACTCGCGAAGCTGGTGCGCGAGAATGTGTCCGTGTGGGAGAGGCCAGTTTGTCCCCTCACTGGTCTCGAGGTGGAACAGCACTACAACGAAATCTGGGGTAAGACTTCCGACCCCGTTGTTCCTGCCTCATATAAGCTGCAAGAGCATACGCCGATGCAGCTTGACGACGTTTGCCCCCGTATTACTTTAAAACAGGTGCGCAAACGTGTCGCCCGCACGAAGAAAGACACAGCCGCCGGGCCAGATAATATCTCCGTGAAAGCGCTCAACAACCCGGTGGTCCTACGATTGCTCCATCTCTTTTTCAATATACTCCTTTCTACCGGAAAGACACCAGTGAGATGGACTGGGAACCGGACGACACTCCTCCCCAAAGAGGGAAAAGACCCCACCAAAGTTGGAAATTATAGACCTATTACCATCTCATCGATTGTATCAAGAATATATTGGGGCATTATTGATGAATCCCTGAGGAGGGTCGTTCGTTTCTCCCCCCGCCAGAAGGGCTTTGTCCCGGAAGGCGGGTGTTTTAACAATGTACACATCCTTGCGGAATTATTACAATCCGCAAAACGTGAACAAAAGAGCCTGGTCGTAGTGCAACTAGACATCGCTAAAGCGTTCGACACAGTTCCTCACCAGGTGATCGAACCCGCACTACGTAGAGTAGGAATTCCGTCACACATAACCAAAATGATCGTGAATTCCTACCAGGGTGTGTACACCGACTTTGATAAATTTAAGGTTTCGGTGCCGATTCTAAGAGGAGTGAAACAGGGGGACCCATTGTCCCCCTTTTTATTTAATTGTGTTACGGAGCCGCTCCTCTTAGAACTGGAAAACAATCCAGGATACACCATATCCGGAGAGACCAAAATATCAAGTATTGCTTTTGCCGATGATCTCGTCTTGTTTGCGAACAATGTAAATGATGCAAAGCATCTATTAAATATAACGAACGATTTCTTCGGCAACCTCCGGATGGCATTATCACCAACTAAATGCCGGGCGTTTCATATTACACCGGTGAAACGCTCTTGGTGTATAAAGGACCCTGGATTGGATATAAATGGAGAGTTGATCCCGTATGCAGGGCCGGGATCAACGCTAGACTACCTTGGTGCAAAGATCTCGCCATGGTCGGGAATAAACATCAAAAACGTAAAAGATGACATATATGAAACAATCCAAAGAGTAAAAAGATTAAATTTAAAACCACACCAAAAGGTAGATCTAATATCCACCTATCTCATACCCCATTATCTCTTCCCCTTAGTCCTTGGGGTTGCCCCCGCCACTATTTTAAGATCAATAGATCAAGATCTGCGGGTGGCAATAAAAGATATAATGCACTTGCCATCGTCCACATGCGATGGTTTAATCTATAGTGCGAAGAGAGATGGAGGTATGGGATTCCCCAAACTGGAAACAGTGGCCGCGTTATCCAGTTTGGCGGCGGGTTATAAGTTCTTAAATAACCCGGACCCTGCAATCGTAGCTCTTGGGGTCAGCTCGGGACTCTCGGGCAGATTAACGAGCCTGGCCCGCGCATTGCGCCTTAACTGGCCGGTCGCTGACATTAAAGAAATTTATAAACATAAGAAATTATTGAAAAAGCAAGAGCTACGAAGATGGGGGGAAACGACGATGGGGAAAGGTGTGAAGCATTTTGAAGATAGCCCCATCTCCAATGCGCTATTTTATACACCTACATTAATGAAGCCAAATAGGTACATAACCGCCTTTAAACTGCGAGCTGATGTGGCAGCGAACAGAACTTCATTAAGGCGAGCGCACCCCCAGGCGGATCCAATGTGTCGCAAATGTAAAGAGAAGCCTGAAACATTGGGACACATTTTAGGACAATGCAGCATTAACAAACAGGCCAGGATCCGCCGCCACGACGAGCTTCTTGACTTGGTGGAGGAGAGAGTCAAGCGGCTAAAAGATGCGGAATTAACAAGAGAGCCAAGGCTGGAAGTAAATGGGATTTTCAAACCGGACCTCGTGGTAAAGAGCGGGTCCCGGGTCTACGTGGTCGACGTTACCGTCCGCCACGAGGATGGAAATCTCATTGAAACCGGCCGGCAAGAAAAGATAGACAAATATAAACATTTAATTCCGCATCTTTGCGAAAGGCTTGGTGCAGAAACAGGGACAGTTCTACCATTAGTCTTCGGGACTAGGGGAGCCCTGCCCAAGCCTACCATGAAAGCACTCTCCCAATTGGGCATCACGGACAAAAAGACCCTCCTAACCATGTCACTAATTGCGTTCCGTTGCTCAATCGAAATATACCATGCTTTTATGGATTACGACGCTCCCCGGGACCCGGCACCGCCAGGGGTCCCACCATAGGTCGGTCGGTACCCAACATTTTATCTGTACCTCACTCGAGGTACTTTTTATTTTCAGTCGTGTTTTTAACTTTACGATTCATATTGAATCGTATTTTAACTCATTCATTCTATCATCGGGGTAATGTATTTTAAACCATTGACCAAGCTGCCCGTTCATCAGGTTAGACACTCGGGTTTGAGGTAATAGATTAAAAGGGTACTACCTTTTTAATAGGTTTTACCCCTTCGCCGAAGATTTTAGCATCACTGACCAAATCACTCGGCCTCCTACCCTAGAGGTAGGCTCGGTCTGAAGTTGATAGATTGCATTATATTTTAAGGATAAGGGCCACACGTCGCTATACTAGTTATAGTGCACGT
>JAPWDM010000016.1:7842543-7850043 GCA_035578155.1 Brachynemurus nebulosus
ATGATGTTAAAATTTGCGATTCTGCGGGATCAGTTACGAATGACGGAGCGAAATCATCTTGAGTAAAAATATTTTCATTATATGGAAATATTCCAGTCTTTTTAAATCCTTTTATGATATTTGTACTAGTTGTAGCTAATGGTAATGAATCTGCTACTATTTTTGGGATATCATATATTGTTATCGTTTTACCTGGATTATTTCGCAACCATAAATCTTGGTACGTTGAAGCATATTTCTTAAATGGTCCATACACAGCCACATCAAGTGGTTGTAATTTATGGCTACAATGTGGTGGAAATGATAACATTACGATCCCATTATCTTTCGCTAAGTTTAAGGTTGGTACATGTAAATGTGAGGAATGATTATCTAATACGAGTAATACTGGATTATTAATAGATGGTTTAACGTGTGCGATGAAATGTTGCATGTACATAAAAAATTCTTCATTTGTTACCCAGCCGCTTGAATTGCCTGCACCAATACAACCTTTTGGTCCATTATTAATAAAATGATTTTTATATTTTTTTCGTGGAAATACGAACATAGGAGGCACTGTATTTCCGTTTGCGGAAACAGCACATATTAGTGTCACATTAGTACCCCGCTCAGCAGAAGTTATGGAGCCAACATTTTTTTTACCTTTCGCAGCAATTATTTTAGTAGGTTTAAGTACTGTGGAAATTCCAGTTTCATCTATATTCCAAATGTTTGATGCGGTAAATTGATATTTATTCATAACTTCAGCTAATTGAGTGAAAAATGGTTTTACATTTTCAATATTAAACGATGTCGCTCGTCCGATGCTTGTTGGTTCGGGTTTTCTAATTGACAACTCTCGATTCCTTTTTAGAAAACTAGAAAGCCACTCTTTGCCAGCTATTTTATTAAGTTTCCATGTTTCAGGCATTTTAATATTAAATTTTTCAGCACACTCATAAGCAAGCTGACGAACATCTTTTGGAGTCAATCCATAAAATATCGAAGCCATTTGTAGTAAATAATCTTTTAAAGCAATTTCCTGGTCCTTAGAAAATACTTGTCGAGGTTTTTTATAGCCCATTGTCGGTAAATCTTGCGTTTCCTTATTTTTATATGCTTTCAATTTAGTTAAATAACGCGTTAGCGTCGTACGTTTAATATTAAATTCCTTTGAAGCAGCATTTATACTTTTGTTCCCAAAAATTATTGTTCTTGCGGCGTCATTAAATGTTTCCATAGATATAAGACCTCTTTCGGTTTTGCGTTTATAATTTCTCATATCTAAAAGAAATAAAAAACAAAAATTTAATAAAAGAAGATCTTAATCATAGTTTTGTTAATGAAAAAATTTGTACTTACTTATTTATAAATGATACAAATTTTGACCATTCAATCGATGACGGACACGGTGATAAATTTAACCCTTAATTGGTCTACTGAATTACAAATATGCAAAAATACAAAAATACAATTTTATTTTTAAATTAATATTTCAATTCTATTTCTTTTTTTTTTTTTTTTTTTTTTTTTTACTTTATTACTATTTAAATTCTAATTTCATATTCCTAGATATTTCCAGGAAAAATATTTGTGAAAACGATTAAATAAAATATGTTATGATCACAGGAAAATTTTTAATAATAGTATTTTTTTTTTAATAATATTTTTCTATTTTCAAAGCAGATTAACAAATAATTTAAGAAAATAACTTTTGTACTCCAGTAGACTACTTATGTTTCAAAAAGTGAGTAGACCAGTTAAGGGTTAAGGAAATTCAGTATACTCAGTAGTAAAAAAATTGGATAAATAAGAATCAATTGAATCCGTGGATGTAGAACTAATTGGTGTTCGAACAACAGACATGTACTCCGGTTGCTCTGTAGTTGGTGAATGAACTTGTACTGATGATTCAGTTGGTAAAATATTAGATTGAAAATTCGGTGGCGATTGTAATAAAATTTCCTGCGGTTTTATTTTTTCAGCTACGGTATCTTCTGATACTGATAACGACTGTTTTTCATTTTTCGAAATTATATCATATTTTTCTATCAATTGCATTATTTCGAGTTTTAAATTTTTCTTTAAATCTTCTGAAAATGTTTTTAATGTTGGCAACAAAGATAACAGAAATTTTTCATTTTCGTCATTAAACGTTTTATTTTTCGTTTCCAATAAATTTTCGTTTTTATTTAATTTTTGCGTTTTTTTAATTAAAAATTGTAGTTGATTTGCATATTTATATGGTTTTTTTTTCTTTTCAGGATTTAATTTTTTTTCTTTTATTACTGCAAAATATCTGTCCTTAATATTTTTCCAACGTTTCTGTAAGAATTCTCCAAATTTTTTTTTGTTATTAAAATTTACTTCTTCGTTGGAAAAACAATTTATGATTTGATTCCAAGCCAATTTTCTGTTATATATATCACTATGTATCCTTTGCGTGTCCCATATAATGGGTCGCTTTTCAACTTCATTTATTAATTTTAAATTATTAATTTTATATGCCATTATAACTTTGAAAATATACACTAGAAAATTTTAAGTAACAATGAAAAACTGAACAGTAGTGTTCACCGTGTCGGTCAGCGAGAAAATGGTATCGAAATTAATACAACTTCTGTATATAAAAGAAAGATTTATATAACACCAAAACCAGTCAAATCAAAAAAAGAGTTATATAATTAATAACGTCGCTTAAAATTGAAAATGTCGCTACTTTTTATTTAAAAAAAATACTTATTTATACTTGCAAATCTGAAAAACAAAAATAAAAAACGTCGCGGCGTTTTATTTAAAAAATAAAAGTACAACAAATATTAGCGATGCTTTTTATTTAAATAAAATTATGCATATTCCATAACATATTAAATAAAGTATTGCTCAAATTACCTCTTACAAATTTCATTGCCCAAATAACCCCGGTCTACCCTAATGCAATAAATGAGAAACAAAACTCTATACATGTATGTGTGTTATAACATATATGTGAATATACTTCACTTGTTCTCACAAAATTCTTTAATAAAAAAGTGAAATATTTTTATACTTCATAAAGAACTGAGATAGAAATATAAATTACTTATTACAATGACAAAGAGAGCAAAATAAGCCAATAGTGAAAATTACGATTTTCTCGAAAACTACTTAACATAGAAAGAAAATTATAAGAACATTTTATTCATAATTTTTTTTTCCTTTTCAACGATGTAAAAATCGAACTGTCTTATGATAGGATCGAATGATAAAAAATGGCCAGAAAACCTACTTCTGGGCATCCGACGTGTCTGGCTAACGAACTTAGCCAAGCCAATTCAGAATCCAGTCCGCACACAAAATTTCATTAGCGTTAGACGTTTCGTTCGAGAGTTATCGTAGGAACACATAAATATATATATATATATATATATATATATATATATATATATATATATATATAAATTTTAGTGAATATCATTTTCGTATTCTAGGGACCTCAAAACAGATTTCTGCCATAGTCCCGGACTCAGATTGCGTCATGAGAGCTACTGTAATAGCTGAATTTCGAGTTTTCGAAATTCGCTAAAACAAATCTATATTCGTTTGTTTTAACAAAATTCGTCATGTTTTGAAAAAAAAAGTTTTAAAAAATATGAATTTTTTGTGATTTTGGTTCTTCTGATATAGTATGAATATTATACACATAAAATGCAAATGGATACGAAATTTGTAAATACGTAAACGTAAGTCAAGTTAGTGCACATATTTTAAAGTATTGTAAGTAAAAATATTGAAATCTTTGTATATGAGAATAAATATTTTAATATTTTATACTTTTCATAAAAGTTGTTTATAACGTACATTATAAATATTAGGTTAGGTTAGGTTAGGTTAGGTTAGGTTAGGCAAATACTAAATAATTAAATTAAATTAAAAAATAAATAATTAAATTATTTATTTAATTATATTATATTAAAATGAAAAACATATATGCGTAAATGTTCTCTTCGGCCGCCATTTAACGGTTAACTCAGAACTGGCACGGACTAGGAGAATCCCACTGTCTAATTAAAACAAACCATTGCGATGGCCCCAACGGGTGTTGACGCAATGTGATTTCTACCCAGTGCTCTGAATGTCAACGTGAAGAAATTCAAGCAAGCGCGGGTAAACGGCGGGAGTAACTATGACTCTCTTAAGGAGTGGCGTCCTCGTCGCGAGAGTCGGGCAAATATCACCTGCTGGCAGGTGATAGGCAACACTCCTTCAGTGATCGGGGTTGCCAGCCCAGGTCATCTTGTTCATAAATGGCACGTCGGCAAATAATAAAGTCTCGGACGGGGAACCTGACGGTCTCCAGCGTTCCCCGCAACATTTGAGACCATTGATGACGATCAAGGCGCGATAAAGGTATTTCGAGTGCCATGGCCCTTCCAACAAGATTTTTCATCTGTGTGTCAATACTGCGCACAAGACGGAAGGGCCCGCTTTCTGCACCTCAGGATCCAGGACCTAGAAAGACACGTTAGCGAATATCATCCTGGATCTACCATTTTGTACATATGTGATAATTGTAATAAAGAGTATAAAACTAGACGAGGTGCAGGGCACTTACACAACACCAAGTCCCTGCAGTGAGAAGGCCGAGGGCAGGGTCTTGAACAGATGAAGAGATGCGCACCATGAAAGAAATCGAATTACAGTACCCTGATGATAAAAATATTGCGGTGCGCATCTCGCAAGCTTTGGGTACCAGAACCGCCAAACAAGTCCGGCATAAAAGGGCCTATGAGCGGAGTCAGGCGGAAAAGCGCAACCGCGCTGACGACCCGGAAGTTAATGTCCCACTTCCGGAAGATGACCTGCCGCAGGATGCGGTGGAAATAGATGACCGGCCACGATTGCTTGTTGAGGTCCCGGCAGTCGTGGTTACAGAAGAAGAGGATCGGCCACCTGAGCATGCGATCATCGACGACGACTCCAATGAATGGGTAAGGAGTCTGATCGAGGTGGCCCTTGCAATTGAGATAAATGAAAAAGATCCGTTCCATAGAGCTGGCACTTTACTTGACCGCCTAGGCAGCCTTGTCCTCAGTGAGGACCAAAAGTTTAATATGCTAGCCGAGCTGGACTCGGCTTACAATGAAATTATAATTGCACTAGGCGCCGGCGACGCCTAGCGCGACGCGACAAAAGAATAAGACGCGCGACAAAAGACCTCGCGTAAGAGGCAAGGGCAAGAGAGCAAAAAGACGCTATATTTATGCCAAGACCCAAGATCTCTTTAAGAAAAATCCAGGTCGGCTCGCCAAATGCATTCGCGAAAATGTCTCCCACATCGACTGCAGTTCTGTATCCCTCTCTGCGGTCGATGTCAAAGAATATTATAATAAAATTTGGGGCGAGCCATATCCCAGAAGTAATGTGTATCTGGGACACAATAACGACGAAGGCATAGCTCTCAGTGACTCCCTCCCCCCGATTACAGTAGAAGAAGTGATGGGTCGCATTGCCCATATAAAGGGAGACTCGGCAGCCGGTATTGATGGCCTAACAAAATCAGATATTAATAAACCGGCTGTCGTAAAAGTCCTGACCAAGTTGTTTAATGTAGTGACTGCTTTACATATTTTTCCAACAAAATGGCAAGAAAATAGAACCACCCTGCTGCTAAAAGAGGGTAAAGATCCGCATGAAATTAGTAGTTACAGGCCCATTACCATCTCGGGCATTGTCGCGCGCACCTACTGGGGTATAATCAATAAGCAGCTATCAAGGGTGGTTAAACTCAATACCAGACAAAAAGGATTCGTCCCCGAGTCTGGTATTTTTAATAATGTGCACCTCCTCAATGAAGTTATATGTCAGGCAAAAAGCAGTCACAAAGGTCTGGTCGTAGTGCAATTAGACATCTCAAAGGCCTTTGACAGGATACCCCACCAGTCAATTGGACCTGCACTACGTCGAAAGGGACTCCACGAGCATGTGGTGCGGCTCGTGGAGGAATCGTACGGAGGGGTGCATACAACAATTCACTGTGGCAATGAAAGTGCCACAATTAATCTAGTCCGAGGAGTGAAGCAAAGGGATCCACTATCCCCTCTACTATACAACCTTGTCACCGAACCGCTTCTTCTCGCACTAGAATAAATGTCGGGCTATACCCTGGCTGAAGGCAGCAGTCTGTCCTGTCTAGCGTTCGCAGATGACTTAATACTTTTAGCGGACAGTGCACTACAGGCTAGGAGACTCTTGTCGGAAACTGAACAATATTTTAAATATTTAGAGATGGGCATACAGCCAAATAAGTGCAAAGTTTTCGAAATTGTTCCGACAAGAGAGGCATGGTATATCCAGGATCCCGATATGTCGCTGTCTAGTGGTGAGCGGATTCCGTATGCAGGGCCGGAATCAATAATAACATATCTAGGGGCCAGTATATCTCCGTGGCGGGGTATAGAGATAGGTGAGGTTAAACAAAAGATCAAAGACTGCCTTACGAGAGTTAAGCGACTGGCTCTCAAACCTCACCAAAAGGTCGATTTGCTCACCACGCACCTAGTCCCACACTATTTGTTTACGCTTATCCTGGGCGTGGCTCCCGCAACACTCCTGAGAGAAATCGATAGGGACCTACGTGTTGCGGTTAAAGAAATCCTGCATCTCCCTCTTAGTACATGTGATGGGTTCATTTATGCCGGCAAAAGGGACGGAGGACTAGGTTTCCCAAAGTTAGAAAATCTTGTAGCCACGATAACTTTGGGACATGGATTGAAATTCATGAAGAGTGAAGACCCTGCAATTAAGGCGCTTATTGCTTCCACGAATCTAGAAAGCAAACTACAAAAATTATGTAATACACTTCGGTTGCCTTGGCCGGTTTCATTCCCCGAAGTAAGGAGGCATAAGCGCCGACTTAAAAAGTTAGAAGTGGCTAAATGGGGGCAAAGCAAGACACAGGGGAGAGGGGTACATGCTCACCTCGATGACCCGATATCCAATGCTTTTATGTATGATCCTACTTTATTAAAGCCCGGCAGGTATTGTAGTGCTCTTAAGCTACGAACCAATACAACACCAACAAGAGTAGCACTACAAAGGATCAACCCCCAGGCGGATGTAACATGTCGACAATGCAGGTCGCTTCCTGAAACACTGGGGCATCTTATTGGCCAATGTACGGCCACGAAGGAAGCGCGCATCCGCCGCCACGATGAAATAGTTAACATCATCGTGGATAAATTAAGTACAAACAGTGAGATGACAATAATTAAGGAACCCCGAATCCAGACGGACTCTATCCTCAAACCGGACGTCCTAGTGAAAAAGGATGGAAGGGTCCTCGCGGTCGACGTTACCGTCCGCCATGAGGATGGGGATAGTATGATGTCTGGCAGGAGGGAGAAGTTTCAGAAATATAATAAAATTGTCACTCACTGTCAGGAGTTGCTTGGTGCAGAAAGTGGTGCGGTGGTACCGATAGTGGTAGGTACTCGGGGAGCACTGCCCAAGCAGACTCAGGAAGATCTCGCTAAAATT
>JAPWDM010000016.1:7855043-8300043 GCA_035578155.1 Brachynemurus nebulosus
ACAAATTTCATTGCCCAAATAACCCCGGTCTACCCTACTATGACGTGAACAACTTATATGGATGGGCAATGTCACAATACTTACCAACGGGAAATTTCAAATGGATGGATAATACCGAGATAGATGTTCGAGAAATAAGCGACGAGTCACCTACAGGATACATACTTGAAGTGGATTTGGAATATCCGAGAGAGCTGCACGATAAACACAACGATTTACCATTATGTCCAGAGAGAATGTGTGCACCCGGTACAAAACAGGAAATGTTACTGGCAACGCTATACGACAAACAGAAATACGTGGTACACTATCGAAACCTGAAACAATGTCTACAACACGGGATGAAATTATTGAAAATTCATAGAGTGCTACAATTCGATCAATCACCTTGTCTCAAATCCTACATAGATTTAAACACGGCTTTGCGACAAATGGCGGGAAACGAATTCGAGGAGAATCTCTACAAACTACTAAACAACGCAGTCTTCGGGAAAACGATGGAAAATGTGCGGAAACACTCGATTGTGAAACTGTTAACGAAATGGTATGGACGATATGGTGCGGAAGTTATGATCGCAAAACCGAATTTTCACAGCCGCACCATATTTGATGAGAATCTCTTCGCGGTCGAACTACGAAAAACGGAAGTGATTATGAATAAACCAATATACGTCGGGCAAGCAATTCTGGATATTTCGAAAGCGTGTGTCTACAACTTCCATTATAACTACACACAGCCAACGTTCGGGAACAACAACAAATTACTCTATACAGATACGGATTCATTGATATGCGAGATAAAGTGCGCAGATGTTTACGAGATAATGAAACGTGATATTCAATACTTTAATACGTCGGATTACAGCGCGGATAATGAATACAACATGCCTAGACTAAATAAGAAAATACCCGGGTTAATGAAGGACGAGCTAAATGGACGAATTTTCACAAAGTTTGTGGGCTTAAGGTAAAAAATGTATAGTTGTCAAGTGGACGGCGAGGATCACACGAAGAAGAAGAAAGGTGTAAAGTACTCTGTGGTTAAGAAAACGATAACTTTCAACGATTACGTGGACTGTCTAAAATACAATACAATCATAAACCGGCAACAAAACCTGATACAATCGAGGAAACATAAAGTGTATAGTGTGACACAGAACAAGGTGGCGCTCAGCCCATACGATACGAAGCGACATATTGTGGGGGGGGGGGAAACGGATACTTTAGCATGGGGACATTACTCGTTAAATTAGTACGCAAGTGGAAATGGCATCGTCATCATCGTCGCCTTACTGGAAACGGCTACAAATATTTTCAAGTGAACTGGATAAACTATATGAAGGTTTTGACATCTACGAAAAAACAATTGATGCTTTTGTAAAAATACAAAATTTGAAATTGTCTGAACCGGAATCAATGGACTGGGATAAAATGGATATTCCAATTGGTGAATTTTTCGAACGTGAACCAATGCTGCTGAACGAACTGACTTTGGAAACATTCCTTCAAATCTACAAGTGGATCAGTTTGAATGGGCTGAAAAGTTATGGTGTGAAAATCATACAACGCTCCTGGATTTGGTTACCGCCGATTATCGAGCCATGTTTCAAGAATGTGAACTATGTTTTGAACATTATAATCGACCATGGCAACAAGATCATATTGATGGACAACCTGGTTTGAAAATTCGCTGTGAAATGTGCAAGAAGGGTGTGAAAATGAAGGAAAACTTTCAACCGTCCGTTGGTGAACCATTGACATTTGCAACACGGATTTCACACGTTGAAGACATATTTCTGACTCATCCTTATTTGAATACAAAAGTCAGAAATTTCGATATGTTATTATACTTAACAAAACAACTATTGAAATATGATATTTGGGTGCAACATCTGTATGCATATATGATACCCAAATATGCACAACGAATTTGTCAAGTATGGGATCAGTTACCTGAAAACATGAAACAATTACGTTCCGGTGTTATTGAATATATAAATAAATCATACAATTTTTAATATTTATTTATTGTAAAAAATATTTCATATACATTTATTGTAAAACTATTTCATATAAATACATTTATTGTAAAAAAAAAAAAAAATATTACATATACATTGTGAAAATATTTTGTATTCATACTTATATTTTAAAAATAAAGAACAATAAGTATTTACATATATGTGTTATTTATTTAAAAAAAAAAAAACCTTTTTATCTTACAGGGTTAAAAAATAAAAAAATAAAATATACACTTTAATGATAGATAACTGCTGCTTCTTATACGGTAGTGTTCTTCAAAATTCAGTAAATTTTTATTCATAATCATAATCACTAGTATCGTCCTTATAAGTTTTATCCAGATAGTCACCTATTGGCTTAATAACATCAGCCTTTTGAAGTTCGTGAAGTACAGAGAATATTTCTAGACCAACAGTAGTTTCTTTTAAAGCATTTAACTCCTAGATTAAATCTTCTCGATCTTCAAAGTTAAACAACATAATTTTATTTTCCTCTAAACTTCGAATAATATTGAGTATTTTTTCACTAGTCTCTGAAGTCTCGTATAAACGTTGTAATTCATCTATTAAAGTGTTAGGATTATGCCAGTATTTTATTTTTTTCGATTGTATGTTAACAGTTCTAGTTTCTCTCAAGTTGTCTTGCTTAAAATGCTTAGCTAAGGTCCCGTTTTCGACATTTTCATTTGAAGCTATGTGACGTTTTAGGCTTATTGGTTTAACCGAATTGACAATTTTCGCTTCATTTTTCGAGCCAACGTTTCGAACCTCTTTTAACGTTAAAATATCTAAAGCAGTTCCTAAAAGTTTAGTTAGTTGTGAACAGGAGGTTGTTTCATTGCAATTGTTATTAATTGATGTTAAGTGATTTACTTGCTCATTTTCATTAGACCAAATCTTTCTCGTTTTCAGATTGTCGATGGTTTTCTCCTGTTTTCAAAGAGTTAAATTTGGTTTGAATGGCTTCAGTTGCAGCAGCTATCCTTTTTTTGGTCAAATGGATTCAAGATTTCTTCAGAGTAATCAATATTATGCTGTAGTTGAGATGTATTTTCTTCAACATTTTTTGTTTTAACACTATAAGCATCATCATTATCATCAAATCTAGATACAGAGACATTATTAGGTGTTTTATTATTAGCATCATATGGTACGAATTTACTTGATAAGTTATCATTCATTCCAATCGCATCAGCGTTAATATTGCTTAACGAATTACGTCGAGAATTTAAGTGTCTAGGAAGACTGAACTTTCGCGTAAATGCTTTACCACAAAAATCACAATTATACATCGTTCAACAGGAGGTCTGAAGCGTTCGCTAGTAAATGAATAACTGTTCAAAGATTTATTGCTTCACTACTTATATATACTTACCTCATTTGCTCCACCGAGCGACTCATTTGACTCCGACAAGTGACTCATTTTGCTCCCGGAGGGACTCTTTTTGCTCCCGGACCGACTTATTTTGCTCCCGAATGACTCATTTTGCTCCCGGAGTGACTCATTTTGCTCCCTAGTGGCTCATTTTACTCCAAGGAGTGACTCACTTTGCTCCCGGAGTGACTTATTATGCTGCCGGAGTGACTCATTTTGCTACCGGAGTGACTCATTTTGCTCCCAGAGTGACTCATTTTGCTTCCAGACGGACTCATTTTGCTCCCGGAGTGACTCATTTGACTCCGACGGGTGACTTATTTTGCTCCCGGGGGACTCATTTGCTCCCGGAGGGTCTCGTTTTGCTCCCGGAGTGACTCATTTTGCTCCCGAGTGACTCATTTTACTCCAAGGAGTGACGCATTTTGCCCCCGGAGTGACTCATTTTTGCTCCCCAGTGACTCATTTTACTCCAAGAGTGACACATTTTGCCCCCGGAGTGACTCATTTTGCTCCCGAGTGACTCATTTTGCTTCCGGAGTGACTCATTCTCCTCCCGGGGTGACTTTTTTGCTCCTGGAGTGACTCATTTGCTCCCGCAGTGACTCATTTTGCTCCCGTAGTGTCTCATTTTGCTCCCGTAGTGTCTCATTTTGCTCCCGAGTGCCTCATTTTGCTTCCGGAGTGACTCATTTTGCTCTCGAATGACTCATTTTGCTCCCGTAGTGACTCATTTTGTTCCCGAGTGACTCATTTTGCTTCCGGAGTGACTCGTACACCTTATCATGGTTAAAGGGTATAAAATAGTTGAACTTATACAAAATATTGTCTATTTACCGGTGGTTGTCAAAGAGTTAAAATCTCTTTCGTTGAAAATTATACTTTCGTGGTAAAATAATTGCTTTTCGAACCATGTTAATTTACAATTCAGAGCAGTTCACCGCTAGCCAACATAGCAAAGGATTTTCGAAACCTAAGATCGTTAAACGTAAAACATTTAAGCGACAATATATTTCACCCGAAAATTTAGCATTCCTTAAATTACTAGGTCTTAAAGTGAAAAGAACATGGTACTCACCAATGTGTTGAACATTATTAACAGTTTGTAATTTGATTTTAAACTAGCAATAGCTATTAGTAGCTATTTTCGAATCCATCCCACAAATTAACTAACTATCCTCACCACTTTTAATTATTTTATATAAAGTTGTGGATTGTGTGAATAATTTCAGTTCTACGGAGTTGCGGCGGTAAAAAATGGCGTTTCTTGATATACAAGGCTATCAAGGAGCTAACAACCAATTTTCTTTTAAAGAAGTTGGTATCGCTGCGGAAAATTCGGATGAAATATTACATCTTATATTCGACGCATCGTTTGATTTCAACGAGTTGCCGAAGAAATATAAACGGGTTGTTGCACGTTGGCTTTGCCGAAATTGGCATGGGGTACCTTGGTCGTACGGATTTATTCCGTACCAAAAACTTCATACCATATTGAAACCTATATTAAAGAAGTTTGATGTCATATACGTCAAGGGCAATGAAAAGAAGAAATGGATTTCAAATTTGTTTGATGACACCGAAAACCAGCCGTGAATTTTGAATTTGGAAGAAATATTTGATGTACCGAAGATTTCCAATCTTTGAGATGAATATTATTCAAGACGTTGTATGCTTCATTCTGATAAAATTTGTTCATTAGAAAATTGTATTCTTTTTAGAAATTTTTATATGGAAAATAAGTAGATTTTATGTAATAAATATATTTAAGCAATTTAGTATTTTTGTATACATATTCTATAAATAAAATTTTAAAAATAATTATGTGCGTTTATTTAATTGTTACCCTGAATTCCCCTATTTTTTACAGCAAGAAGTTTCTTTCGTTAACCTATAAAAGTATTGACAAAAATCTTATGAAATTTATTATTCTAATTGAAAAGCATATTTCATGATACACCCTGTGTACTAAAATATTTATTAAAAAAATTAAATATACACCCGTTATATATGTGGTATTATATATGTGTTAATGATAAAGTAGCAAATTCAAAATATTCTAGTTTATAAAAATTTTGATTTTACATGTGAATTTTCTAATATAGACACTAATCTATAAAAATTTAGCAAAACTCAATGTTGTTATCATTTTTATATTAAGCAACGTGTTAAAATTATAGTAATTTAAAATATAAATAAATGCAATACTATTGTACCCTAATATAAACATGTATCAGTATTAAAATGATATACAATGATTTTGCTGATTAAGCAAATTTTTTGAAATATATCTAAATTATTTTATTTTTATTATAAGTTTATTCAGCGAAAATAAACTTATTTTAAGCTGATAAAATTCTAAAACTAATGAGTTTTTAAAGGTTAATTATATATAAAAATATTATGCAGTACAGTCGAAATCCAATTTTCGGAAGTACAGTAGCGGTCTGAAATCTAGAGTCTGGACCCTGGAGTCTGAAGTTAGTTTTGTGGTAGCGCTTGGTATAGTGCGCCCCACAAAATTTATCGGCCTCCTGATTTTCGTTTAAGATGATGCAATTAAGCGAGGTTAAAGGCGAAGGTTTGCACGTAATAAGCACAGTACACTTCAAAAAGTAATCGGACACCTTTTTGGTTAGGGGGGTCCACACTTTTGACACGGCAGTGTACGAAAAATTTAAGTACAGTACGGTGTCAAAAGTTTGGCCACCCCCTGGGTTAGGGTATTCCCCACATTTTTGACGTGGTAGTGTACCTTTCGTTTAAGATGACGCAATTAAGTTAGATTAAAGGCGAAGGTTTGCATATAATAAGTACAGTATGCTTCAAAAAGTGATCGGATACCTTTTTGGTCAGGGAGTCCACACTTTTGACACGGTAGTGTACCAAAAATTTAAGTACAGGACGGTGTCAAAAGTTTGAGGCCACCCCTGAGTTAGGGTATTCCCACATTTTTGACGCGGTAGTGTACCCCATCTATCAATTTGCGGTCTAAAATTCAGTCTGCGCATGCGTCGGATTCTAAAATTCAGTCTGCGCTTGCGTTAGATTTGCATTCAAAATCTATGGCTGGTAATGGGTTAACACAAATCCAAATCGTGATGAACAAGTTGTGATGACGCATAATGGGTTAACTTGAATTAGTTTGGTTGTTGAGGTGATGACTCATGTCTTTGGAATTTCAAGGCCAACAGTATAAGCGCGTATGGGGTCAAATGTTGACAAGTTTTAAATACATGTACTCGGTACGTGGCGGGTCAAAGGTCAAGGTTTGCACATCGATACATTTAGATGACTCATCAGTTCGAAATGTGTAGTACCGTAAAGTTACACGATTTCAAACATTGGCAAAAGGGTTCAAGTTGATTAGTTTTACGGTGTCACAGAACTGTTACAGCTCTTCTACTAATTTCGAATATTATAGAATAAAAGACAGTGAGAAACTACTAAGCAAACAAGACAATTCAGTAAATTTAAACACTAATGCAAGTTCACAATTCAAAGAATTCAAATGGATTACACTCGGAAGTGTTAAACGGCGACGAGCGTCGCGCTTGTTCGTCGCACGTTTTACGCCACGCGTGCGTTTAGAAGCCGTCAATAAGTCGTCAACTTCGATGTCGATATAAAAATCTGCCTGTTTCAAATTCTTAATTACGTATTTAATCGATATCTAACTATGAAAATAATCAGTAATGATGAACGGATTCGATATTTATAACACAAAGAAATAAAAGTTAGTAATAGCGGAGGGTAGGGATAGCGAAATATTTTTCGATACTAAGGGAGTCTCGCCATGAAAAAGGTTGAAAAACACTACTTTAAAATATATCGTAAGTTCGTAATAATTCATTACTGACATTACACAAGATTCTTTGACTATATTTTTGCTTAGTATTAAATCAAAAAGTTAAAATTTTTCCCAAGTTAATATTAGCAAAGGGTGTAATTATAGAAAAAGAAATAAACTGATGTGCTGTAAAATATATTGATTAAAAATTCTATTATTTACACATAACAGTTTCCTCTTTTACCAAAAAATACCTGATAAAATTAAGGGTTGGGGATGAGGGATGGAACCTCAATGATTTTATAACTTTAATTTTGGCAATATAATAAAGATCTTAAAGTTCCATTTACAAATATATATGTTACGGCTAATACGAATAAAATAGAAAATACGCGTATTAGCCGGATAATATGCGTATTATACGAATGTCGTGGATAATACACGAATACGCAAACGATTCTTCTATTAGCTAACACAAATCAGTTACGACGCGTTGCATCCAAAACGTTTTGGTTTAAATGTTTTTTCTTTTTTTTTTTTTAAATGTTAACAGTATTTATTACATCATATAACATTGTAACAATAACAGCAAATACTAACGATCGAAATTTCTTCAAGAATTGAATAAAAAGTATAAAAACAATACACAAGAGATCGTGTCTATTTATCTCATAAGGGAACATGCCGAGGTGTCTCTCTAGGATTTCGATAATACCCTGATATGTTATTCTTTGTCGAAATCTTAGAGACCCGTATTTTTTTATCTGCGGAGAACCGGTCTGAAGGGGTGAAATTGCCCTTCAAAATATGGGATGAAAATTTAATTTTGGAAATATCTGAAAAATGGTAAGTAACCTCCAAAAAATTGATAAATTGATAACAAATCCTTTAAAAGAGTAGAATAGAAGAAAATAGAAAGGATAAGTTTTTTTTGCTCGCCATCCCTGTTTTTCGGGAAAATTTGAAAACTTCGGAAAGTCATTGTCCAATAAAGAAAAGGGAAATTTACCTCACGCATATCATTCCTATTTATTTTTGTTAGATTGTTATGACATTTATGACTGATGACTGAATCTAGTGAGGAAGTTGAAAATATATAATTTCAGCAAGTTCCATTTGAAAAAAAAAATATATTTTAGTTATAGAACAGTATTTAAATTTACTACGGAAAAATTTTCGTGATTGTGCAAAGCCCCTAAGTCATTAAAAAAAATACACAAAATTATTTTATTTATTTTTTAAGCATGAAGTACCCTTTCTAAAATTTTAAAAAAATACATTACAAAAAAACTTTTGTTACTGTGTAAGGCAGGTAAGATCTTTAAAAAAATACAACAAATATTTTTTTCTCGCTGCTTTAATCATTTTAAGTCTTCTAAAATATTTTTTAAATGTATCTCAACAAATTTATTAACTAAAAGATACAAAAATTGTGTAATAACCGAAATGTTTGAAATACATCCATCTCGTAACATATTATCCGGAATTTTTGGCTGATTCGCGATTTAGCTGGCTAGTACGCGTAACGAAAGTTTTCGCATATTAGCCGTAACATATACATATATATAGTTTCCCTACCAAAGTTCTTACTATTTCTAAGATATTTAAGAAAATAGAAAAAAAATCAAATTATCAAAGGTGAGTTTTATCCCCTAAAACCTCTTATGGGCACAAACGAAATATGGCTCGTGATTGGTTTTAATAAAATCTACAATCCACTAAAGTTTCAAAAATTTTTGAGGGATACAGTTGGATAACTTTCATTGTAAGTGAACTATCTGTAAGTGACCATTGTAAGTGACCATTGTAAGTGAATTAAGAAATTTTCTGAATTTCTTTACAATAAATGCTTCATCGTTTTTGTCATTTAATAATAATATTTATATCATAAGTTATGTTATATGAGGTCCCAAAAGCACCAAAAAATAACTAGTCAATCGACTTTGAAAGTTTTTTCACTGTTAGAGAGCTAAACTATTTTAGATGGATACAGGTTGTTATATGAGATCCAGTGTCCAATCTTTAGAAATTCGCTATGTTATCCAGGTGTTGCGACAAGGATATTTATAAATATTGAGCCCTGTGGAAAAAACCATTTATCACAAATTATTTTTCTTATATTTTTTCTTGTTGCGCCCTTTTTGATCATGCGCTCTGGAGGGCCTGCTCCATCTGTTCTATTGTAGTTATGCCTCTGATTGTTGCATAGTCACTGATCACAAATATTTATGCATTTTAAGTGTTTATTGGGTGATAATCAATTAATTAATTACGTAACAATTAATCTCCCAACACGTGCGTTCTGATTGTTTTTTTCTTACAATTAGTAAAATAGTGTGATAACTGATTGTTATTACGTAATATCTTTATAAATAATATATTGACATTTATCAAATTTTTTGTAGCAGGAGATGATGTGGCGTAGGATTCAAACGTCTTAACATTCATGTTATGTATTTAGATGTTGCACAGAGATCTGCCCACCGTAGCTATTGACCTAAACTGGACATTTTGTACGAGAAAAATGTTTGTTGAACAATTAAAATATAATAATTGTACTCTTTGGTTACTTTGTTATTGTAAAATTTAAATGTGTATGATATGATGTCACGACAAGAACATTTTTATTATTAAGAGTACCAGGAATTCTGCCATTATTTTCAGATGGCCTAATTCGAATTAGTTTGTGTCAATAGTTTATATGCTGTAGAAGAAACATCTTTGTAAGCCAGAAATCTGGATTATCTGGTCTACAGTGCAGTTTTGTTTAAATTAAATCGGAAAAACAGAATGAGTATTGCGATGTCACTTGAATTATGCCTCTCTAACAAAGAAGCGCACGGGAACACGTGAACTTTTTTATTATCATGACAAAGAATCCTCCCTTTTTTGCAACAACTTGAAACCAAAGATGAGAGGTGGATAGTTTACGATAATGCTAGTCGAAAAAAAACCATGGATTTTGAAGAATCAAACTCCTATTTCGACACCGAAACTAGGATTAAGGTTACTCAAAGTTCTTTTATATGTATGTGGTAGGATATTCGAGAGATTATTCAATGTTAATTAATGAAAACAGATGGAAGAATAGCTTTAGATTGACCTTTGAAAAAATTCAAGAGTCGAACTGGGAAGCTATACCATCACTCGCCGTATTCACTGGATCTTGCTCCGTCGGATTATGATCGACAGAGCACTGTTTGAGATATAAAGAATTCTGAAATGTGAATGAAGCTGAAAATAATCTAATAATCTTATCAACTATTTTAATCTAACACCACAAAGTTTTAGCGAATTTCGAAAACTCGAAATTCAGCTATTACAGCCGATGTCATGACGCGACCTAAGCCCAGGACCATAACAGAAATATGTTTTGAGGTCCCTAGAATACGAAAATGGTATTCACTAAAATCTATATATATATATATATATATATATATATATATATATATATATATATATATATATATATATATATATATATAGTCTGTTAAGTAAGATCGTGGTCGAGATAATTTATATAAAAATTTATTTAAAAAAATTTTGAAATACATATATACGTTCCACCTGATGAGGACTACGCTGCAATTAGCTTAATAAGGTGTCCAGTCACCACCGGTGTCGATAATCGCCGGTGGTGACGCCATTTTCGAGGCATACTTTTAGTTAAATTGACGAATTTCTTAGATTTTAATTTTTTAGATTGAAACGAATCTCGCGAGTTAACTGCTTTAAATATATATATGCGTTTTCCTCGAAGTTTGTACTTGATATGTGACCTAATCGGATTGGTATCGGGCGACTGTGACGGCCAGTCTAATGTAAAGATGCCACATTTGGCATTCGTGTCGCGTATTTGGCACTCATGGTACTTCGCTTGTTATTCTAACAAAAGACAAACAAATGAATCTTTCTTTAAAGTGCATGGAAGACAAAGGTTCACTCTACCTGCTCACAAAATATTTAGAGAAAATCTTTTACCAGTTGTGAGTATGGTCGACCACGATCTTACTTAACAGACTATATATATATATATATATATATATATATATATATATATTTGTATACATTTGTATATATATATATATATATATATATATATATATATATATATATATTATATATATATATATATATATATATATATATATATATATATATATATATATATATATATTTGTATACATTTGTATATATATATATATATATAGTCTGTTAAGTAAGATCGTGGTCGACCATACTCACAACTGGTAAAAGATTTTCTCTAAATATTTTGTGAGCAGGTAGAGTGAACCTTTGTCTTCCATGCACTTTAAAGAAAGATTCATTTGTTTGTCTTTTGTTAGAATAACAAGCGAAGTACCATGAATGCCAAATATATATGTATCTACGCGATAACTCTCGAACGAAGCGGAAGCGTTTAATGCTTATGAAATTTTGTGTGCGTACTGAAGACTAGATTGGCTCGGCTAAGTTCGTTAGCCAGACACGTCGGATGCCCAGAAGTAGGTTTTTCGGGCATTTTTTTGTCAATAAAATGAGTTTTTGCCAGAATTAAGCAATTTTTCAAATTTTTTTTACACCAAGCCAAAGTAAAAGGCAATATGCGTAAAAAATGTTTTTACACCATTGCCCTAAGTTAGTTACTTTTTGAGAAAAGTTAGAAACTATGTTGGAAGAAATCATTTTTTATTACACTCGCACTCACAGTCTTTTTTTTTCTCTCATTTTTTGTGATGCTACATTCCAAAAAAACGGCTTTATTAGTGACGTGTCATGATTTTTTTAATCCAATTCAGTTATATTTTATTTCTCCGATTCAGTTATATTTTATTTCTCTCAGTTGAGTAAATCTTTAATTAATTAATCTATCTGTTCCATTTTTTGATAGGAAAATGACAATACTACGTTATAATTATATGTATAAACATAGCATTTTACACGTAAATAAATTTGCACTTTCAATTTTTTTTTTTTTTTTTTTTGACGACAAAACAAATAATTTTAAATTTTGACAAATTGTATCATACATTTTTGAAAATATTAAATATTTTAAGGCGAAAATATATTAAAAAGCTGAAATTTGTTTAATAAAAACCATACGTCTGCTCACTTTACCTCAAAAATGTCGGAAAATATTTTTCAATAATTAACCCAAAAAAAGCATACAAGAGGTAACTTTTATATTCTTTTTAAAAATTTCAAAATAAAATGACGTTTGGTAGTAGTGTTACAAATGATTTTTTTTTATTTCGTAGAAGCTGGTAAATAGAAATCGTAATAAATACTCGCCTTGAAAAAGTCAAACAAGTATTTAAAACAAAGTACTATTTCTTAAAGAAAATATTAAAATTATGTACAAATGCCGTCCTGATAAACTGATATATTCTGTCCATCTTGAGCGCTGGAGCCGATTTTGAGGAGCTGGATTCCCTCCAGACAAAAGCTCATAGCGAATACACACATTTTTAAAATGTCCTTTTGAATTTCGTAACTCAATCATTACAAATAAAATCTAAATTAAAAAAATCTATATGACCTTTTTTTTCTCAATTTTTTAGCATCAAGTCTAGGGGTAATTAACTAGGTGGTGATTGTGTTGATATTTTAATGTAAAATATAGTAATTTTAACCGTCTTCAAAATAACGTCTCGATTTTAACAATAAAAAAAAATTTTAAAAAGTGTTTAAGTTCTGGCAAGATTGTCAAAAGGGGACTGAAATGTTTTTAGATGTTGATATATACAAAAAAAAAAAAAAAATTAATGTGTTAAGTACTTGCTAGACTTATAGGTTTTATGGGTGGTTTTAGCGAATTTCCAGAATGGAATTTAGCTATTACAGCCAGTCTCATGATGTGACTTGAGCCCGAGACTATGGCAGAAATTTGATTTGAGGTCCCTAGAAACAGAAAATAATATTCACTAAAATTTATATATTATATTTGTATTTAGTCCCACACCGTTGGACAAGTTCGTTAGCCAGCCATGTCGGATGCCTGGAACATGGTTTTTTGGTAATTTTTAGTGAAAAAAATTAATTTTGAGCCAAAATTGTCTCAAGTTAAAAAATTTTTGCGACATTTATTTACGCCATTAGAAAGAAGAGGAAAAATCACTTAGAAGGGTGAAAAATCACAGAAAAACGGGTTTTTATAAATGGAAATTCGCTATGTTATGCAGGTGCTGCGACAGGGGTATTTATATTTATAAAAGGGGCATTGAAAATTTACAAAATAGATGGCAAAAGGTGTTAAATTATAAAGGAAATTATATTTTGTAATCTTGAGTATTATTTTTTTTTTTTTTTTGGTAAAGATGTTGAATGTTATATTACAAAATAATGATTTGATTCCAGATCCCTCTAATATTACGGAGAATACGAACCCAAAACTTTTAACACATTAAATAAAAAGTGACAATAACGTTTTAGTAAGTTCTGGAATACTTTTAATAATTCTTATATTATATATTATACTAGCTGTTACCCGCGGCTTTTGAAATTAAGTCATCTAGTTAAATCGTATAAAGTGTACTTTCATCGCGTCGCTCTTGTGCGTCGAGTACTGCTACTTTTTCTTTGGACTTTTCCCACAGAAGTACAATATTTTCCCCGGGTAAAAAATAGACTGTAACATTCTTTTAACAACATGCCAAGTTCAAATGAAATCAATGATTCTTTTTTATACCATTTTAAATATATTTTCCCACGGGAATATGACTTCCGACAGGATTCCGGCAGGTAGACAGTAGACTGTGTCCTTTTTCATCCTTTCTGTAAACAATATGCAAAGTCTGAAATCCATTATCCTTTTTTTTTAATAGTCAGTTGTTATTTCATTGTTTCCTTTTAAATACATTTCCCTCGGGAATGAGATATTTTATCGGTGCAAAAAATAACTTATGTTTATCGCTGTATAATCTTATCATCGTCATCTTTGTCTATCATCATTTTTTTTTCATTTAAAATATATTTTTTCACAGGAATGAAATTTCCCGGGGTATAAAGGAGTTTGTGTCCTTTCTCATCCCTTCTGTTAGCAATATACAAAGTTTGAAATTATTTATGCGTTTTTTAATAGTCAGCTGTTGTAATTTAATGCATTTTTCCTCGGGAATGAATTATTTTCCCGAAATAAAAAGTAGCCTACGACCGTCTCTGGCCCGCAAGCAACGTCTACGCAAAGTTTCAGGTTGATTGGTTAAGCTGTTGAGGCGTGAAAGCCAGTCAAACAAACAAATAAACAAACTCACTTTCGCATTTATAATATTAGTAAGGATTAGAAATTTTACAGAAATTTTAGTTAGCAACTGAATGTTTACACTTGTTTTAATTTTCAAATTCTATATAATTTTAATGTATTGTATTTGTATCAAATATTTATCGTTTATTGTGAATTTCATTGTAGGCGTAGATAAAGTATAGTACGTAACTCGGTTGTAAGGAAAATTACACACTCGCGCAATTACACACTCGCCGCTGTGCGACTTCACTCGTGTGTAATATGCAACTTACAACCTCAATCACTTAATATACTATTACTACTATAATATTTTACAACTGTTATTGTACATATTTTATAGCTGTTTTAATTGCTTTAAAATCAGATATTCCGAAATTCTATACGAAATGTTATTTATAGTGATTGCTTCGCTCGCTAAACAGCTCTGAAATAGAAATGTCGCTAGAAGTAATTTTTCTGTCCCATTCCCACCTATTCCGAAAGGAAGAGGTTGGGGTCAGTAGCTGATAAGGGGTTGACATATAAGTATTTATAAATAAAACACGAAAACAAAACGCAATTAAAAAGCCATTCCACTCAAACGTTATAAAGAATCAAAATTATTTTGCGATTTTAATGATCCTTAATTACTGATTTTACTACCCAGTAATATAGGTAATCACTATGACCTTACTACCCGGTGGTCCATAAGTAGTGCTAACCCAGTAGTCCATAATCAGCAGTGTTGGCATTTTTTTTTTAAGTTATGTAATCAGGCTTGCCAAATTGGAGTATTTCGTAATACTTCTTGAAAATTGTGAAACAGCCCAAAAATACAGTTGAAGGAGCAGGGCCGGATCTAGGGGGCAGCAGGGGCACGTGCCCGAGGCGTCAGGTTTTGGGGGCGCCAACATTAGGAATCTCACGTTTTTTTTTTCGCCACTTGGTTTTGGGGAGGAAAAAAGTTTGAAGGAAATATTTATTTTTCTACAGGGTTTTCCAACGCTGCCCCGTGCGCCACTTCGGCTAGGTCCGGCCCTGTAAAGGAGCAAGTAAAAGGAAAACTGTTTCAAATTTTTCATTGATAATTGTGTCAAACGTACTATAATTATGTTACAAATGCCAACACTGATAATAATCACTATGATTTTACTACTTAGTGGCGTATAATCACTGTGACCTTACTACTCAATGGCCCATAATCACTGTAATCTTACTACTCATGTTACGGAAGTGTTCCTCTGCGATTTCGTTCATTTTAAGATATATTGTAGTACTTGACAAACTAACAAACATATTTTTATTGTACGTGCCCTATTCTATATTTAGGGGGCAAGGCACCCTTTCAAAAATTCGTTGAAAAATCATATTTTGGTATTTTTCTCATACTAGCCCTTAAGCAATTTTTATAAAAAATGCTTAAAAGATTTAGACTGAGGTTAGATTACTACAGAATTCTTTTTCATTGGGGTCACTTAATTTTTAATAGTTAAACACTCCTAAGAAGGAGTGAAAATTTTTTTAGGGAAATAATAGCTAAAATTCTTTAGAATTCTGTAAAAAGGTTACAAGTTATTAGTTAATGAATAATACGCGTTACCCACTGTACTGGTGGGTTATGGGGGGCTGTATATATATATATATATATATATATATATATATATATATATATATATATATATATATATAAGTGGAGGAGATATTGTAGCTTGAAATTAAGTAGTTTTAATAAAAAAAATCTTTTGGATAACTTAAGAGTTAATGATTCATTTGGTCGTACAGTTTTTAAAAGTAGGGGAAGGCTCGCTATAGTGGCCCAGGCAGGTAAAGTGGTCACCACTAGTTTGCAAATGAACTAATAGCTGTCATCTCTTGTTATTTAGTTTAAATTATAGATTGACAGTTTACATAGTGCCACGGTGCATATTAACTCGTTAGGTGTTACTTAGAAAATTTTATTTAAAAAAAAGTGTTTCTTGTGCCCTCTGATCTAAGGTAAGTACTTACAAATATTGTATAAAATATATTGCATTATGAATGCCTGGTTTTGTGAATATTTCCTGTGTCTGTTGTAGTTCTGAAGTAATTAATTTTATAATAAACAATTATGAATCATACGTTGGGGCGGAACTTATTTCAGTTTTCCTATTTTACTTAGTTTCGGGTAATGTGACCCACTATGTATAAAGGTAAAGTGGCCCAGTGGATCTAGTGATGGTACCAGAATTGTGGCCGGAATCAATAGCAGAAGATGGCTGAGTACGATGTACGATATGCAAAAGATGTGTCTATGAAGTCTGCTCTGGTTGCAATGAGGAAGATGGCGATTTTACTTGTGAGTTTTGTTTTAAAAATAAATAGTTACCATCTGAGTACTTTGGATAATTAAAAATTGTTTTTATGATTGCTAACTAGTAGCAAATTGTAATATTTTGATTAAAAATTGTAATTTCATCTAAAAATTAAAAAGTCAGTTTTAATCTATGTTAACTTTTAATATTAATAATACTATGCCACTTTACCTACCCAAGGTGGGTAATGTGGTCATTTTGTCACTTACGAAATAATTGATAATTTTTTATTACTGTGAATATGTAAACCGTATATATATTATAAAATAAAGACTTTATTAAATTTGCAATTGTATTATATCAAGAAATATCAATTAATTAAAACCGTTTAGAAAATATATCAATTCAAACCTTAGGGTGGCCACATTGCCCTACCTTCCCCTATAAAAATGCAAAATTTTAAAGCTAATTATGCTGAATGAATTCTTGTTAAAAACATTTTTAATTTAAATGGTATTATGGGATAAGAATGGCCGGTTGGCCCCCAGATGAGATTTTCAACGGCACTTTGGCTACTATAAGGGCAGTTGATAAGAAGTCTTGCGTGCAAGTTTTAGCCTCATATCTTGGGTAGTTTAGAAGTTATTTGTGATAATATGTATTAAGGCCATGATTTTTTAGACCTTTATATCTCGTAAACCATTACAGATATTGCGATAAACTAAAAACCATTGAGAAGGTCTAAGTTAGTACTATAATATATATTTCTTTCAAATTTTTCCGTTAGTAAACAGTCATAGAAAATTCGAGAAGAAAAATACAAAAACATTTTTTTAGTGGTTCCTTCAGAGTGACAATCACGAAAAAAGTCTCAAATATTGCACTCTAGGTCCTGTTTAAGTACTGCAAGTTTCGTTAAAAACAAAGGGGTGCAACAGGGCCAAAGAGGAGAAACCTCGATCGAAGCCACCATCGGAAAGGTGAATTTCATCATCCCGTTATGTTTTTATGCCGTGCGCACAAGATTAATTAAGAACCTGGTGATGTTTTAACGATATGTACCGATATACCTATCATGACTTCCAAATATACAGTGTGTTCAAGGTCATGTGAGGCCAATATATAAATATGTAAAAAAAATTGTTGGTAGGATAACGGTCATATTTCTTGAACGATAGAGCTGCTATTTGGTATTGTAACTGTTTACGTCAAGTTCTAGGCTAAATTCATAGATGGAGTTGATTGTCAATATGGGATAGTTTCAAAAAGTTGAGAATTTTAAGTTTAAAATTATTGTCATTTGAGAAACTATTTAATCAGTTGTACTTATCTACGAGGTAAATTTCAGTATTAGTTAATAGCTACTTATCATTAACTTTAGATAGATATACAATCATAGTATAGCAGGCAAATTCCGAAATGTATACTGAAGTATGAGAGTTGTGGAAGCGGTTACCTTTTTATCGGATGACAGCTTAATTTTATTATAATTATAATTGGGGTCAAGGTTCAAGCTGTTCGTAGACGAGCTCTTTTCGTTGAATAGCTTCAAACTGGCAATAATTTAATAATATAATAATAAATTCAGTGATAATGAAAAGTCACCATTTTGAAACCATCCCATATTGACGATCAACTCCATCTATGAATTTAGCCTAGAACTTGACGTAAACAGTTACAATACCAAATACCAGCTCTATCGTTCAAGAAATATGGCCGTTATCCTACCAACAATATTTTTTACATATTTATATATTGGCCCCACATGACCTTGAACACACTGTATATTTGGAAGTCATGATAGGTGTATCGGTACATATCGTTAAAACATCACCAGGTTCTTAATTAATCTTGTGCGCACGGCATAAAAATATAACGGAATGATGAAATTCACCTTTCCGATGGTGGCTTCGATCGAGGTTTCTCATCTTTGACCCTGTTCCACCCCTTTGTTTTTAACGAAACTTGCAGTACTTAAACAGGACCTAGTGTACAATATTTGAGACTTTTTTCGTGATTGTCACTCTGAAGGAACCACTAAAAAAATGATTTTCTATTTTTCTTCTCGAATTTTCTATGACTGTTTAGTAACGGAAAAATTTGAAAGAAATATATATTATAGTACTAACTTAGACCTACTCAATGGTTTTTAGTTTATCTCAATATCTGTAATAGTTTACGAGATATAAAGGTTTAAAAAATCATGGCCTAAATACATATTATCACAAATAAGTTCTAAACTACCCAAGATATGAGGCTAAAACTTGCACGCAAGACTTCTTATCAACTGTCCTTATAGTAGCCAAAGTGCCGTTGAAAATCTCGTCTGGGGGCCAAACGGCCATTCTTATCCCGTAATACCCTTTACCGTTATTTTTCATTTTCAGTACTACTTCGCTGTCTCATACTGTCAAAAACACATCATACGGACTTTGACTGTTATTTTATTTTAGTTTTTATTTAAGTTGGTTTTTATTTTATTTTATTAATTTCATAATATCTGGGTAATCAACACATACACCAGGGCTGGGAAAAATGGTTCATAGGGACCATTTAAAATTAAAAAGGGTTTTCAAGAATGCATTTAAAATGCAAAATGGAATATAGTTTTGCTGAACATATTTAAAATAGCAAATGGAAAACAGCTATTTCAAATGAATTATAAAAAAAAGTTACTAAAATGTCAAACGTACTGGAGTTAAATACGGGTAGCTTTTTGAGAAAATTTTATAAAGTTTGCGTGATATAAAAACGAAATTTAACTCTTGAAGATTTAATATTGTTACTTAAAAACATTGTAAAATTTAATTCAGCCTTGATATATTCAAATCTTGACTACGCTACGACTGTGCCTTCTAGGTTATGAAAATCATCTACACCACAAATTCAAAGTGATATAAAGGAAATTACTTTTTGTAGAACTGACCCAGTCATAAGTTAATTAGCCTCTTTCGTCCTTTTGTTTTCTGTTTCTCTGGGTTCCTATATTATTATTTCCTTAAGGGGTTACGCCACTCTAGAATTTTCGAAAAATCCATCTTTTTAAAATTTTTTTTAATGACCCCCTGGGATGATGTCCCAAGAGATTATGCCTGGGGAAAATTTCTAAGTACTCG
Source organism: Brachynemurus nebulosus (assembly GCA_035578155.1). Lineage (NCBI taxonomy): Eukaryota > Metazoa > Arthropoda > Insecta > Neuroptera > Myrmeleontidae > Brachynemurus > Brachynemurus nebulosus. Next base: position 7,874,859 of record JAPWDM010000016.1, read on the forward strand.
ATTTTCGAATTTTAGTACAAGGCGGCCTGGTCTGCAGCGAGCTCCTTTTGTGATATCGCACTGAATCCAGCGTTTGCTTATCGTATCATAAACTTTATTGTTGTATTTTCGGCTATTTCTAGAGTGAGCTAACTCCTTAATATCGGTTGTTTATTTTTCACAAAAAAAAAAATATTAATAAAAGTTGTGGAGTCAAATTATTTATTAAAAAAGACTGACAAAATTTTCGTTAGACTCACAATTATAGAGATAGTCGAGAAATTAATTGCTACTTTTTTCTAAGAGATATGTCCGACCTATAACACAATTAGTCCAAAAACTCAGTTTTATACTAACGAAAAACTTCTCTGCGAGTTTTAAAAAGAAGAACCATTCAAAATGCAAAATTGATCATTTCAATAAGATATTTACTGAACTACCTATATTGTGCTATTTGCTATTCAGAATGAAAAATTGTGTATCTATAAGGTGATGATAATAAGTAGTTTAAGAAATCGTAATAAATGAGCGTCCCGAAAAAGTTGGTCGGAACACCGAGACAAGAGAGTTAAAACCAGGACAAACCCGGGAAAACCGGGACGTATAGATACCCTGATTGTAACCAAAGCATTCTTAAATAAAATTTTATTTACCAATCTAAAATTTCATTCCAGTAGGATTTCAGCTTATTTTTTATAATGTATGTTTTTGATAATTCTTTCATTTGAATCTTAAAACTGTCCGATTTCATTGTATACCTGTGACCGCTATAATACATTCATGAGAACGGATTGCGTACCGCGTATTTGTTTCCTTTGAACGGTATATAAAATGGTAGCGTCATGAAACTCGCAGAATTATTTTTGAAGACGTTACTGACACAAACTATACAATTTACAAACTGAAGTGCAACAATACACATCGCCGACCGTTAGGCCGTTAGAGAAGTCCGCGTTCAATTTATTCTACTAGTACGAATTTTGAAGTTTTCAAGTGAATTTTTCAGTTTTACGTTAAAACACACAGTACAACAATGAATGAAAAACGGTGAGTTTAAATTTCTTTTATTAAATTTAATTGTTGAATTTTGGTTGCTTAATTAAAAAAATATTTAACCTTTTGTTGTTTTTAAACTTTTAGCTACTGAAAGAATGTTTTAATTTCCGGTAATAAGTTTTATGAATTGTTTTCATTACGCTCGAAAAGTTATCAAAGGATTAATTCCATTAATTGAGATGCGGAAGAATTGAGATTTTCGTAAATTTTCGTTTGTGTTTTATGTAATCTAGTTTGTATGTTAATACAGGTTGTTTTAAATTTAATTTTGCAACAAACTGAAATTGGTAATTTACGTTTAACGCGATTCTTTTTTTTAGTGAAAAAATTTTGTTACATCTAAAAAAAAAAAAAAAAAATTTCCATTGAAGTTAATTTTTTTTGTTTTAAGACAAATTTAAGTGTTTGTAAATTGTTAAAAAAATATTAATTGCTTGGGAATCATCTAAATTTTTACTATTAGGACAAAAATTAGGACACATGTGCTTTCCGTAATAATAATTAATTGATGAAAATAAAAAATATAATGAATTAAAAAATAATTTCTTATGTAATTCAAGCCTAAAATCTTGGAAAATATCTCTAGATTGTAAATGATTTTGATATTTATTAGAGACGTACATTTTATGGTGACAATTTATCATGTCATGTATATCAAGTCTCATAAAAATATTGTAGTTTTTTCACTTTTACCATGGAAAAAAAGTCCGGACAGATTTTTATAGCGAAAAAAATGGTACAAAACATTTCATTGGTCATTTCATTGTAGGTAAACACGATAAAAACGAAACAGAAATTCGTATTGGTAAATTTAACTGATTTCAGAACCATAGTAACAATGTATTAAATAATAATATGATATTAATAATTTTATTCGTTAAATTGTCTTACCGTATTACACTTGAGTTTAATATTTTTTCTGAATAAATTAATGTTTTCTACTACTCAAATTTCTTGCCTTAAAGCAATTTAACTCGAAGAACTGTCAATCCAAAAACGCTTCAGCTTTACTGTCGGGTTTTTGTTAGTTGACAGTTCTTCTCATTAAATTGCTAGGCAACAAATTTTCGTTAGACAAACCCAAATTTATTCGAAAAAATACAAACCTCTCGTATAATAATAAGGGATAAATTCTACTCTTGTGTTCATTTCAGTCTAAATTACTCTTCTACTATTCTAAAATAATATAATATTTTGAAGTTAAAAAAACGATGTTAGTATTTTAATTTTTTTGAAAATGTTTTATCTATTGGACATTTTATAGGATTGTAGTTCCCAGCTGAATACTTTAATATTCATAATTATTTAATACTTAATCTACACCTACCACCAGTTTAATTAAAGTACGATTTAATTTCCAACTTCAAATGTGTTTTTAATAGAATTGTGTACATGTTTGGTCAAGTCGATCTTATAAACAAGTTATTTTATTTAAATCTAGTTTACTACGTCTAGATCTCTTAACAAATGTTTTAAAGAATTGTTCATATATTAATTTTTTGATCTCGTGGTGTAATCAATTCACAGTTCACGTGAACTTGTTAGTTATATCGCCAAACACACTTTGCATCCGCCGGTCAGTAAAATATTTCATCTTCCCAAGGTGCCATAAAAAAACACACGAATCGCATCCCACAGTCAAAAATCAAACACACGAATTGCATCCCGCAGTCAATATTTTATTGTTTTTGAAGATGTAGTTGACTACAAATACATACATACAATGGAGAAGTATCGTAGTGTGGATAATGTAATATGTAGTTAAAGTTAAGTAAAATATAGACCAAAACTAATAAACTGGTGAAACAATTTTTAGAATCCATTAACAAATAATAGAGAAATAGAAGATCAAAGTTTAAAGCACAATGATAGATTTTAAATTCGCCTGTGACGTCAAACATCCCCACAATCGGACACCGAGTGTCTTTTATACAATATTTTTTTTAATTAATTGTATCAAATTATCATGGATTTAATATTTTTTTAAAATTATTTTTTTATTATATATATATATATATATATATATATATATATATATATATATATATATATATATATATATATATATATATATTTGTAAATCTTCAAAAGTTCAAAAAATGACATTTCAAAACGTCAAAATATTGAATTTATAAAAGATAAAAGATTCAAAATGGTTGAATCCATATAGTATCCGTAGTAATTAACATATTGACCGGCTTTATAAAAATTAAATAAAAAAGACCCTTCGTTCTAGACTCCAAGTATTATATTTAGACGATTGCGTCATAAATTAGTTCAAACCTTCAAAATGACGTCATATGAATTTTAAACCAATAATTGAATACAAAATTTTTAATACTCTTTAAAAAATTTCGTCTTTATTCAATATTACGAGTAAGAAAAAGATAATATAATAATTTAATCCAACCTAATTAAACAAAAACAATTCAAATATGAATGATAATTATATACATTATTTACTAAGAGGCGACTTATGTCGTTACCTATTTTTAATCACACTCCAGAAAAAGACGTAATTATAATGAGTTGTCTGTCAAAAGTTACTCTTAATAAGACTTTCAAATTTTTTAAATTTGGTATAGTAAGGCTCAACGTAATGGTAGACGATTAATTAGATTTTACCGTGCAAATGGTTTAAATAGTTTAAATATTTTATAGCTATTTAATCAGAAACAAATCAACCAAACTTTTCAATCTTACCTAAACTTTTTCTATCAATAACAACTCACTCATATTTTATTTTAAAAATGCTTATTTTTTTAGCTTATCGTACTTTTTTACTTGACCTAGTCGTGTACTTCTCAACAGTTTAAAAATTAGTGTATTTTCTAGAATTCAACTATTTTAAAGAATGAATAAAGGACAATTCAGCTATTACACCATATCTCACCAGGTCACCATAAACAGAAAATAATGCCGATTCTCTTATAATTAGATATTTAACTTGTCCTCGAAACGTTAAGAAAAACTATATTTTTAACCAAAAAAGTTTCTCAAACGTTACAGAACGTTTATTGTCCGCAAAAAAAACCCTTTTATATTCTTCAGCCGCCATATTGAAATCACTGTTGTGTGAGGACAATTTTGCCACGTGTATTTGAAAAATAGAGTTCATAACCTTTAATTTGAGATATTGCAGACCTATTTTAAGCAACATCAATTTTGGACAGCAGGAGATCTCCCGTTCAAAAAGAATGTCCTATATACATAATATATATATATATATATATATATATATATATATATATATATTATATATATTATATATATATATATATATATATATATATATATATATATATATATATATATATATACAACTACAAATCTACGGAGAGGTCCAACAAAAATTTAAATAACCCAACTTTTTGATAACGCAATTCTCCGAAAACATTGTCAAATATTATTGTAAAATGTCGTCTCCGAAAATTCGATTTTCAAATAAAAAATACATATATATATATATATATATATATATATATATATATATATATATATACCGGATGTTCATAAAGTTATGGAACAGCTGAAAATCTCAGTTAATATTGACTTTATCGAAAAATGACCCGGACAAAAGTTTCATGGGAAGAAATGAGGAACTAGAAAATGACCTCGAATTTGACCTTGAACATGACTTTGACCAGAATTTGGAGGTCAACTTTGTTTTTTTAAATGGAAATCCCTATTTTTGACCTCGGATTCAGAAAGAGCGGGAAATTTTACGTTGAAAACCATATTCATACTTCATATCCCAAGGTCATGTGAAGGTCATAAAAACGAAAAAAATATGATTCAAGGTCAAATTCGAGGTCATTTTCTAATTCCTCATTTCGTCCAATGAAACTTTTGTCTGGGTCATTTTTCGATAAAGTCCATAACGCAATTCTCCGAAAACATTGTAAAATATTATCGTAAAATGTCGTCTCCGAAAATTCGATTTTCAAATAAAAAATACCAGTAAACGGTTTAATATGAATAAAATAAATTGAAGGAAAATTTACATAATTTTAGGGAAGTTCGGAGCCCCCGGTGGTTGCGTCCCTATATATATATATATATATATATATATATATATATATATATATATATATATATATATATATATATATATATATATATATATATATATATGTATTTTTTATTTGAAAATCGAATTTTCGGAGACGACATTTTACAATAATATTTTACAATATTTTCGGAGATTTGCGTTATCAAAAAGTTGGGTTATTTAAATTTTTGTTGGACCTCTCCGTAGATTTGTAGTTGTTGCGCCCCTATATAATATATATATATATATATATATATATATATATATATATATATATATATATATATATACATATATATATACATATATATATATATATATATATATATATATATATATATATATATATATATATATATATATATATACTAGCTGCGACCCGTGGTTTCACTCGCATAAAATTATCTGAAGTATAGGTAAGATTTATTGGTCAGTTCAATCATATGTTCCAAAATTCTGTGCAAAATCAATTATTTATAGTACTTGATCTTGCTCGCCCAATGACTCTAAAATAACTATCTTCACGGGAAATTGCCATGTTACACGAGGCAAACAAAGGACAGAAGTTAACTATCCTAGAAGCAATAGAAATAAATAAACATAATTCAGGTCACCTTTTAAGTGACTACACCCATATTTACAGGTCAACTTTATTTTCAATATTATAATTTATTTAAAAATTAAAATTGTATTTTGCTGTAATATTGACTTTCTGTCAATTTCAATTTCAATCTTTTGTCACAGATTTGTTTACCTTTTGTCACATGTAATGTAATCTTGTTCTTCTTAATTTTCGGATTCTCTCACTACCCCCGCCCTTTCCCCTTATACATCACATACTACTCCCCATTCATAGAGTCTATAGGGAGATTAAATTAGTATATAAGGCATGTATCGAATGTAATTTTTATTCTGTTTGAAAATGAACTAACGGTTCGAGACAATATTGTCACAGTTTCAAAAATAAAAGTGGTATTTTGCAAAGTAAAGTTTTTGTTTATTATTTGCAAATATGGGATACCATAAAGTAACGCTCAAATCTATTAATATCTTCATATTTTATAAGCATGGCTAATTACCGCACCGTAAGAACTTAGTATAGGTACCTATATCAGCAGCTTTAGAATTGTTTCAATTTTAGGCCCTTCAAGGCATCAAGGCCCCGGGAAATTACTTTAAAGTTACCTTCATCTTTCACAGAGATCTCAGCAGTACTTGAGTAAAAATTGTGAAATTTCTTCAGCTTTTTAATTTGCGCCCTATTCCATTTGCGTCCTATGTCCATTTAAATTTGATATTCTGAAATTTTGTACAAAATCAGTTCCTTATGTGCTTCGCTTCGCTCGCTCGACAACTCTAAAGTACTATTCATATTTTCAAGTCATATTCATATTTTTATAGCATGTCTAATTTTCATAAAATTTTATCAAAATCAGTCAAGTTGTTTAATTATAGTATAGAGTTGTTTAAGTCGATAGCGTTGGAGGATTCATTCCAACTTCACCTTAATTTCAAATCAGATATTCTGAAATTCCTGGCTATATTCGTATTTCAATAACATGTCTAATTTTCATACCTTGAGATCTTATCGTAGATAGTTAGATATTCATACTGACAATTTTAAGAGCACTGTAATTTGTGAGACCTTTTGAGATCCAAGCGCTCTGGAGAATATTTCTGATCCGTTTGATCGTTTATTTGAAGGGTTTTTTAGGTCCGCAAAAGCTCACGGAGGAATTTGAGCCTCATGTCCACTTTTTTCAGAATCTCAGTACTATTCGAGAAAAATTCTGTCAAGATTCGTTCAGCCATTTATTTTGGGTTTCTTTGGAAAGCCGAAAATTTGGTAACGATACGTCCAGTCGTTTAATTTAGGCTTTTTGGGGGTTCTCAGGTCCTACAGGATAACTTTAACTTTGATCGTTTTTTTTTTTTTATTCGTATACCTACCAATTTTAATTATAATCTTGTTTCATCATTTTTTTGATACACTGCTACCGTTTTCCCGAAACTACTGAGGACAGATAAGTAACGTCCATATTTCATTTTTAATATCAGTATGACCGATCCCGGGTCGATGGAAATTTCATTTGTATGGAATTTTCTGAGAACAGCAGATGTGTCATTGATGGTAACTGGACAGTCCAGTTGTTTATTTTTTCATTATAGAATACAAATTAATAGTATTTTGCACAGTAAATAAGAAATTTCATAGTAATCGTAGGTAAAAATATTATTGGTGGTATCTATAGAAATATTTATTAAATATTTACAAATATCCAAAATAATTTTTTTCCAAATACTTAACAACTATTTAAAATTTGTATAATTTTTTGATAAATTGGCCACAGATTGCTGTATACAGTAAGCTGTTTTGGAGATTTCTTGATATATAAGTCAGTGGTATTTCGCTTTTATATATATAGGGTGTAAAACAAATAACTCTCGTCCTTTTGTGGGGTGACTCATAGCACCCTGTAGACACTAAAACCGCAGGAATTTTTTCGGAATTAACAGTCGCGTCACCCCTCAAAAGGATAAGAGTTATTTCCTTTGCACCCTGTATATATATATATATATATATATATATATATATATATATATATATATATATATATATATATATATATATATATATATATATATATATACTACTACAAACAATTAAGGGAGCAAAAAAAAATTGTTAATTTTTTAGTGATTTTTGAAGAGCTGTATTTACGTGAAAAATGGCCGTATCGAGATTTTTAAAAAAGCGTCTTGAAGCTCCAAGATTCTAGTTTTCAGACCTTTTGTCCAAAAATTTTTAGGAGTGACAGTTATCGAGCAATTATAAGGAATAACACAAAAAAAGTTTTTGCAAATTTTTTTATCTTTTTTCTTTTGATCTACGGGCTTGAAATTTTTTTTACAGTAAAACCATGCTATTGACCTGATAGCCTGCTTATTCAGCTTCAAATTCCTTTTTAAAATTTTTCTCTACGTTGATTTGTTCCGGAGGTATCCAACTTTGAATGAAAAAGGATCGTTTTTGTTTTAACCATCGATATCTCAGTAACCAGTGATCGGACAGAAAATTGAAGGGCAGTTTTGGGATATGGAATAAATTTCCTACAAGTCTATGCCGCGTACTTTAGGAAAAAAAATTTTTTTTCATCCTTAATTTTAATCTGAAAAATGTGAAAAAAAGGGACTTTTTTCCTTGTTGCGAAAAATCGTCAGCATCCCTGCGAATATTGATGGGGAGTCTAATGTTTGTACGAATTTTTATACCTCACTGTACCCCCAATAACCCTGTAAATCGACAGGTCGATCTATTGAATGGTTTTCCTAAACCGTTTGTTCAAAATTTCCGAATTAAATAATAAAGGAGCAAAATTGAATGAACAAAACTGAATGAAAAATTCAATTTTTTTTTTTCAAATTTTTCCAATTAGGCATCTTTTGTCCATTAAAATTTAAAAATTAAGAAAAAAAATTATTTTTAAAAATTTTTTTCAAATCGAAAAAAAATTATAACTTTTGAATGGCTTGACGGATTTGGCTGAAATTTTTATATGTTTTAGATACCTCTATAGTGTATCTCAGGAAAAATTATCAGCTCCAAAAAAATCATAACCCCCCAAAAAAATTATTTAATTTTTCAATATTTTTTTTCACCAACTTATAGCTATGATACAATCACCAAATTTTTTTTGCAGGCTTCTTACTATAACCGATACATCATATAATTTTTCCAGAATTTTTTTCCGAGTGCGTCATAGATAAAAAAAATAAAATATCCGAAAACATTTTTGTTTCGAGGTCATGTTTGTTGTACAATCGCCAAAATATTTCTGCGGGCTTCTCACTATGATTGATACAACATATAATTTTTCCAGAATTTTTTTCCGGGTGCATCATAGTTAAAAAAATTAAATTTCAGAAAATATATTTTTAGAGATAGGTATAGGCTTCCGGGTACTCAGTCGATCGGAAATCGTTTGCAAGTTTTGAATATGTTCATAAAAACGTTTGTGATTACGTAGTTTTCAAATAAAATAAAATAGACGACCCAAATCTTCAAATTCCTCGATCAGCCGAACACCTAGCGTCAATTTTTGAAACCATCAAAATAACAATTACTACAAATGAGACTGATGAAGAATAATATTTAATATAATATATCGACAGATACTTTTTTATTAAACTTGGGTAAATTTCTATGTAGTATCTTAATCTTGGTTATCTAGGGAGACCCGCTCATCTAATCCGACCTTCAATAATTAACAGAAATTACTGTTATATGTAGTTATAATATTGTATCATATGTTCTATCAAATGTAACTTGCTATGTGTAATAACATGTTGCATCAAATAGAATCAAAGACATGTAAAAATATTTTGGTAAATGTACAGCAGACGTAACGTCTAAAAAAATATTTCTCAGTCTCATTTGCAATAATCATCATTTTGGTCGTTTCAGAAACTGATGATAAGTGTTTGGTTGATCGAGGAATTTGAAGATTTGAGTCGACTATTTTCTTCTTTTCGAAAACTACGCACTCACAAACGTTTTATGGACATATTCAAAACTTGCAAACGATTCCCGATCGACTGAGTACTCGGAAGCCTATACGTATCGCTAGAACAATTTTTCGGACATTTAATTTTTTTAACTATGATGCACCCGGAAAAAAATTCTGGAAAAATTATATGTTCTATCAATCATAGTGAGAAGCCTGCAGAAATATTTGGGTGATTGTACAACGAACATAACCTCGAAAAAATATCTTTTCGGACATTTTATTTTTCTTAACTATGACGCACCCGGAAAAAATTCTGGAAAAATTATATGTTGTATCGGTCATAGTAAGAAGCCTGCAAAAAAATTTTGGTGATTGTATCATAGCTATAAGTTGGTGAAAAAAAATATTGAAAAATTAAATAATTTTTTTGGGGGGTTATGATTTTTTTGGAGCTGATAATTTTTCCCGAGATACACTATAGAGGTATCTAAAACATATAAAAATTTCAGCCAAATCCGTCAAGCCATTCAAAAGTTATAATTTGTTTCGATTTGCAAAAAAATAATTTTTAACCCCCAAAGGGTGAGTTTTTAAGGGTTGAAACTCAGTAAATTTCAATCTTATATCGAAAGCAGCTAGCAGAAAAAAAACCAACAAAATTCGTGCGGGGGAATTTCTACCCATGCTTATCCGCCAATAGCCTTTGTTTGATTTTAAATATATTTATTTTTTGAGCTTATTGTACTTTCTCACTTGAGCTGGTAGTGTACTTCTAATATATTTAAAATTTTTATTTTATTACTACCAATCTTCAATTGTTTGAATGGATTTGCGAATGAAAAAAAAATCAGCTGTTACTGTCGCTGTCATGGTCAGACTTAAGCTTGGGATTATGATAGTCCGATAGAATTTTATTTTGAGGTTGCCACAATCCGAAAATGATGCCGATTCGCCAAAATTTATATATATATATATATATATATATATATATATATATATATATATATATATATATATATATATATATATATATATATATATATATATGGGCGTAACAACTACAAATCTACCGAGAGGTAAATTGAATAAATTGAAGGAAAATTTACATATTTTTAGGGAAGTATGTATATATATATATATATATATATATATATATATATATATATATATATATATATATATATATATATATATATATATTATTTATTATGTATATAGGCCATTCTTTCTGAACGGAAGACCCCCTGCGGTCCAAAATTGGTGTTGCTTAAGATATGTCTGCAATGTCTCAAATTATGAACTCTATTTTTTAAATACGCGTGGCAAAATTTCAATATGATTTTTCAATATGGCGGCTGAAGTATATAAAAGCGTTTTTTTCTGCGGACAATAAACGTTCTGTAACGTTTGAAAAACTTTTTTGGTGAAAAACTTTTTTGGAAAAAGTTTTTCTTAACGTTTCGAGGACAGTTTGAATATATATATAAGCGAATCGTCATTATTTTCTGTTTATGGGGACCTGGTGAGATATGGTGTAATAGCTGAATTGTCCTTTATTCGTTCTTTAAAATAGTTGAATTCTAGAAAATATACTAATTTTTAAACTGTTTAGAAGTACACGACTAGGTCAAGTAAAAAAGTACGATAAGCTAAAAAATAAGCATTTTTAAAATAAAATATGAGTGAGTTGTTATTGATAGAAAAAGTTCAGGTAAGATTGAAGAGTTTGGTTGATTTGTTTCTGATTAAATAGCTATAATTTATAATTATTTAAACCATTTGCACGGTAAAATCTAATTAATCGTCTACCATTACGTTGAGCCTTACTATATCAAATTTTAAAAAATTTAAAATCTTATTAAGAGTAACTTCTGACAAACAACTCATTAAAATTACGTTTTCTTCTGAGTGTGATTAAAAATAGGTAACGACGTAAATCGCCTCTTACATAAGTAAATAATTTATATAATTATCATTCATATTTCCATTGTTTTTGTTTAATTAGGTTGGACTAAATTATTATATTATCTTTTTCTAACTCGTAATATTGAATAGAGAGGAAATTTTTTAAGAAGTATTAAAAATTTTGTATTCAATTATTGGTTTAAAATTCATATAACGCCATTTTGAAGGGTTGAACTGCCTGATGACGCAATCGTCTAAATATAATATTTGGAGTCTATTTGCAATGCCGTAGAATAAGTGACGTCACACATCTGTCTCAAATGAAATTAAAAAGTGAAATTTTAAAGTCCCATAACTTTGTTAGTTGTTGAGATATCTTAATTTTTCTTTTACACTTTTCTTTAATTTTGCCTTAGTTTTTATTTTTATTCATAAAAAAAAATGGTAAACTTCTCCATTTAATCATTTCGTACCTACATTATGTAAAATAATTTTTAAAAATTATTTTTTGCAAAATCATTCATATTTTTGTTTTATTCAGTTTTAATTTTACTTATTTATTGTATTTTAATGAAAAAAGTCGTCAAATACGTATTGGACTTGCATTAAGTTAGGCTTCCGTAGTCAGTAGCTATTTTTTACAACTTTCTGGATAAAATTTAGGACACTTAAGTATGTATATTTTTTACCGCTATTTCAAAAATAATTTAAACTGAGTGTCGAAATTAAGTTGAAATAATTTGAGTGTTCTTGTCAAGTTCGAGTATCTCTATTTTTTGTTTTAATATTTATGTTCAGTTTTTCAACCTGTAATTGAAAAGTCACGAGTTGGGTACGAAAAAATATCACTTTAAAACTCAGTATTTTACAAACGGAGTTAAAAAAATGCAACTGTAAACGAGAAAATAGTATATTGTACGATAAATGGGAAAAGAGGCTTATTTTTTACGAATACGTGTTTGTTGCGCGGGCCCACAGGGCGAGTGTAACAATTCATATGAGTGAGAAATAAGCTTTTTCCATGTATTTTACACTATACTTTTTCTATGAGCACATTTTTTTTCGTAAAATTGTTTATTTAAATAAGTAGTAAAATTTATTTAATTAAGTAGTAAAATTTTTTTTAAAATTTATGTCAGTGGTAAGATGTTCAAATTTTTGCCAAAGCATACTTTGAAACTAAGGAAACAATAATAAATACCTAATCAATTTACATGTATATTTTTAGAATTATTAAACAGCCTACTTTTTATTATATTAAGCCGTGGGATATTATTTCGCACGCCATTTTCTCACGGCGTGGGCAATTATTAATTTTTACATATAGGTAGTTATCCGTGCGCAAAATGTTACTTTTAATAGAAAGAGTAGAAATAATTTTCTGTTCTATATTAAATGGAATTTCTATCTGTAGCATGTATACTTGCATATCAAATTTCAAGCTAATAAGTGCAAAAGATTTGACAAAATTATAAGAGTTTCGTGGTTTTCACTACGGAGCTCTAAAAATAACAACATTGAAAATGAAAAAATTTGATTTTTCAAAAAGTATTATTCATATGTCGCTCTACAGATGTTTTACAAACTATGTCGCCTTACCTTTGTACAACCATTTATGTAAATTGCTACATAAACAGCCCTGTCTTTATAATTTTAAACTTTATGAAACTAGATTGAAATAGCAAATTAGAGTTACAAATTCAAAGAAAAATGAAATTAAACTGTTTTCCCAGTTAAATTTTGTCCTAGGTATTTCAAACTAAAAATAATAAATTTTTTTGTAAGAAACTACTGACTATGTAAACCTAACTTAATGCAAGTGTAATACTGTAATACGTACTTTTTTCATTAAAATACAATAAATAAGTTAAACGCAATTTGAATGAAACAAAAATTTGATTTATTTAGAAAAATCATTTTATATTAAAGGGGACCACTAGTGTGACATTTATAAAAAATTGGAAAAATTTATTACATGTTTTGATAGTCTATACCTTTAAAAATAGCATACTAAAATTTTAAGTTCATATATCAAATAGTTTTTGAGTTACAGCCACCCGAAGAGCGGATTCTGATTTTCATTGTTAACTTTGAGGTATTGAGAAATGTATGAAAGTTGATAGTTCGGGAATTTCTGGACGTGGCTGCCAGACACATGTTGTAGAGAAGCTAGACTCTGGCAGATATAAACGACTCATCTAGTTTCACTATGACCGTTATAGTGAGTATATCGTAAATAATTTTAGTAAAAATTCTCAGTGATTAAAACTAAAGGTAAAGTAAAGAAAAGCTACATTTTTCAAATTTTCTGCAGTTATAACTCAAAGACAAATCATCCGATCAATTTGATTTTTATTGCAGCTTCTTTTATATATATTTCTTCGTGCCATGAACCTCCAGTTTTCCGATCGAATAAAACATGTAATTTTTGCAGGCCAAAAATCATCAAATTTTCGCGCAAAATTTGAAATTGTCTTTTAAAAACTCCGCCATTTTGTTAAATTTGAACTTTCTTTTTCGATTGAGGTTCATGGCACGAGCCGTACCTTCTAGTTTAATAGGCTTTTTGGTTCTTTTTATTTCAGGCAGTGTGAAGGTCTCTATCACTGCAGCAGTGGGGGAACTTTTTATTTTGGAGCCTTGGGAGATCGCGAATAACTCACTGAATTTTCAATTTTTTGGTCCAAAAATTTTATTATGAATTTATTATATATCAGCGAATATATCCTTAAAATATTAAAACATTCCATACAGTAGTTTTCTTTAAAAAAATTCCCAAAAATCACCTTTTTTTAGGTGGTCACATTAGTGGTCCCCCTTAATAAATAAAGGTATCTATCTATGTATGTACTTATATCCAGTACACCTTCAACAGCAATCAAATATTGACCGCCGGATGCAATTTGTGGGTTTTCCTTTGTCTTGAAATGCAATTTTAGGGTCGGGTCGACTTTTTCAACCGCGGGATGCAATTCGCGATCAACCAGTTATATGTAACAAATCTACTGTAGGTATATTGAAATCAAATGACTCCTTTTTACTTTTATTCACTTTTTTATTGTCGTTTGATGTGAATATTTAATGTTAAAGAAACTTAAAATTATTTTAAAAACTTTTTTTTTATTCTTGTAAATAAAATACTTGTTAGGGTAAAAGCCCCCTTTGTGGAACGGTATCTAATTATGAACATTTACATATTAATGAAGTTATTTCTGAAAGAAACGTCTGATAACAAAAATTATTATTAATAGAATAATTGTTTTTCAACTTAAATTCACCTCGCATTTAAAGTTTTCTTACTTAATTAAAGAAATAAATATGTAAATGTCAAAACTGTTCCAGTATTAGATACCGTTCCACAAAGGGGGCTTTTACCCTACTAAAAACAAAATTTACGATTACTGGACGATTAACATAAAATATTATTATTTGTTTGACTTGGACATTATCTTTTCAGTTTTTCTGATATTACATAGAAAAAATTGCATTGTCTTTCGGCAATAAATATTAAAAATGATGAGAATCTATTTTATTTATTAGAGTTTAAGTCACAATATAATAACAGTTTTGTTTTTAATGATAAAGACACCGCGCCGGGAAACGTATACAGAAAAGCTAATCGAGTACGTCCCCATAGGCGTTGTGACGACCTGAAATACAATTTCCAGACAATAAACACCACAAAACACGCGTAAATGCTACCTCAGGTCGTCTCGGACGGTGACATACTGGAGTAGGGTTTCTATGTTTTTATGTATTTAAATTCACTGGAAACCCTCATCTAGTTCGTCACCGTTCAATTAATCCATCATATCAAGTAAATCTCTGCTAAAAATTATGTGATATGGAAACCTAGTTTGTTTGTTTTGAACGATTAAAATTAAAATAATTTAATCGGAAATACTAATTAAATTTTTTGGCTCCAGTTTAATAATTCAAAATCAGAATTTTTATTTGTTTGAAACTAAGTAGTATTTACATGATGGTATTAATTTTAATAATAATAATAATAATAGCTCGATGTTCTATCATTAAAAAAATTTTTATTTCAAAGTGACTTTGAAACAAGAAACCAATAAAACCAATTTTTGGTTAAATTTTTCGTTTTTGTCGTATTTTAAAAAATTCCCTTTTCATCCAAAGCTTATTACCTAAACGTTAAAAACGTAAAACGTTAAACCTAGTTAAAAGTAAACTGTAACTTATGTTGCTTGAATTTACATCACTTTGAAGGACTTCGCCTATGCGTACAAACTGATCATTTAATTTATGAATTACGTTGTTCTAATTTTCGATACCTTTTCGATCGACAGGCATGTTAAAATCTGGTGGTGTTCTTAACATTTCTGTATCGATATCTTCCAGTTGATCAAATGTATATTGTTAATGCTTTGCTAATGATTTGTTAATGTTTCTTCATCCGCCGCATGATGTTCTTAAAAAAAAATATGAAGACTTTTTTGCGACAGCAAAAGGTACAGGTATTTCAGAAAAGAGAATTCAAGCTTGGCGTTCTAGAAAATTAGAAAATCGAATTACCGAAAACGACCACATAATATATATAGCCCTTAATATTAAAAATAATGAACCTTGTGCCAAAAATCATTAAATAACGTGTACGTGTAATGGAAGGACATAGAGCTATTATTATTATTAATCAAATGTATATTGTTAATTGCTATGGGGACGTATTCGATTAGCTTTTCTATATACGCTGCCGGGAATATTGGTGTTCTCTAGAAATACGTTATTTTAAAAAGTTCGAATAATAAAAAAGGGAATCTGAAATAAAGTGTGTATATTGTATTGTATATACCAAAAAAAGGAAAAGAAAAAAAGATGCTGTATCTCATTGTTAATCAAAAATAGTCTGATAATTTATTAACAGTTATGGGGTAAACAGTAGAATTAAATTTTAATTTTTACCAATAACCCTAGGATAAAATTGACTTAACCCCAATTAAAAAGACAGGAAAGATCCGTGAAAAACAAGGAGTAAATTCTATACACAACATTCCACTGCTGAGCAAAGTTTTGTTTATTTTTCATCATGGAACCATATATATTTCGACACAATTTGATGTCTTCTTCAGTGGTTGCGTTACATAGCTCTCGCATCGCTGCAATTTCGTTGCAGAATCCTTAACTGTATTGTACTTCTGTATTTTTATGAGAATAAATCATTTTAACCAGGTATGACAATATCGTTGAATTCCGATGTAAAAATGGGAAAAGCGGGGGAAAGTAATGTGAAATCCCTAAAAGACACTAACTGAATACTAACTCAATACATGTACAAAATTTCAGCCCTCTAATTATATTCAGAAGGTCTCTAGGCGTGTAAGAAAAAAGAAAAAAAAACGCCGTGAGCAGCGGGGCCCCATCACGGTAGTCGAATTTTCCCCTTCATCTTCGGTATTGAATGTTTACAAGCGAAATGTGATTGAAAGTCTACAACCGAATTGTCATTTTGTTGGTTTCAAAACTGGTGATGAGTGTTCGGCTGATCGAGGCTTTAAAAAAAGGTTTTAAGTATTTAAGGGCTGCATCTCAGTAAATTTCAATTTTGTGCCGAAAACAGGTAGCAGAACAAAAACCAACACAATTCGTTCGAGGGCATTCCTGCCCATGTTTATCCGCTAATTGCCTTTATGTTTTAGTTTTAAATATTAAAAAAGGACCTTAAATAGTAAACTGGAAGGCCTTTATAAAGATATTTTTTCTTTCAAAAAAAAAAAATAAAAAATAAAAAAAATAAAAAATAAAAAATTATTTCTTCGGTATTGAGTGTCTACAAGCGAAATATAATTGAAAGTCCACAAGCGATTTGTAATTTTGGTGGTTTCAAAACTGATAATGAGTGTCCGGTTGATCGGGGCTTTATAAAAAGATTTTAAGTTTTTAAGGGCTGAATCTCAGTAAATTTCAATTTTGTGCCAATAGAAGTTAACAGAGAAAAAGCCAACACAATTCGTACGAGGGCATTTCTATCCATGCTTATCCGCCAATTGCCTTTGTGTTTTACTTTTAAATATTAAAAAAGGAACTTAAATAGTAAACTGGAAGGCTTTTATGAAGATAATTTTTCTTTCCAAAAAAATCCAAAATTTCTATTTTATAAATAATAAAAATCCAAAATTCCTAAATAATAATTAAATAAATAAATAAACAGTGACTTTAATAACATTTGCAAATTACTTAATATGTATGTATTTCATTTGTTAAAAAATTGTATTCACTTTTTTTTAAATTTTTTAAAATTACTATTCGCCTACTTGTATTTAGAATAAACATAATGCTTTTAAAACACATTTAACAATAGCATTCAATTCCGATGTAAAAATGGGAGAAGTGGGGGGAAAAGTGATGCGGACTCTCTACAAGATACTAGCTGGATACTAACTGAATACACGTACAAAATTTCAGCCCTCTAGGTTTCCTTATGGAGTCTCTAGACGTGTTAGAAAACAAGCAAAAAAATTAAGGAAATATTGGCGTAAAAATCGTGGGGGTAAGGGTTAAAAGTTGAAACCTCCAAAAAACAGTGTCTGGCTATTAGCTTAACCTGTACACCAAATTTCAGCCCTCTAGGTTTATTTGGGGAGATTTTGACCCGAACGAAACTGTTAAAAAACAAGAAAAATCATGTTCTTTTGGGTATAAAAATGGTGGGGGTAGGGGTTAAAAGTCGAGACCCCCAAAAGGCACCCCCTTGGTACTAACTCAATCCGAATACAAAATTTCAGCCCTCTAGGTTTATTCGGGTGACCTGTGCGAGTGGTACAAACTTCGAAAACGTCGAAAATGCATGAAATTGTAGCTTAAAAATGAGGGGGGTGGGGGTAAAATATTAAAACCTCCAAAAAGCACAACCTAGGTACGAACTTTATCAACACACCAAATTTCAACCCTCTACGTTAATTCTGGGGGGCTGGGGGCCTGTTAGATCCAGCGAAAATCGTTTTTCCCCCCTCTACTCCCACCATATCATCCTAGGAAGCTGAATTTTGGATATGTTGTAGATAATTGACCGAAACATTATTTAAAACTGGTTTGGAAAAGTTTTATTGCTTTTCCGCCCCCCACCATCCCCTTAAAGGTCGGGTCCGAAAAAAAATTTGCCCAAAATTTGACCCCACTTTGATAGTATTGTTGTGCATCGGAATAAGCCCCACTTACCAAATTTCATCTCTTAACTTCCATAGGGGGGCCCTACACATATTAAAAGGTTGCGGGAAAATATATATATATATATATATATATATATATATATATATATATATATATATATATATATATATATATATATATATATATCAGACATCTTTTTTTTTTACATAATCGTGTTCTACGGGTCCGAAAACGGATAGCGCCCCTGGTCTCGCCTCTCGCAGCTCTTATCGTATAGACTGTATAAGTCTAATTTTTCGGAGAAAATTCGACTAAAAATGGTAAAAAATTTTTTTTAACTATTAAGTTGCCTCATTTGTTTATAAAAAACCTGTTAACAAATGACGTAAAAAAATTGCAACCATTGTTAATTACTGCCATTGGTAGATGAAAAAACATCAAAATTATAAAATTGGTAAAAGAAATTTTTTTATTATTATTTCCTTCATATTTAGTAAATTTTTAACTTTAAAAAATTACAATAAAATAAAAAATTTTTTATAAACTTCTACTATATGATCTTAAGTATATATTATATAAGAAGGGCTCCACGAGGCACAAATTCTTAAAGTTAATTATTTAAACTTTTATGTAAGTATTTGTGAAAGTAGAAATCCGAAAATAATTTATTAGTAACAGTTGCATAACTTTATGAGAAATTAGGATAAAATTATTTTCTCAGCGGGATCTTATTCTTTGAAGTGTTTTGAATACATCATATTTTTTTTAAATTTTTAAATTGACATTTACTACTATAAAAAATTATTTTTGGTGGTACGTTGTTTTCAGCGGCGCTGCGTCTATGCTGAAGCTGGCACGCGGAACCCAATTTTCGGCGTTAAATTAAAATTATAAATATTGGAGGTAGAGTTCCGAAAGTTGGGACTTTTTTATTGCAAATTTCTTCCTCTTTAAGAATCTTTGTCTCATTTCTTAACTATTAACAGTTTTTAAGTTATTAACAAAAAACGGAATACCTCGTTTTATTTCCATCTTATTTTGTTAATAACAATAACAATTTTTTAAGGTAGTTGGTCGATAGAAGAATTTTTTCAAAGGAATTTAACGAAACTTCTCTAGATATTTATTTAATCCAATACCAATAATACGAACCCTTACCGAAAAAAAAAAAAATTGACAACCCCAACTTTGAGAAAAACGATTTGAAAGTTTACTAATTTTAACATGGGCTCTTATGGAAAAACTCTATTTTTTTTTGAATAAAATGAAAACGTGGCAAAGGAATTTGATAAAAATTTAATATGTTATTTAATACAAAATTACAAACCATATTTAAGGATGTTTGGGAGGTACAATCGGAGATAAAAGTACATGAAATTAGAAATTCGTGAATAATTGCGTTGTATAACAAACTATGAGGTAAATAAATAGTTATCTTTGTTAACGGCTATCTTAACGGCTTAATGAATCAGTTTGAAATTTTCACAGGGGCCTTAGTATTTAATGAGGAACATTCTACTAAATTTTCAATCGTCTCGTAGCATTTTGAAATTCTCCGAAAAATCCTCAGAATGTAGTCAGCTCTTGTAATCAGCTGAGAGCTATAGTTTGATGTATTGTACAATCAGTTGTAGTGATAGCTATTATTTAACAAAGATAACTATTTATTTACCTCATAGTTTGTTATACAACGCAATTATTCACGAATTTCTAATTTCATGTACTTTTGTCTCCGATTGTACCTCCCAAACATCCTTAATAAGAAATAAAAGTTACTGACCACGCCGTTTTTGAAATATAATTTAAAAACATCATTTTACAACGTTTGTACAACGCTTTTTCAACAATTCTTTTAAATTGCTACAACATAAGCGCGCGGAAGTTTAAAAAAACAAGTTGTATACAAATATAATAACTGAAGAATATTAATACATTATTTAGTTTTTGATAAAAGAAGATTTTTTTGCTGAGATATACTTTTGTACCTGACTACCTCAGAGTAACTACGTTAAGTGCAGTAAAATCCTTAATATAGATTTTTTTATAGGTCATTCCGAATCGAATAAGCTATTGTTCATATTTTTAAGAGATTTATCACTATTTTTTAAGTTTTCAACTCGTGGACTAGTGGATGACGGGCCATTTTTTAAAAAATAATCTTTAGCGGACCGCACAGTCAGATATTTTGTAATATAGTATGTAGCTTAAGGTAGTTGGTCCGTAAAACGATTTTTCAAAGGATTTTAACGAAACTTCTTTAGGGATTTATTTAATTCAATACCAATAATACGAGCTTATACCGAAAAAAAAATTGACCGCCCTAATTTTGAGAAAAACGATTTCAAAGTTTTGTAATTCTAACACGGGCTTTTATGGGAAGTTGATATATTCACACGAATTTTTTGAATAAAATGAAAACATGTCAAAGGAATTTGATAAAACTTTGTTATAAAATACAAAGTTAAAAACCATAGTAAATAACAAATCAAAATTATTGACCGCGCCGGTTTTAAAATATAATTTATAAATATCATTTTACAACGTATTTACAACGCTATTTCAGCAATGGTTTTATATTGTTACAACATAATCGCGCGAAAATTAAAACAAACAAGTAGTATACAAATATAGTAATTGAAGAATATTAATACATTATTTAATTTATGGCAAACGAAAATTTTTCGCTGAGCTATACTTTTTTACCTATCTCGCACCAAATTCTTTAAATAGGTTAGTACCTATAGGTTTGTTTTTTTAGCGAATTTTCGAATCAAAAATTCAGCCTTTAGAGCCACTGTTTTAACGCGATTTGAGCCCGGAATTATGATAGAAATAGTTTGAAGTCTCTAGAAGCCGGAAATGGCATTCACTAAAATTTATATCCGCGCGATAACTCTCGCACCAAACATCCTGTTTTTATGAAAATTAATGAAAATGTTGGAAGTCCAATAAGTCAGACACGTCCGATGCCCGGAACGGATTTTTAGGTATTTTTGCCTAAAAAATTTTTGTGGAAAAAATAAGTTTTTTTCCAAAATTTTCTCAGGTTTTTGCCATACAGTGGACTTTCGGAGATTGTCCAATCGCAAATTGTCCATATTTCAGTGATAAGGATTTAAATATCGTATGTTTACGTCGCACGAACATCGTATTCACAAAAACTGTGTGTTTGCAATATTCGTGTGACGGAAACATGCGATGTTTAAATCCCTATCACTACCATATTGACAATTTCTCATTGGAGAATCTCCGAAAGTCCACTGTATTTTTCTTACACCGTTAGAAAGAGGAGAAAAAATTACATAAAAAAGAATTTTGAATAATAATTCTGTGACAAATAGTTTCCGAGAAAAACTAATTTTTATAAACTGAAATTCACTATATTATGCAGGATGCTGCGACCAGGCCCGGATATAAGGCAATTGGAGCGATTGGGCCCAATCGGGCCCAATCGGGCCCCGTGCTTGGAAGGGCCCCGCATCAGCAGCAAAATTAACAAAAAATTATTTTTCGAAATTTAAAGCGATAAAGAATGAATTATAAATTATTCAAATAATTAAAAATATACAGGAAGGATTCTTTTTATAGGTAATACACGTGCGAGAAAGAAAGAAACATATTTCGTAATCTTTTTAAGACGGATATTTCATGTATGAAATATGAAATGTATTGGATAGTACTGTCTTCTCCCTCAATTATATATTCTATTCTATATGCGTCTTACTCGGTGCATTCACTTTCGTTTTTTGAGATTAGTCATTGTTGTGCTGCCTTGTAGATGTAGCCAGAGCCAGATTAGCCAACAGGCCAACCTAGGCTATTGCCTAGGGTCGGCAGATTTTGAAAAACAGGACGGCAAAAGTTGTAATTTTTTAAGAAAAGGTTCGGAAAGAAAGTAGGAAAAATTAAGATTTTCTTCTGTTTAAGCAAAAGATAGGGGCGGCATTTTTCACGGTGCCTAGCGCGGCACTCAGGATTAATCCGGTACTGGATGTAGCTAGTATCAAATGGTAATAGTAATAATTTTTTATTGCATTTGCAGTTCTATCTTCTAATAACCGTTTTAATTATTATTGTTCTATTTTAGAAGAATTTACAGACCAAAAACTAACAAATATGTAAATTCACACATACTGTGTGAGTTTTTCGAGAGTTGCCATTTTTATTACAGCCAGACCGTTGATTAAATTGAAAAATTGTTCAAATAAGAGTTGTAGATATCGACGGGGTCAATCGATTGCTATAGTTAGGAGCATTACAGCTTTTATGGTTTTCGAGCTATGATACAAACTTATAGATTTTTAAATGGCACTATATATTAATTTTTCGATAAAACTGATCTAATGCATTAATTAACAACATAAATGAGCGAAAAATTTTTTTTTTTATCCATGTTTAATTTTTTAATTTTTCTTTATCAGTTAGGCGGTAAAAATATGCATATGTACTTGAGGCTACTTCAACCGATAGTGTTTTTCTTGGTTACATTTTCATTACACCCAAGAAAAGAACCTTTTCCAGTACCATTTCTATCATAAAAATTTGGTTGAAATAGAAATGGCAACTCTCAAAAAACTCACATGGTATATTCATGTTTTTGTATCTTGTAATTTGTATATATATATATATATGTATATATATATATATATATATATATATATATATATATATATATATATATATATATATATATATATTTATATATTTATCTAGGTATACCTATATAATTTGCATTTTATTCAAATATTTAATATATATAGAGCCCCGCAAAAAGAATACAATCGGGCCCCGCAAGTATTGGATCCGGGCCTGGCTGCGACAGGGGTATTTTCTTTTTTTCTTAATACAAATTAATATAAATATTATTAAAAATCAAGATGAAAAAATTTTTAGTAACAGTTTTGTTCACATGTTATTATAATAACATCGGAGAACAAAGAAAAGGTACAGAGTATGCTCAACTTTGCATAAGCAGGACAACTTGTTTGAAAAATTATTTTGTTTGGCGAGCCGCGGGTCGCCGACCCCTGGACTAGATTATTCCTACATTTGAAGGTAAATGAGCCAAGATAAAGTTACGATTGTTTTAAAATCGAGAATGATAGTTTATTTCAGAGATAAAATTCATTCGCCAGAAAAAATATTTTATCTCTCCCTCGTATTCTGTTATATCAAATCCATTATAACAATTCATAGTACGGTACACTATTTGCGCAAATGTAATTTGCACCTAATGGCTTCTTGTGGTTGCACATGTGATTTTTAAATACCACTATATTTTATCAAAACTTAATCGGACTATAATGTTGCCAGCCGCGAATACCGCTCTTTTCGCCAGATTTATTACTTTTTTTTTAGCTCTAAATAAAAATTCGATAAATACCTAAATTTTTGTTTGACAGAGTATGGCCATCAGCTATAATAAATAACAGCAGTAATAATTGTCATTATTCATTTATTTATAAATCTTAATATATTTCAATATACACATGCTAGTGTAGAACTAGGAATGAACCAGAGGGCAGATTATCTATGTATACTAATATAGATACGTAGATAAAGGGACACCTTTTAATTATATTATAATTACACCTACTATATATACAACATATATTACTCCATTAGTTTATCATCCGATAGAAATTAGTACGTACATAGATATAGTTTAAGAGAAAAGGTTCTCGTACATTCGAATGAAATTATTTAATTATTAAATATAAACAAAGATTTTGTGCCAACAAAGACCTCCGTATGATTGATCTCTATCTGAACACCATCTATTTAATTGTAGTATCTCAAGACTACGAATTATTATAAATTTTGTTTTAATTATAATAGCATAACTGTTCTAGAGAAACATCTATTCTACAAGAAAAAAATAACAATAAGTATTTCTAGAATACCATGAAGAGGTTTATTTAAAAAATGCGGGTCAATATCATTAACTAGCACAAGGCATGGCGTTTATCAAAATCGAAAACACCCAATATGACCAAAATTCATAATTATGTGTTACAGTGTTCTATGTGATTTTTTTGAGATTTGCACTTTTTCACATATTTGAGTTCTCCACTTCATTGTCTATCCATATAAATTTAATCAAAATTTCTTAAAGAGCGGTAGAAATCAACAAAACATCAAAATTCCATCTCCTAAAAGTATAAATAATTTCATTAAAGGTTCTATGTTTCACACAGAATTTGGATGTTGTAAATTATTTTTTGGTTCAATTTGTTATTGTTTCATATAATATTTTGATATACTGTAATTTGTTTATACCTGCTTCTTTGGAAATTAAAATTAATTCATATTATATAAATTACATTTTAAAATATGTCAAAACTTCAAACTCATTTTTCTCGAGATTTTAAAAAGTCGACATTGAACAGTATAACACTAACAATAAGCTCACGATATGTCTTAGATTTTAAGTAGGTACTCCTGTCTCATTATTGTGCATAGCTATTTCCTTCTATTAACTTATTTCAATTTAAAAAATAAATTTTTAAAATATTATACGACATAATAATTTAGTGGGATTCTACGTCCGTCCTTTAGTCTTTTATCTAATACAGAGGCCACCTATATGACATTTTTTAAAGAAAATTTCGGAAAGAAAATACAGCTATTACGGCGACTGTCATGATAAGACTTACGTTCGAAACTGTGTCAGAAATTTGTTTTGAGGTCTCTAGCACTCGAAAATGATATTCACTAATATAATAAATAATTCGTTCGGTCTTTAGAAGTAACAAAATTAGTCATTCATGATTTTTTTAGTATAGCCTGGAAATGTTTTTTAAAGTAGTTACCTAAAAGGAGGACTACTACGAGCTTTTTTTTTAAAAAAAAAAAATATTTTCAAAGTGTTTCTGCAACTGCAAGTTGCCCTGTACTTTCAGTTTTAAAAATTCAAGGTCATATTTCTTAGAATGAATATATACATACAAATATGATATATTTCTTAGAAATCTCAAAAGAATATATTTGCAAGTGTATGATATACTTCCATATTTCCCAACCGGGCAACAATACCATCTTTTCTTTGTGAAAAACCAAGGAAAGTCGAAAAACTTTTCCTCCCGGTATTTTACCTCCTGTATGTGCAATCGACCTGATTTTTTGCATATTACCATTTTTTTTTTTTTTATCAAAATATTAATGTCATATGTACGTCCCAAAAATAGTTCAAATGGTGTGTGTTTACCGGAAAGAAGTTAGCGCCGAAAGTTGAAAAATCTTTTTGATTTTTGTATGGTTAATATGCTCCCAAATTGCTCCTTTAAAATCAGAAATTGCTCCACCTGAAACTTAATTATTTAATTAGATATTTATAAAGAAAAAAAATTTTTTCCCGTTATTTAAGTTATCAAAATCTCCCAAAATAATACTTTTTTTATATAATTTCTTTACGCCAATGAATTGCTCCCAATTTGCTCTATTTAATTTAAAAGCTAAACATTAATTTTTTTGAATAATTATTAAAACATTTTGCTTTTTTATATATTTTTTTAACTGTCAAGATTCAATTATCCTTAAATAATGCAAACAACATAAAGAGTATGATTACCTATACGTTTTAATAAGACATAACCTAATTCGAAATATTTTTTTATTTTAGCATATTTTAATTATTATTCAGAAAAATTAATATTTAACTTTTAAATTAGATGGAGCAATTTTTTGATATAAAGTAATTATATAAAAAGGCATTATATGACAAGATTTTGATAATAGAAATAGCGAATTAAAAAAGTTTTTTTTGTTTGTAAATAATTAATAGCTATGATTTAAACGGTCAGTAGAAAATTACAATTTTGGCCAGTACGAAAATATAAACGGTAAGTTTAATAACAGATTTGGCTGTAAAATGTAAGCAGTAAAAAAAATAGAAACGGACAGTAGAATATTTTGAAATGAGCAGTTCAATATATACTTGGCTTGTTAAAAATCCAGTTGGTCAATAAAATTAATAATTGGTCAGTAACTTTTGAGCAATTATTAAATCAAAATTGGTCAGTTAAAAATTTTGAAATAAGTGGTTCTATAAATACTAAAGCAGTAAAAAATATGATCGGTCTGTTAAATAATTTTTATTATTAAAATAGAAGCTGACAATTACAGATATTAAGAAAAAAAAATATAAACTTTTATAAACATAAAGTAATCTACCAAAAAATAAATAATTAACCATCTTCGTTTGCTTCTAGATTTTGGGTGAAATAAAAAAAGCATGCGTTACAATAGTATATTGTACAATAAGTGGGAAAAGAGGCTTATTTCTCACGAAGATGCGTTTGTTACGCCAGCCCACAGGGCGAGTGAAACAATTCGTATGAGTGAGAAATAAGCTTTTTCCATGCATTTTACACTATACTTTTTCTACGAGCACATTGTTTTTTCGTAAAACTTAACATAAATAATTAATATAAAATTTAAATAAGTAGTAAAAATTTTTTAAATTTATAATGTCAGTGCTAAGATGTTCAAATTTTTGCCAAAGCATACTTTGAAACTATGGAAACAATAATAAATAATCAACATATATATATATATATATATATATATATATATATATATATATATATATATATATATATATATATATATATATATATATTATATGTATATTTTTAGTATTATTTCTATATATTATATATTAAACTAATGGAAAAGCCTACTTTTTAGTCGAATTTTCTCCGAAAAATTAGACTTATACAGTCTATACGATAAGAGCTGCGAGAGGCGAGAGTAGGGGCGCTATCCGTTTTCGGACCCGTAGAACACGAATATGTAGAAAAAAAATGTCTGATATATATATATATATATATATATATATATATATATATATATATATATATATATATATATATATATATATATATATATATATATATTCCCGCCACCTTTTAATTTGTGTAGGGCCCCCCTATGGAAGTTAAGAGATGAAATTTGGTGAATGGGGCTCATTTTCGAGGCACCTCATACTATCAAAGTGGGGTCAAATTTTGGGCAAATTTTTTTTCTGACCCGACCTTTAAGGGGGTGGTGGGGGGCGGAAAAGCAATAAAACTTTTCCAAACCGGTTTTAAATAATGTTTCGGTCAATTATCTACAACAATCTATCCAAATGCAGCTTCCTAGGATTATATGGTGGGAGTGGAGGGGGAAAAAACGATTTTCGCTGGATCTAACAGGCCCCCAGCCCCCCAGAATTAACGTAGAGGGTTGAAATTTGGTGTGTTGATAAAGTTCGTACCTAGGTTGTGCTTTTTGGAGGTTTTAATATTTTACCCCCACCCCCCTCATTTTTAAGCTACAATTTCATGCATTTTCGACGTTTTCGAAGTTTGTACCACTCGCACAGGTCACCCGAATAAACCTAGAGGGCTGAAATTTTGTATTCGGATTGAGTTAGTATCAAGGGGGTGCCTTTTGGGGGTCTCGACTTTTAACCCCTACCCCCACCATTTTTATACCCAAAAGAACATGATTTTTCTTGTTTTTTAACAGTTTCGTTCGGGTCAAAATCTCCCCAAATAAACCTAGAGGGCTGAAATTTGGTGTACAGGTTAAGCTAATAGCCAGACACTGTTTTTTGGAGGTATCAACTTTTAACCCTTACCCCCACGATTTTTACGCCAATATTTCCTTAATTTTTTTGCTTGCTTTCTAACACGTCTAGAGACTCCATAAGGAAACCTAGAGGGCTGAAATTTTGTACGTGTATTCAGTTAGTATCCAGCTAGTACCTTGTAGGGAGTCCACATCACTTTTCCCCCCACTTCTCCCATTTTTACATCGGAATTGAATGCTATTGTTAAATGTGTTTTAAAAGCATTATGTTTATTCTAAATACAAGTAGGCGAATAGTAATTTTAAAAAATTTAAAAAAAAGTGAACTTACTTTTATGACAAATGAAATACATAGATATTAAGTAATTTAAAAATGTTATTAAAGTCACTGTTTATTTATAAATTAGGAATTTTGGATTTTTAGTATTTATAAAATAGAAATTTTGGATTTTTTTGGAAAGAAAAAATATCTTTATAAAGGCCTTCCAGTTTACTATTTAAGGTCCTGTTTTATTAATATTTAAAACTAAAACATAGAGGCAATTAGCGGATAAACATGGGCAGGAATGTCCTCGTACGAATTGTGTTGGCTTTTTTTCTGCTACCTGTTTTCGGCACAAAATTGAAATTTACTGAGATACAGCCCTTAAATACTTAAAACCTTTTTTTAAAGCCTCGATCAGCCGAACACTCATCACCAGTTTTGAAACCAACAAAATGACAATTCGGTTGTAGACTTTTAATCACATTTCGCTTGTAGACATTCAATACCGAAGATGAAGGGGAAAATTCGACTACCGTGATGGGGCTCCGCTGCTCACGGCGTTTTTTTTTTTATTATATTAAGGTGTGGGAAATAATTTCCCACTGTATTTCCGTACAGTGTGGGCAATTGTTAATTTTTACATATAGTTAGCCGTGCACAAAATGTTACTTTTAATAGTAGGAGTAGAAAAAAATGATTTATTTAAATAATTTAAAATCGAAGTACAGTTTTAACTGGAAAGAAACCTTAATTTAAATCAAAATAAAAAAAAAATTAAGAAAATGCCATTAAATAAATAATTACTGTGTAGGTTTTGTTCAAAGCTTATTGCATAATAAGAGCAGGCCTTGCTTTAGAAAGTCTACCCCTTTTCCTTTGTTGTCCGAGAGGAATATTTTTGGCCTCGGCAGGTGGAAGAGTGTACTTTAAGCGAATTGTCCAATAATATGTTTACACATATACATTTGGAAGAACGTTGGGCATGTACAATTACCTTGAGTCCACTCGCCTTTATTTATGGGCAACTTAACATTCCATGCACTAAAGAATTGTTCTCGAAAATCGTCAAAGTTTTCGGGCGGATTTTCAAAGACTTTGCATTTTTCAGCTTTTGCCGCTGGTACTTGACAACAGGTGAATTTTTCATCATCACAAGGTGCAATTACAATTTCCTTCGGCAGTTTGGCCCAATTGTACGAGTTTGTCCGCTGTCTTAAGCTTATTGTGGGAGATTTTGCAATAAAATTTTCATGGGGATTTGTATTATATTTTGAAGACCAATCATTAATCATTTCTTTGGTACAAACCAGAAATCGGGAGAGCTGTAAACGCTCTCGAAAAGTGTTACTGTCTTTTATGACTTTATTGAAAGCCTCTAGTGCATTATTAAGTCGAAGGCGAAATCGGTGCTGCACCCAAATGCCAATTTTGGTTCTGTTCGAGCCATTATTCTTTGAAGTATGCCGTGAATTTAGTTTCATTAGCATATTTTTGCAAAACGCTACGCTGGATTACATGTGGAAAAGGCAGAGTTAGAATCAAGCAAAAATCGCCTGTAGTCTACATGGAAGGGGTTCAAAATTGACCAAAATGACAGTTTATGGACCCTCCCTAAGTAGTATTATTTATTAATAAATATTTAAGTATTAGATTAGGATCCATTTATAATTATTTCAATAAATTTACTGTTATTGGTTTTAAATTATTTTTAAACATTATTTTGTCGTAATATTATTTAGTTTGAGCACTCTTTGATCATAAAAATTTTTGTCTATGTTACAATTTATGTATCCCTAGTTGTTGGAAACACTTTGAATTTTAATTGTTGAAATTCAGTTATAAAATTTCATTGAATATATATATATATATATATATATATATATATATATATATATATATATACATATATATATATATATATATATATATATATATATATATATATATATATATATATAATTCCTTATTTTTTTAGCCTCTTAATTGCATTTTTCCTAAAACAAAACATGAATTTTCGCGCTGCGCTTTCGCAAAATATTCGTCATTTTTGGCTCAAATTTTACACTATTTTGAATCAAAATAACGTGTGACTTTTATTGTATTCTTGGAACTGGTAAACTATTTATTTAACTGCCCGTTTAGATATTTTATTGACCATTTAGTTATTTTACTGACCATTATAGGATAAAATAACTGACCAAATTCATTTTTATTACTGACCATGTTTTACTGCTAAAGTTGATTTAATACTGCTAAAAAACTATAATACTGACCGTTTGAGTTTTTAACTGACCAAGGTAACTGAACAAATGTATAAAAAACTGCTCAAATAATTACTTCCCATAATTAATTAAGTAATTAAGTTTCAGGTGGAGCAATTACTGTCCGAAAGGAGCAATTTAGGAACAATTTAGCCACATAACAAACAAAAAGATTTTCCAACTTTCGGCGCCAGTTTCTTTCCGGTTGTGTGTTTTGTAGTATAATAAATGGTATTATTATAGGTGAAAATTGTTTGGGGCATTTTAATGTCAGAGCGAACTTGTTTATCTTTGTTATGGATTATACGGTAAATCTGAAGCAGTGTGAAATGAATTCTTACCACAGAAGAAATGGAATTTGAACTTCAGATAGGTGTTATATGCATTTTAATATTACACTGTATACAAAATTATTCAAATCTTATCGAATCAAAACCTTTTTCTGCGTCGGTTACTGTTAATTTTAGTCTACTGTATGTATACTACAATAAATTGTGTAAAAGCGCCTAATAATAAATGAAGATAAATTCGCCTTTCAACAACGTATGCCTGTGCAAATCACGAAAAGGGGGGGTTGCGATAAGGCCTTTTATCGGCCCCTTGAATGAAATTTTTTGAAGTTTATGATCAGGTTTATTTTTATATAGGTATATTTTTATAATGTTGAAGATATTTTTAAAAATATATAATCTTTTTTGTCATTTGATTGGACTTTTATGAAAATAATTGCTAAACTTTTACAAAAAGACTTTTTTTGTAGTTTTTGCGACATTTACTTAATTAATTTCTGTAGAGCTCAATCGAGTAACAAAAAGATTTTCATATACCATGTGAGTTTTTTGAGAGTTGCCATTTCTATTACAACCAAATTTTTATGATAGAAATGGTACTGGGAAAGGTTCTTTTCTTGGATGTAATGGAAATGTAATCAAGAAAAACACTATCGGTTGAAGTAGCCTCAAGTAGATATGCATATTTTTACCGCCTAACTTATAAATTAAAGATAAATTAAAAAATTAAACTTAGGTAAAAAAAAATTTTTTTGCTCGTTTATGTTGTTAATTAGTGCATTAAATCAGTTTTATCGAAAAATTAATATATAGTCTCATTTAAAAATCTATAAGTTTGTATCATAGTTTGAAAACCATAAGAGCTATAAAGCTCCTGACTATAGCAATCGGTTTGCCCCGTCGATATCTACAACTCTTATTTGAACAATTTTTCGATTCAATCAACGGTTTGGCTGTAATAAAAATGGCAACTCTCGAAAAACTCACACAGTATATGGTGCAAAAGTGCATAAGCTACAATATATGAACTGCTAACTGCAGAAAGGTCATAAGTCACAATATCTTGAAAATGGGTTTTAGCGAATTTCCAAAATGGAATTCAGCTATTACAGTCACTGTCATGACGTGACTTGAACCCGAGACCATGGCAGAAATTTGTTTTGAGGTCCCTAGGAACCGAAAATAATATTCACTCAAATTTATATATATATATATATATATATATATATATATATATATATATATATATATGTGTGTGTGTGTTCGCACGATAACTCTCGAACGAAGTATCCAATTTTTAAAAAAATAAAAAAATACCCCTGTCGCAGCATCCTGCATAACATAGCGAATTTCCATTTACAAAAGTACGTTTTTCTCGGAAACTAGTTGATATAGAGTAATTGTAAATAAAAAAAACCTTTTTTATGTGAATTTTCCGCCTCATTCCGCCAAATTTTTTCACGAAAAATGTCCAAAACACCGTAAACGTTTTCACGAAATTTCTTAAAAATAAGATGTTTCGTTCTTGAGTTATCGTGCGGACACTTAGTAAACATATATATAAATGTGTTCGCACGATAACTCAAGAACGAAACATCTTATTTTTAAGAAATTTCGTGAAAACGTTTACGGTGTTTTGGACATTTTTCGTGAAAAAAATTTGACGGAATGAGGCGGAAAATTCTCATAAAGAAGGTTTTTTTATTTACAATTACTCTATATCAACTAGTTTCCGAGAAAAACGTACTTTTGTAAATGGAAATTCGCTATGTTATGCAGGATGTTGCGACAGGGGTATTTTTGTTTTAAACTAAAAATGCTGTATAGACGGATGATTTACAACAGAAACAGAACTTGTCTATTATCTGTTACGGCAATAGGAAGTAGTTCAATCATAAATTATTATACGTTTACTGCAGAAAGGAAACAAGTCAGAACTTGTTCCCTTTCTGCAGTAAACAATTTAATTTTTTCTTAAATTTATAAGAGTATTTTTTCTTTCTTATCATGCTTAATAGTTAATAGTAATAGAATAGTAATAGGATTTATTTCTAACACTATCAACAGATGTCTAATAATAATAATAATAATAATAATAAAAATATAAACATTACACACATTTAATTGACTTTTCTTAAGACAAGTATTTATTTACTTAATTTGATTAATTAATTATTTTTATTAATTTTTTTATATAGTTAGTATAGTTATATATCCCGATATAATAATTTAGTAACGTTGCTTACACTACGCATACACATTGGTGAGCTTTAATCGAGTATTATTGAATATATGCTTTAAATATTTTTAAATGCCTTAGTTATTATTATCTTAAATTCCAAAATTGACTCTGGTCTACTGACAAAATAGGCTTTAACGTCCTGGCCAGTAACATTTTAACGTCCTGGCCGGTAACCGTAGGTGCAACAAGGGAAGCAGACCGAGTGTAATACCGTTTTAAGAAGTTTTATGGCCCTTTTTGTTTTAATTTCTCTTTACAAGGTAGGTTATTTTAGTTAAATATTATATTTTATCATGTAAATACTATTTTGGTATAAGAAATAATTTGTTTATTTCATAAAAAACGTTTTTTGTTAAATATAAATTTTGTTTACTGCAGAAAGGGAACAAGTCCAAAAACAAAACATTTTTTTTAAATAACTACGCATAAAAAAATTAAATCTTTTACAAAAGGTTAATCAGATAATCACTAACAATATTTAAAAAATAAAATTTCAATAGTTTGTAAGAAGAGTTCCAAGTAAAACATTTTTTTCATCTCCTGTAAAATTTTATTTTATTGACTTGTTACCTTTCTGCAGTTAGCAGTTCATATATATATATATATATATATATATATATATATATATATATATATATATATATATATATATATATAAAATGTTTTTGTTACTCGTTTGCGCTCTATGAAAAATAATTAGATAAATAAATGTCACAAAAACTACTTAAA
Source organism: Brachynemurus nebulosus (assembly GCA_035578155.1). Lineage (NCBI taxonomy): Eukaryota > Metazoa > Arthropoda > Insecta > Neuroptera > Myrmeleontidae > Brachynemurus > Brachynemurus nebulosus. Next base: position 7,908,852 of record JAPWDM010000016.1, read on the forward strand.
AAAAAAAAAAACGTATATTTGCAAAACAGGCCAATCTAGCAATTATTTTCCTTAAAAAAACCTTACATCTTCAACATTACAAAAAATATAAAAATGAACTTGATTATAAACTTTAAAAAATTTCATTCAGGGGGGCCGTTAAAGAGCCTAAGGCGGTCTCCTATCATATTTATTTTCATTACAATTATATTTGTAATTATTGAAGTAATATGTAATTTTAGATTTTAAGTTTGGGAAATACATATAATAGTCACGTCGTATGTGGTCAAACGTTTCATTTATTCCCAGATGTAACTAACTACGATGTTTTTAATAATTTCATTTTGTTCGTTTTCGTCAGTATCTGGCTGGTACTATTTTGTTCTGCAACTTCAGAATTATATTAATAAGGAGATGGAGATATTAAGGCGTACCGTGTACCGGGCCAGCGACATGTTCCGTCATCTTACGAGTACATATTCTGAAACTGGACTAAAAAATAGTACCAAAGTGGTACTAAATCGTGGTATACTTTTTATGTAGTTTCCGATAGGACTGGCCTGGCAATGTACTGGCCCGGACTTGGGATCCCTTAATATCTATGTCACCTTACAAGTGCAAATTCCTAAGCTGAAGTACAAAATAGTACCAAATAGGTACTAAACCGTTGTAAAGCTTTTATTTCGAATTTTCGACGACGCCGGGCTAGCAATGTACTGGTCCGACCTTGGGATATCTTCATTACCTTACGAGTACAAATTCTGATACTGAAGTACAAAATAGTACAAATTATTTACTAAATTGTAGTATAGTTTTATGTCGAATTTCTGTCATGGCAGGGGCCTGCAACATGGTTATACTGTCTCAATCTACGGAAGTACTTAATAGCTCCGTCACCTTACGAGCACAAATTCTGAAACTGAGGTACAAAATAGTACAAAATAAGTATAGTTTTTATGTGGAATTTCTAGCTTGGCCGGGCTGGCAAACTACTGGTCCAGTCTAGAGTACCTACCCTTTTGAGATGAGCTTTGATGTGGTGTAAGTAGATAAGATGCACAGCTCTTATGATAAGAAAATCTTGCTGTTATTACCTATACTATATAATGTTCGATAAGTCAATTATTATTCAAGAAGCCCATCTTCTATTATGATGAGCTTTAGTGTAGCATAAGTAAATAGGCTAAACAATATACTGCATTTTTTTGAAAGGTGTAAGTATAACTACTAGAAAATTACCAAAAAATTAATTTTTTTTTTTGTACAGTTATTTTTAAGCACTCTTTTCTACGCTTAAAGGGGACCACTAGTGTGACATTTTGAAAAATTTTGAAAATTTTTTTTACATGTTTTGATAGTCTATACCTTTAAAAATGACATACTAAAATTTCAAGTGCATATTTCAAATAGTTTTTGAGTTACAGCCATCTGAAGAGCGGATTCTGATTTTCATTGTTAATATTGAGAAATGTATGAATGTTGATAATTCGGGAGTTTCTGGACGTGGCTGCCAGTCACATGTTGTGGAACAGCTAGACCCTGGTACATTTAAACGACTCATCTAGTTTTACTATGACCGTTATAGTGAGTACATCGTAAATAATTTTAGTAAAAATTCTCAGTGATTAAAACTAAAAGGTAAGGTAAAGAGAAACTACATTTTTCAAATTTGCTGCAGTTATAACTCGAAGACAAATGATCCGATCGATTTGATTCTTATCGCAGCTTCTTTTATATATGCTTCTTCGTGATTCGATCGGAAAACCTCCAGTTTTCCGATCGAATAAAAAATGTAATTTTTACAGGCCAAAAATCATCAAATTTTCGCGCAAAATTTGAAACTTTTTTTAAAAACTCCGCCATTTTGTTAAATTTCAACTTCCTTTTTTTGACTGAGGCTCATGGCACGGGCAATATCTTCTAGTTTAATAGGTTTTTTGGTTTTTTAAATTTCAGGCACTGTAAAGGTCGCTATCACTGCAGCAGTGGGGGGACTTTTTTTGGAGCCTTGGGAGATCGTCAATAACTCACTGAATTTTCATTTTTTTGACCCAAAAATTTTATCATGAATTTATTATACATCAACTTATATATTCTGAAATATTAAAACTTTCCATACAGTAGTTTTCTTTAAAAAAATTCCCAAAAATCACCTTTTTTTCAGGCGCTCACATTGTGGTCCCCCCTAATACCTACCATATACTCAAAAAATTATTTATTACTCAAAAAGCGCCTCTTCGATTGTGATGAAATTTGGTGTGCTGTAATTACATAAGATAAGCAATATTCTGTATTTTTTTTTTTTTTTTTTTTTGAAAGGTGTAAGTATACTAGAACCATATTAAAAAATAAAATTTTTTTTTACCACTATTTTGAACTTCCAAAATTTAGGGAAAAATGGCAAAATAATATATAATATAGTCCCAAGTATTATCTAAATTTTGGCGTCGGTTTTTTTTTCCTCGGTATTATAGTTTTCGAGAAAATTGAGTTTGAAAAATTACAGCACTCACACACATTTCGGTTAATATCTCAAGAACAAATCAAGGTCAAGGGTCCATGACCCTATATTTGGTAATTACTTGGGGTACCAATGTTACTACATATATTATTACAGACATCGGCTATGGGGATCATTTCCCTATTGCTTATTCCTGCAATTTAAAAAAAAATACTAGTCACTAGCGATACTTTATAAAAATCATATCTATAAAAAAATAAGCACACTCTGATTCCAACAACTTTTCTCCATGTTAAATATTTGTAATATTTGTATATTCTTACTTCGCTGGAACAACCTGTATGTATGATAGATGTTAAAGCATATTATTGTTATAAGAGTTAAATATAATTTCCGTACTTGTTACTTTACATATTCATATGTACCTTTTTATTCATTGCATTTGTAATTTTAACTCCAAAAATAAATGAGAACAGTATTTATTTTGTTTTAAGTATAATGAATACAATACAATATAATACAATACAATACATTTGTCTAACTAATATTTATTAACAACTGTTTAACATATAAGATTTTAGATTAAGATTTGAGCTTTTAGCTTTAACGTAACTGCTTTTAGCAAAAACAGGTAAACTACACTAGTGGAAAAAATTAAAGGGTCAAAAAAAATTCCAAATTTTTACCGATTTTTCGAATGGCTGTATCTTTGTTAAAAATGGTCGTATCGGAGTCGTAAGCAAAGCAATTTAAAGCTGGAGGTTTCTAGTTTTGAGGCCTTGCGATAAAAAAATTTTCAAAGCAACATGTATCGCTCAATCCTAATAAATACACTGAAAAAAAATTTTCGAAATTTTTTCGGTTTCTATTTTCGGTCCACGGACTTGGAAAGAAATTTTCTGACTTAACCACCATATAGCAGACCGGATAACTTGTTCATTCAGCTTTAATTTGTTTTTTTCTTAGACCTTTATACGATCACTTCTCGCTGAGATATCGGACTTTGAATGGAAAATGATCATTTCGTTCTTGGCAATCAATATCTCAACAACCAATGATCACACAGAAAATTGAAGGTGTGTATTAAAAACTCGAATAAATTCTCTACAAGGATTAGCCATTGTTTTTTCAGAAAAAAATTTTTTTGCATACTATACACGAATTTGAAAAATCAAGAAAAAAAGAGTTTTTGGTGGCTTTTTTGGAAAAGCGCTGAATTAAAAATTTCGAGAAAACCATTAATGTTAAGTGTGCCTTTTACAGTTCAATATACTCACAAAACCTTACATAGTTTCAATTTAATCCATCCAGCCGTTTTTGTGTTAAATTCTATTGAATTTTTGAAAAAATTAAAGGATCATTTTTTTGGTCTTAAACTTTCATAATCTTAAACAAAATTTAAAAAAAAAAATTATCTCAGGTTTTTTCACATTTTTATCAATAACAGTATTTAAATTTATAAAAAAAAGAAAATTTTTTAAAAAATTTTCAAAAAATAATTTTTTTTAAGACTACTTCGAAGAAATTTTTTAAAATTTTCTTAAAAAATTAAAAAAAAAATTTTTTTTGAAAATTTTTTAAGAAATATCCTTTTTTATAAATTTAAGTACTGTTATTGATAAAAATATGAAAAAAGTTGAGAAAATGTTTTTTTCATTTTGTTCAGGATTATGAAAGTTTAAGATAAAAAAAATGATCCTTTAATTTTTTCAAAAATTAAATCGAAAGAAACAAAGAAACGGCTGGATGGTTTAAATTGAAACTCGGTGGGGTTTTTGTGGGTATATTGAACTGTAAAAGGCACACTTAATATTAATGGTTTTCTCGAAATTTTTAAGTCAGCGCTTGACCTCAAGACCTTATTATCGCAAGACCTCAAAACTAGAAGCTTCCAGCTTTAAATTGCTTTGCTTACGACTCCGATACGACCATTTTTAACAAAGATACAACCATTCGAAAAATCGCTAAAAATTTGGAATTTTTTTGATTCTTTAATTTTTTCGCTAGTGTAGTTTACCTGTTTTTGCTAAAAGTCGTTACGTTAAAGTTAAAAGCTCAAATCTTAATCTAAAATCTTATATGTGCACTCAATATTTTACTTATAATATCTTTAAAAATAAGTTTTTAAATCGTTTTTCTTATAGTATCTATACTCTACAATTAATATTTAAACAAAAATATTGGATAAAATTTTATTATAATGTTATTCGTACAAGATTAAGGGCTCTATAGAAATTCCGGTGGCTCTAGTTAATATTGCAAACTGTTGAAATATTTTAAAAACACAATCGGTAGGACGTAGCATATATTTGTTTTACAGCTCGAAAAAATATACAGTGATATTAACATATATAAATACAGAGTCATAGTTTTTAACGGGTCTTCAGAAAAAATAAAATATTTACTATACCCAATTTTTAGTACAAACTACTTCCGATTTTCCAACATTGGTGAATTCCGTTCGGATCACCATTATTTCACAGATATGCGAGTAATATTTTTACAATGAAGCCTTTTATATTTTTAGTAGTGATCGTGTAATATCAAATTTACTTTGGAGTAGTATTTTACTAGTTAATAAAAATGCTGGATCATTAATTTCAAAAGAAAAATTTATACTGTAAAGTAAAATTTGTTATGCATAAAAACTGTAGTAATTAATTACATAGAAATGTGCAAAAAATATGACTATTTGTCAATTTAAATTTTGCCTCTACCGATTCTGTTTTTAAAATATTTCCAATATTAAAAATTTGGGGGGACAGGTCTACCCACACTGTCAACTTCCCATTGGGTGTCCTTTAAGACTAGAGACTACTGTACATAAATAATTATTTTTTCATTTCATGGGGCTCCTCCCCTGGGCCTCCGATGGAGGCTTTGCCCCTTGTACCACAGTGGGGACTCCGCTCTCTGTACTTAAGGGTGGGTACCCTTATCAAACAAATGTCATTGTCATTTGTTTTCAAAATATACGAGACAAAAAATATTTCTTAAAAAGTTTCTGATTTGGTGTTTTTTTTTCCTTAAATTTTATAATAATTTACTGGCATTTTAACATAAGTTAGGTTTTGAGGCTACCATATAATAAAGACATGGTAACAAATCTATATGATCTATGTTGCGTGAATAAAATTAATTTCGTTTTTTATCAATCCGAATTTGCTGAAAACTTTATCTGGTCTTTATTGTTTAATTACACATCTAATGAAATTAGTCCGGAGTTGATATCATCATTTGTTCTCGAGATATGCGAGACGAAAAATTAACGAACACACACACACACAGTCATTACACTAAAAATGGTGGATTCAGATTCTAGTGACCTTGAAACGTGGAGATATGTCAAAATTAGCGAATCGTAAAATCGGGCCCATTACAATAACTTCCAATGGGAAGATAACTAGAGTTACCGGAATTTGTATAGGGCTCTTAATTTTGTACGAATAATATTATAATAAAATTTTATCCAATATTTTTGTTTAAATATTAATTGTAGAGTATAGATGCAATAAGTAAAAGGATTTAAAAACTTATTTTTAAAGATATTATAAGTAAAATATTGAGTGCACATGTAAGACTTTAGATTAAGCTTTAACGTAACGGCTTTTAGCAAAAACAGGTAAACTAGTATTTTTGATGTAGTTTTCATATTTGATATTAGTATTTTGATTGGTCGAACCATATTCACCCTATTTCAAAATTTACCTTCAGTTTTATAGTCAAGGCCCCTCCAATAGGTCCGACCCTGGATTTGAGTACATCAGTAGAAAAACATTTAAAAATGAAGGAATAATTTAATCTTTAAAAATAAAATAGAAAAAAAGTTTAAATTGTGTCAATTTAAACTTTTTTCTATCTGTTATAGTTTTCGAGTAATTTAATAAAATTAAATTTTTACCCCAACTTTGGGCGTTAATTTCACCCCTTAAATGGCGTGTTTGACCGATAAAAAAAATACGCGTCTGTTATTTTCTGTGTTCTACACACCTACTAAATTTCATAAAAATCGGGAATTATCACTTCAAGACCTTTACTTGTTAGTAGAATTCTGAACAATTAAATATTGATTTTCGACAAAGAAAATTTGATATGTGTTTTGGTTAATTTATCACATTTTCCTCTTACGACAAGTACATCATATAATTATTTTGTGATCTAACTAGCAGTTCATACTGGCTTCGATCAGGTGTCGATTTTGTTTTCATTTTTGTTTTATATAATTTCCTACATATACATTTTATATTTTATAGTTATAAATGCATATTTTATAACTGTGGCCACGGTTTCATCTGAATTATATCTGAATCAAATATCTGAATTATAGGTTCAGTTACTTTTAAATCTGATAATCCGAAATTCTGTGCGAAAAGCCAAAAACGAAACGCAATGAAAAAGACCAATCGGCTCACCATGACTCTAATACCGAGTAGTCCATAATCACTATGACTTTACTACCCCGTGGTCCATAATTATTATAACCTTACTACCCAGTGGTGCATAATCACTATAATCTTCCTACCCAGTTGTTCATATTCACACATAAATTTACTTACTACCAGTAGCAGTGAAAACATTTTCAAGATCAATTGAGTAGTGTACTGTAGACGCATTTTGGGTCCTTAGGATTCAGGAACTTCATAATTTCATATAACCTACCCTATGTCAGTCTGGAATAGTTTAACTTTCTAACAGTGAAAAAATGTTTAAAATTCTTTAAACTGATTATTCTGGATATTTTTTGGATCCCTAGGAGCTCGTGGGACTTCATAATTTTATATAACAGAGTCTGCGTTAATTTAGAATAGTTTAGCTATCTGACAGTGAAAAAATTTTCAAAATTGATTGATTGGGATCTCATATCACATATCCTATGTTAATCAGAAATAGTTTAGCTTTCTAAATGTCAAAAAGTTTTCAAAATTAGCCCTTACTTTCTGAGTTTATTTCGGACATATAAACAAATTTTCCCTCTATATTATATTATTTTTTATTATTTATATTTTATTATATTTTGTGGTTTAATAACTTTGCGTGTAAATGATACGTTTGCCTGTACCGGTCTGTTCAGCTCTTATTGTTAGTTCCACAATTAAGTATATAATTATACTTAAATATATCTTTATGTACTCGTATTTAAGTATCGGTATATTAATTAAACTGAATAATTTACTGAAGAAAGTTTGTTAGAGAATTATTATTTTTTGCAGGTAGTAAGTTAAGCAATAACCAGAATACAGCGGCCAAAAAGTAATAAAAACTGTCAAGTACATCAGATAATATTAATACAGTTTTTTCTTTCTAACATTTATTTAATCTTCATATAGCCGAAAATTTCGTTTATTTATGATTTATGTGTCATTTGCTGATTGTCTTTAGAAGCATATTGATTAATTCCGGACCAGAGATTATTATTTTCAAAATTAGAATTTTTATATCGAAAATTTAGTTCCAACTGCAACGTATTTAATGTAATAGTTTCTTTTTTTTAAGATTTTGCTTATCCGTAGATTAAGTGATAAATATTTGTACTATCTCAAAGAAATTAAATTTTAATATCATAAAAGCCTAAGAAAAATTCAAGTAACTATCAAATATTTTACTAATAATAATTTTTTCTCTGTTATGCTTTTATGACCGGATTAGGCCGTGGGTCGTTGATTGTCTCCGACTGCTTTGTTTACATGGCTACTATGTTCTTCTTTCCCAAAAGCTTTAAAGGTTTATTCCTGAAATAATAGTATCTAATTTAAACGTGTTAAATATTGACGAACGTAAAAACAAAAGGTAAAACGGCCTAGAAACAATGCTAGTATTTTTAATCGAATTTTTCAATTGAAAAATTAGACTTATACAGCCTATACAATAAGAACGGGAAGAGGCGAGAGTAGGGTCGCTATCCGTTTTCGGACCCGCAGAACACGTTTCTGAAGAAAAATATGTCTGATATATATATATATATATATATATATATATATATATATATATATATATATATATATATATATATATATGTATCAGACAAAATTTGCCCAAAATTTGACCGCACTTTCATAGTATGAGGTGCATCGGAAATGAGCCCCACACTCAATTCAGCTCTTCTCTTCCATAGGGGGCCCTACACGTCATGTCAAAAGATAGCGGGAATATATATATATATATATATATATATATATATATATATATATATATATATATATATATATATATATATATATATATATATATATATATATATATATCCGATATATAAGTAGTAGAAATTGGAGAGAATGGGGTCCACCTTCCCACCTGCCGACTTTTTGAGTGACCTCGGCAGGTGGTAAAATACCGGGGCGGTTCTAGAAGCCTCCGGCGGTGGGTGGAGTAATGTTTTTGTATCAAACATAACGGAACCCAACGGAACTTGATCTAACCTAACCGAACCTAGGAAATTTAGTCTAACCTAACTGAACCCAACAAAATTTTTTCTAATCTAACTGAACCCAACAAAATTTTGTCTAACCTAACGGAACCCAACGGAACTTGATCTAACCTAACCTTTTTTTGGGAAGAAGAGAAAATTTTTTCATGACATGGTGTAGGATTCCCAGCCGGGTTTTGCAAGAGCTGGTGTACCCGCTAAAAATCCCCCTTTTAGTTACGTCTTCATTACGTCTGGGATCGTCGCTAGACATAACTTCGGATGTAATGATTGTCTACACGGCTCCTTCTACCCCTGATATTCTCGTAACTCAACCTCCTTATTCGATAAGATATCTATTATAAAATTCATTATCTACTGCCACTTTTCTCGTGTAGATAACATTTCAACAATTATGTTGTCGGGATTTAAATTATCTACCAGCTCACCCCACCTTCTCCATTTAAATTTCCATCGTACACATACGAAAATAGAGTGTCCGACCGTATCTTTTTCTCCATTGTAAAAGCAGTCTTCCTTCGGTTTCTTACCAATACGGAATAAGTAAGTGTTGAATGACCCGTGGCCCGTGGCCCTTGTCATACTACGTCGCAGCTTTTTACACTTGACTCTCATTTCCTGTATATCTTTACTGCACCAGTAAGGATAGAGGACTGTCTTACCATCTTGTATGTACTGACAGTCTTTATACGCTGTTTCGATGGCTCTCTGCATGTTTTTTGCTGTAATCTCTATCTTGTTCCTATAACCTAACTCAAGAGCATCTGTAAAGGCATCCCAATTAGGAGCGGATATCAGCTTTCCTTTTAAACTCTTTTTGTTGTTTCCAGCTGTGGCAGTGTTGTAAGATATATACCTGTGATCCGTAAGGGTGTCATTTTCCAATACTTCCCATCCCATAATTTCCGCAGCTATCCTGTTTATGGAAAGAGTGACGTCAATATGAGAGGCGCTGCCGCGTCTCATGAACGTAGGCTGTCCGTTGTCCAGTACTGCGATGTCCATCATGGACAACCACTGCATCCACAAACTCCCCTTATTGTCTTGCACTGGTGACCCCCACATACCCGATTTCACATTTATGTCACCTGCAATGATTGATTCCTTACCGTGAGCTAATATTCTGTTCATTAATACTTCAACTTTGTTACTGTAGTGCTCAAACGATATGTTAGGCGACAAATATATGTCATAGATCATATAGGCCTCAAACACTATTTCTACGAAATCATCGTGAGATGTGCTGGATTGAACACCTATGTTCTTATTGACCATCCAAACCGCCACATTGTATAAATGGTAGTTTCTTATTTGGTTCGTTAATAATCACAAGATCGACTCTCCTCCTCATTGCCACCGCATGTGCCAATTCGTGTGCAACATAACTTCGACCCAGGTTGACCTGAAGGACCTTGATATTCATATTCGGGTATTAAGCTTCACCTGTGTTTTTTAATCCTTCTCTAGCCCCTTGCGAGCCTTGGCTCTGTAAACGTTGTCTCCGTGTTCTTCCTTTGTCGTTGAGGAGCCTCCTGAATACCGGACATTTTCTTTGATCTGTCCGATGACCACTAGTCTTGCACTTGATACAATATGATTCCCTTGTGCAATCCCTTGCCACATGGTCGGTCTTCCAACAATTTAAACACTTCTTATCTTCTTCAGTGTCTTCGCACTCTCTTGCATAGTGCCCCATTCTCAGGCATCTATAACACCTATGTATCTCCAGTCTCTCTCTAATTGTGCAGTTGACCAAGCCTATTTTGATATTTTCTTTTTTGTTTAATTCCATCGCCGTGTCTATAGAGGTCATAACGACTGTGATCTGATTAGCCCCGTAGGTTGGTCTGAGCGATTTGAGTTCCATGTACTCTTTAACTCTGCCGACTGATCTCCTCAGAGCCTCAATAACTTCTTCCTTCGTAGTGATCACATCGATATCAGAAATATGCAACGTCTTACTCTTATTGCTTACATTTACATTATTTACGCCTATGTCTTTAGATATCATGTCCTTAAGTTTACCACTAATGCCTTCCCCCTGTTTAACGGCCAGAACCAAATCTCCGTTTTTAGATTTTCTCACAGAACGTATGTCGGCATCTCGTCCTTCTTCCGTTACTCTATTATTCACAGTTTTTAATAGCTCCGTATATGTTTTACCTTCCGCCTTAACCACTACTGCTTCAGTTTCCCTTGATCTTCGTGGTTGGTTATCTTTTGCCATGGATTATTTCCTATTCTTCTCTCTTTTTGTTTTGGAGTGCCATACTTTAATGTTTACATTTGTATTCCTAAAGACAAATTCCAATAACTTCTTCATATATTCCAGATCCAGATAGTCAGAGACTATAAATCCAATTTCCTTCCTCTCGTCCTCCACATATTTAACCTTATGTTTGAACAAAAGTTCATATAATGTTTCTACGTCATTTATCATTTTTGTATCAGCTTAAAATGTGTAATATAACAATAAGTAACTTTCTCCCCCTCTTTGTTATTCCTGGAGCTGTACACTTTGGATACCTCCTTCACGAATTCTAATTGACCCTCCACTATTTCTTGAGGATTAAAATCCTTTATCGCTCTATGTCTATTCTGGAGAATTTCTAGTACTTTATCTTCCTTCTTTTGCAAGTCATCTATTGCTGCTAGATCCCCTCCTTGTAACTCTGCTAGTGGATCGCCATCAATAATTTCCATCTTCTTATAGGCTTCGATGGGTTAATTTATGTCGAGGTACGGTGCTAGTTTGCCGAATTCGCCTCCCACTTCCAACATCTCTTTTATTTCACTCCCCTCTTGTACTTTCTTATTCTTTCCTGTTCTTCCTTCGGTTTAAGTACATACGTCTTTTGTCAATTTCTCAGTCGAAGGAGGTTGACTTTCGATTTGCGTCTCCGCATCACTGGTCGTCTTACTATTTTGTATCATTTTCTTTTCCCTGTAGAATCCTTCCCAACTCCTGCTTCTTTCCTGCATTTTAGAAGACTAATTGTCCAGCCTCGCGATGTTTTTCTTTGTGTCAACGTTTATGTTGGGATTGTTTGCTACAAGGGTTTTAAGCTCTCTAACGACTTTCCTTAGACAGTCCAAAAGCTCCCTGTCTTCTTGCAGGTCATCGTGCTCTTCCGATTCCCTCATCCTTTTTTGATCTGTGAGATCCACTATAGATCCGACGCATAGAGTAGTCAAGTTCCTTCGGAATCTGCTGGCCTCTGTGGTTCCAACCGAACCACTCCTTGGTCTTCCTAGTATATTTCTATCACTTTTATCCTCTCGTCCAGGTAGTATTGTTCTTCCTTCGTCCAGGTAGAATTTGACAAAAATTCTAGATCATTCTATTCAAAACCCAGAATAGATATCAAGAAATAAACTTTACCATCAGATAGGTCATCAAAGAAAATGCTAAACAACGGAATTTGGGAAATGTTCTCGAATATTCTATTCGGAAACTAACAAAAATATTGAGAAGGCGACTTCATCAGTAGATTGCTCCTTAGCGAAAAAAATAGTGGTGCTATACAAAAGTTTCAGTTATAAATTTACGCCAACGTATACAATTGCAAAAAAGTATTTTCCTTAGATAAAGTATCTTAACTTTTGTTAAATTCCGGTATTTGATCTTTTATTTAATAATTAGATGAGTGATAAAATCGGTTTTTTGATATTTCTGCTAATTCTCGAATAGAACATTCTAGAATATTGTTCAATTTTTGTTATTTAGGCTTTCATTCGACGACAAATCCGATGGTGAAATCAGTTTTCCGATATTTTTACTAGTTCTCGAATAGAACATTCTAGAACATTGTTCAATTTTTCTTATTTAAGCTTTTAGTTGATGATCAATTCGATGGTGAAGTCAGTTCCTCGATATCTTTGCTAGTTCTCGAATAGAACATTCTAAACATTACTAAATTTTTGTTATTTATGCTTTTATTCGAAGACCAATTCGATAGTGGAGTTAGTTTCCCGATATCTTTGCTAGTTCTTGAATCGAACATTCTAGAACATTTCTAAATTTGTTATTGATGCTCTTATTCGAAGACCAGTTCGATAGTGAAGTTAGTTTCCCGATATCTTTGCTAGATGCCGAATTTAACTTTCCAGAACTTTTGCTGAGTTCCGCTGTTTAGTCCTGTTTTTGGTTGACTATCAAATGATGAAGTCGGTTTTTCGACATCTTTGCTATTTTCCGAATATAATATTCTACAACTTTCATCAAAATTTGTTATCTGGCTTTTTTCCACAACCAATCAAATCGTGAAATCGATGTGTACTCGTATATGCATACATATTTGTCTACGTATGCATATACGTGAAATAATATGTACGTGTAATATGTACGTGCATATACCTTAATAAAAAAAATTAAAAAAAACGATCTTTTGATTAACACCTATCAGTATCAGAATACATATTATTCAGCTAAAAATCGTTACTTAATTACGTTATAAATATCTAAGTATGTATTTTTTAAATACCTTATAAATACCTACTTTACTATATGGCTAATCACGCGATATCGTGTGATAAATATAAGAATTTACTCATTTAACGTAAAATATTTGACCATTAACAATTAAATAAAAACGAATTTTTAAAATATATAGTAATATATATATATATATATATATATATATATATATATATATATATATATATATATATATATATATATATATATATATATATATATATATATAGTCAATATCTATCTTACTCTAACCAATGTAAATCTACTACCTGTCCATTTTCTGTCTTCGGTCACCATCTATCTTCGGTTTACGCAGGCATAAAAGTGTCTGCAAGTAACTGAAATAATTTGAAAGTAATTGTTGAAATAATTTCAAAATGACATTTTTTGCAGTAAAATAGCAATATCTTTTTTTCTAAAGTAAAGCGAAGCAAATTTTAGACCTTTTTAAGAACTACAATAAATGAGCAATCTTTAACATAACTTGCCCGGGTAAGGTGGTGCATTTCTTTTACAGCATAAGTCAAACTTATCTCATAAAAAGAAAATTATTTATGAATCGGCAGATTATAGGTATATTACCCTTACTTTGGATTGTGATCTACAAAAGTACTCTTCAGGGTGGTGTAATAAAAATTAGAATTCAAAAAATCTAGTCTTGCCTCTGTGGTAAAAAATCTGATAAAAATTGTTAATCTTCCCGAAATTCATAAAAGTACGAATATCTTGAAAACCAGCGATATATTACTAGACAATATTTTGATATTCTGTTCAGGCATGAGCCGGCCTGTCATCCCCCTGAGGGATATCGTTGACTTTTGGGACAGCCTGTATATTATTATAATTTTATTTATAAAATAAAATGTGTCTATTTATTAAAAATTTAAGAAAATCATAAACTGACTACACGATATTTCTGGTTAAATACTAAATCATGCAGTTAGGAATCATGTCTATTTATATATTAACAAGTTTGTCAAAAATGATGATGAAAACTTTAATTTGGACTATGAAATTTTAATTAACCCTTTCCCCCGCTCGACAGTTTTAGATCATTACCATTTGACGATACTTTATTTTTAACCAATCATTAATAATCACATTTATACGGTGCAAAATCGATAGTTTTAACACTTTCGTTGCCCATCACGTGATATCGCATGATATGACTATTTTACTATATGATCAATCACGCGATATTGCGTAATAAATATAAGAACCTACTAATTTAACGTAAAATATTTGGTCATCGATAATGTATTAGATTACAATTAAAAATTATTTCTGCCTCTGTAATAAAACTACCATATTTTTTATAAACTGAGCACTCAAAATTGATATGAAAATGAAAATTCTGGTTCTCTACATAGTTATTTTAAGAAACACTTTTATAGGAATAAAAAAAATTTATGTTGCGTTAACCCTTCTAAATAAAAGTATTCATGTAGTTTAAAACCTTTTTTAAATTAAAAATCGAAAATCGATAGTTTTAAACAATTTATTGAATAAAATTTATAAATATATAAGTTCAGTATGAACCGTATATGCCTTATGTACATAAGGTGGAAATTGTTAAAACACTTAAAAATTACCAGTTATAAGCAAAATACTAAAAAATTATTTTATATAAATATTTCTAAAACAACGAATTGAAAATGTAATGTAACACCATCATCGATAAATACGTATACAGGGTGGAAAGTAAATAACTCTCGTCGTTTTCAAATATGGATGAAAACTCTAATTTGGAGTATGAAATTTTATTTTCTTTGCGAAGTTAAGTTGTATTCAGTTAATTAACCCTTTACTGCTCGGAAGTTTTAGATCATTACTGTTCAAACGATGCTTTATTTTTAACAAATCATTAATAATATGGGTAAATAATTATTGGTAAGAATTACATGTAGTAGGTATAGGGCCACTTGGCAACGCAATGTAATTGCCTATATTCAGGAGCGAGTAAACACAATGCGTTGTCAAGTGGCCCCATATCTACTTAAAAATATACATTGGATAGTTCATTGTAAGAATAATCACTTCGATGATCTTTTTAACTAATTACTAAAACTATTTAAGAACAGTTATATGTAAGAAATAATAACACTCACATAATTTTAAAATATTTTTATTTAAAAATTACAAAGATTTTTTTACAACTTATTAAATGTTGAGGGATTATTTTAACGCCTCCTATAGGGTCGTAAGTATAACCCTTTACCCACAATTTTTTCATCACCATCGTCGACGACTGTATTCTCGTCATCATTAGCTTCTGCTTCGCTCGCAATAGCTTCGTTGTCGCTAGCAGATGTTTTTTCATCGCTGTCTTCGTCATCATTTGATATATACTTTAACTCTGGCTCAATAATATCACATTTTTCCAATTCCCTAATAATTGAGACAATCCGCTTTCCAATGTCACTTTCCTTTTAGCGAATTTCGAAAACTCGAAATTCAGCTATTACAGTAGGTCTCATGACGCAATCTGAGTCCGGGACTATGGCAGAAATCTGTTTTGAGGTCCCTAGAATACGAAAATGATATTCACTAAAATTTATATATATATATATATATATATATATATATATATATATATATATATATATATATATATATATATTTATGTGTTCCCACGATAACTCTCGAACGAAACGTCTAACGCTTATGAAATTTTGTGTGCGGACTGGATTCTGAATTGGCTTGGCTAAGTTCGTTAGCCAGACACGTCGGATGCCCAGAAGTAGGTTTTCTGGCCATTTTTTATCATTCGATCCTATCATAAGGCAGTTCGATTTTTACATCGTTGAAAAGGAAAAAAAAATCATGAAGAAAATATTCTTATAATTTTCTTTCTATTTTAAGTATTTTTCGAGAAAATGTAAATTTTCACTTTTATTCTTTCTTTGTTAGTCTAATAAGTAATTTATATTTATATCTCAGTTCTTTATGAAGTATAAAAATATTTCACTTTTATATTAAAGAATTTTGTGAGAACAAGTGAACACTATTCACATATATGTGTTATAACACACACACATGTATAGAGTTTTGTTTCTCATTTATTGCATTATAATTAGCATGGTTCTATCTCATGTTAAAAAATGTAAATTAAACAGATTTTCTAAGCTAATGTAATGAAGAATTTTTTTTTTTTTATTGAATTTTTAAGTAAACAAGAAATTGAAGATTATGTTATGATATAATATTATTAAATATATGAAACAAAACAAAATATGTACAATGTACATATGTATGTACGGAAAAATATTTTGAATCGATTTTGAAAATTTTTTCACTAATAATTAATAATGTTAAAAAATTAAACCATTTCAAATGGATTTAAGGTATTTTATGTGAGGTCAAGGTTTTCGGGACCTAAAAAGACCAGAAATTAATTAACCAATCGATTTTAAAAATTTTTTCACAGTTAGTAAGTTAAAGTATTTGAATTAATTAATTAAATGATGTCCGCAAGAAGCTTACGGACTGCCATAAGTTATATGAGATCCTTAGAACCCTTTTCTTACTGTTAGAGTACTAGACTTGTATGAGTTTCGCCAGGATTTTCTGATCCCATAATTGTAAAAAATAAACTAAACGACCAATTTTAAAAATTTCTTCACTGTTACAGAGCTAAACTATTTTAGATAGATTTAGAATATATTATGTAAGGTCCGCCAGGGTCCACAGGACACAAAAGTGTCAAAAATAAACTAACTGACCCATTTTGAAAATTTTTTCACTGTTACAGAGCTAAACTATTTTAGATAAATATCGATTACGTTATGTAAGGTCCGCTTGGGTCCATAGGACCCAAAAGTGTCAAAAATAAACTGCCTGATCGATTTTGAAAATTTTTTCACTGTTACAGAGTTAAACTGTTTTAGATAAATATAGATTCCGTTATGTAAGGTCTGCCAGGGTCCATAGGATCCAGAAGTGTCAAAAATAAACTAACTGACCGATTTTGAAAATTTTTGCACTGTTACAGAGCTAAACTATTTTAGATAAATATAAATTACGTTATGTAAGGTCCACCAAGGTCCATAGAACCCAAAAGTGTCAAAAATAAACTAACTGACCGATTTTGAAAATTTTTTCACTGTTACAGAGCTAAACTATTTTAGATAAATATAGATTACGTTATGTAAGGTCTGCCAGGGTCCATGGGATCCAAAAGTGTCAAAAATAAACTAACCGACCGATTTTGAAAATTTTTTCACTGTTGGGGAACTAAGCTATTTTAGATAGACATACATTACGTTATTTAGGGTCCGCCAGGGTCCATGGGACCCAAAAGTGGTAAAAATAAACTAACTGACCGATTTTGAAAATTTTTTCACTGTTACAGAGCTAAACTATTTTAGATAAATATAGATTACGTTATGTAAAGTCTGCCAGGGTCCATCGGATCCAAAAGTGTCAAAAATAAACTAACCGACCGATTTTGAAAATTTTTTCACTGTTGGGGAGCTAAGCTATTTTAGATACATATAGATTACGTTATGTAAGGTCTGACAGTGTCAGTAGGACCTAAAAGTGTCAAAAATAAAATAACTGACCGATTATGAAACTTTTTTACTATTACCGAGGTAAACTATTTTAGATAGGTACAAGTTGTGTTATCTGAGATCCACAACTGTCCTGCGGTTGCAAATGCGGCGTAGAATGCTACACAACGGGTTCTGAATATATTTATATATATATATATATATATATATATATATATATATATATATATATATATATATATATATATATATATGTATATATATATATATATATATATATATATATATATATATATATATATATATATATATATATATATATATATTACATAAAGTCCGCCTAGAATATACGGTCGAGCTGATTTTTTAATGAGGTACACCGGGATCTTGCAGATCCGAAAACGCCAGTAATAAGCTATCGAATCGATGCTAAAGAATTTCTCACTGCTAGAGAACTAAATTATTTAAGATGGATACAACTATGCTGCACAAAATTCGTGCGGGTTCTTGGGTCCCCAAAAATACCAAAACTAATTACCCAGCCGATTTTAAAAATTCTTTTACTCTTAGAAAGCTAAACTATTTTAAATAGGTACAGGTCTTAGATGAGATCCGCCAGTGCCCAAGATTTGGAAATTCGCTATGTTATGCAGATGCTGCGACAGGGGTATAAATTATTAAAATGGCTTCGTTTTTTCTCATTTTCGATATAATCTGCAAAACTGGGGTGTACAATATGACGCCTTTCCTTTAAACTGCGCATAGTATTAGCCATTTCTTCTCCAATTTGAGTTTGAGTCACTAAACTTCTTAATTCATCTACAATGGTTCAGATCATCAAAATATTCTTCTTCATCAACATGTTTCGAATGACCATTATGAAGGTTAGCGTTTTTATCATCATGTTTGAGACGCTTAACTTCCCTATTTATTAAATTTGATGTTGAAGGTTGTTCCTTTTCTTCTGAGTTTTTATCTTCTTGTTGTTCATCCTTTGCGCATGCGTTCTGAAGCTCTTTGATCATTAATATGTCTAGAGCAGTTTGCAAGAGACCAGCCACTTTTGGAGTAAAACTTGTTTCTTTGTAATTATCAGTCCATTGTAAATCTTTTTGCTCGTTAGATCGATTGTCTTCGTCATGCACAGATTGTAGAATATTATGTGAGTTTTTTAAAGAATCAAATTTACTTTTGATTGCTTCGGCTGCAGCCATCATTAAAAGTATTCAAGTTTCTTTTAGATAGATCTGTATCATCTTCGTGTTGATTTTGAAATTCTGGTGCTTTATCTTCCTTTTCTTCAATGTCATTTCTTGCTTGGTGTATTTTTGATGTTTTTTTGGTGTCACTTGGTGTCTTTTTGGTGTATTTTTTGGTGTATTTTTGGTGTCATTGGTGTATTCTTGGTGTCAGTTGGTGTCTTTTTGGTGTATATTTGGTGTATTTTTGGTGTCATTGGTGTCTTTTTGGTATCATTGGTGTATTTTTGGTGTATTTTTAGTGTCATTTGGTGTTGGCGTTACTTTACGTCAACTATGCTCAGGAACATCAAACAATGCTCAGGAACATTAAGCAAACAATAATGACCAGATCGCAAATAATCAGTTTGAATATACCACTAATCAGTCGGTAAATAATTTTGATGGTAGCTGACTTGCACCCATTATTTTATATATTTTTCCAATCTCCATATCAGAAAGTTTAATCCATCGTTTAACAACACCAAGATGGTTTGAATCTGACATAAAATTTAAAGTCATTTATTGTACTAAGTCTCTATTTCCAAATGAAGCACCAGCAGTAATGGATTCCGTTGTTCGCAACAATTAATTTTTCACACAACAATAAGATTTAATGTTTTTCACGAAAATTTCGAACAAAATTGTAATTGAAAAGTTATGCTATGGTCTTTTATAGCAGAAAAATAGTCTGATGACGTCAGTTGTCACACTTTATGTAGCATTGCAGGTTAAAACCTGTTGCTTCATTTTTTGCATATTAGACAGAAGTCTTCGCTATTAATATCAGCATACTTTCTAATGACGTC
Source organism: Brachynemurus nebulosus (assembly GCA_035578155.1). Lineage (NCBI taxonomy): Eukaryota > Metazoa > Arthropoda > Insecta > Neuroptera > Myrmeleontidae > Brachynemurus > Brachynemurus nebulosus. Next base: position 7,928,751 of record JAPWDM010000016.1, read on the forward strand.
AGCTGACAATTTATACAAGCTTAAAACTGTTTTATTTTAGAATAAAATGTATTAATTTTAAAATATTCAGACGTTGCACGCCATCTATTGACAATTATTCAAACTTACGCACAAGGATTGTTAGTATCCGGATGAGCAGCGCCATCTACTAGTGAAACTTGGAATTTACAGAGCTAAAAGGTGGCTACGCCATCTATTAGGGAAATTTTGAATTTTTAGCATCGGTTAAGTTGGAAAAAAATTTTTTAGTTAGGTTAAGTTAGGTTCGGTTAGGTTAGAAAAATTTTGTTAGGTTAGGTTAGATTAGGTCAGGTTAGGTTAAGTTCCGTTGGGTTCCGTTAGGTTACACAAAATTTTGTTGGGTTCAGTTAGGTTAGAAAAAATTTTGTTGGGTTCAGTTAGGTTAGAAAAAATTTTGTTGCGTTCAGTTAGGTTAGAAAAAATTTTGTTGGGTTCAGTTAGGTTAGACTAAATTTCCTAGGTTCGGTTAGGTTAGATCAAGTTCCGTTGGGTTCCGTTAGGCTTGATACAAAAACATTACTCCACCCACCGCCGGACGTTTCTGGAACCACCCCGGTAGCGCTATCTCCATCCGAGGTCGCTCAAAAGATCGGCTGGAGGGATGGAGGATCCCATTCTCTTATATTTCTACTACTTATAGTATTTATACTATATATATATATATATATATATATATATATATATATATATATATATATATGCATTTTCGATGCACCTCATACTATTATCGGTCAATTATCTACAACATATCCAAAATTCGGCTTCCTAGGATGATTTGGAGGACGTAGAGGGGGAAAAAAATATTTTAGCTGGATCTAACACGCGGAGAGCCCCTCAGAATTAACGTAGAGGGTTGGAATTTGGTATGTCGATAGAGTTCGTACCTAGAGCCTGTTTTTTGGAGGTTTTAATATTTTATCCCCACCCCCACCATTTTTAAGCTACAATTTCATGCTTTTTCGACGTTTGGAAGTTTGTACCATTCGCGCAGGTCACCCAAATAAACCTAGAGAGCTGAAATTTTGTTTTCGCTTTGAATTAGTATCATGGGGGTGCCTTTTGTGGGTCTCAACTTCTAACCCTTACCCCTACCAGTTTTATACAAAAAAGAACATGATTTTTCTTGTTTTTTAACAGTTTCGTTCGGGTCAAAATCTCCCCGAATAAACCTAGAGGGCTGAAATTTTGTGTACAGGTTAAGTAAATAGCCAGCCACTGCTTTTTCGACGTTTCAATTTTTAACACTTATCCGTAGGATTTTTACGCCAATATTTCCTTGATTTTTTTTCTTTTTGTCTAACATGTCTAGAGACTCTAAGGAAACCTAGAGGGCTGAAATTTTGTACGTATATTGAGTTAGTATCCAGCTAATGCCCCTTGGGGTTTCCACATTACTTTTCCCCTCACTTCTCCCATTTTTACATCGGAATTTAATAATAATGTTAAATGTGTTTTAAATGCTTTCTTTTTATTCTAATACAAGTAGGCGAACAGTAATTTAAAAAATTTAAAAAAAAAACAATGAACTTACTTTTTTTTAACAAATGCAATACATTAAATATTAAGTAATTTAATTTATAAATGTTATTAAAGTCACTGTTTATTTATAAAGTAGGAATTTTGGATTCTTATTTATAAAATAGAAATTTTGGATTTTTTTGGAAAGAAAAAATATCTTCATAACGGCCTTCCAGTTTACTATTCAAAGTCCTTTTTTAATATTCAAAAATAAAATATAAAGGCAATTGGCGGATAAGCATGGGTAGGAATGCCCTCGTACGAATTGTGTTGGCTTTTTTCCTGCTAACTGCTATCGGCACAAAATTGAAATTTACTGAGATTCAGCCCTTAAAAAACTTAAAACCTTTTTTTAAAGCCCCGATCAGCCGGACACTTATCAGTTTTGAAACCACCAAAATAACAAATCGCTTGCAAACTTTCAATCACATTTCGCTTGTAGACATTCATTACCGAAGATGAAGGGAAAAATTCGACTTCTGTGATGGGACTCCGCTGCTCACGGCGTGTTTTATGTTTATGTCGTAGTTCAAACTGTAGTAAATTTTGAATTCATTCGTAAATATTGGTACGTAGTCGATTAAATTTACCAAATGTATATGAAATTCATACTATACATTAATAAATACCTATATGCTGGTAAATAAAATCCACTGTGTTTTGGAACTGTAAGGAAAAATTTACAAAAATATTAATTATAATAAAAATACAGATGAATTTTTTTTAGGAGAACCAGTAGAGAGAGATGCCTTTTATTCATATTTAAATTTTAAATGATAATTTACGTAATTTACATAAGAAAAATGTTTTTTGAAGGAAATGGTCTTTAGAGACTTTACTTATTGATAGGCTTTTCGTTATTGTAATAAATTTTGATTAAAAATTTGAATAATACAGTTAAAAATTCAACAACTTCCCATATTTAAATATTTGTTTGTGTGTAGATAGGCAACATGAAGAATGTACTACACGAAGTACGTTGTACTACACAAAGTACATACATTATCCTCCTCATTCCAAAAAAAATTTTTTTTTTCAAATTTTTGATTTTTTGTAAAATTTATGTTCATTACTATTAAAAGAAATAAAAAAACCACTTTAAAATTTTTTTTTTCTTACTAAGAAAACTTGATGTCGACTATAGTAGACATTTGGAATTACGCTTACTCAATTTACATCTAAAACAATATTAATTTCTTAAGAATTTATGGAAATAGTTGGCTAAGAAAATACAATAGATGAATGGAAAACATGTTTAATAACTGCAAAATAATAATTATTGTAATGATAATGAACATATGAGGGTTTATACATTTATAAGAGGGTTCACTTTCCAACATTTGGAAGCAGCCTTTTCCTCTGGAGTCACTTCATTGTCATAAACAACTTTTAAATTTCTCATGATAGCAAAAAATTGGTCTTTGGACAAGATTGCAATTGAAAAAACCTTTGTTTGGAATGATAGTACATTCTTGTTCTTGGAAGTCCCATTACGGACATATTGATGGAGGCACCAAAAAACCTTTTTGGTTGCTCATTATTTGAAATTAGCGGGCGCCCTTTTTTCAATATAGCTACGATTGGCTTTTTCTGTAACCAGATTGAAAATATCTTCAGAAATGTACTTACTTACATAAATATTTTTTTTAATTATTACGTAGGAGGTTTCCAAATGTCGACTATAGTAGACATAAAAGTTTCTGGCGTTCCTATGACAACCAAACTCATGAGACATTCTAAACAAATATCTAATTTCCTTCTTTGGACATTCATAATAACATATTAACCCCCACATATTTGAAAATAATTTATTTAATGTACTAAAAAAATATTTACATGCACGAAGACGCTAAGGACTTCCCTTTGTAGCGAGGCGCTATTTTCAAACTGCTGTGGAATATCAGCAATGAACGTGGATCTAACTGAAAAAGATTCTGTAATGTGCTGCTATCCATGAGGAAGACAGTGGTACTCCTGTCAGTGCTGTCAACCCACTCTAAAGGGGTAATAAAAATTTCCTACGAAATGTTGTTTTATGTCGACTACGGTCGACGGTTGGAACGAGGAGGTTATTAAAAAGTGAGGTGTCCTGTATATTAACTTGAGCGAATTTTCAGAAGGAAAATTAAGCTGGTACAACCGCTATCATAGTGATACTTGCGCCCAGGACTGTATATATGTATGCACGTAAGCATATATTTATATGTCAGTATGATAACTCTCGAACGAAACATTTTATTTTTATTAAATTTGGAGAACTTGCTGGTGTCAACATTAATAAAGAATAACATTAACAAATCTGTAAAAGAATTGGAATGGAAAACGACAAAATCTTTTCAAACTCAAAATTTCTAAAAAGACAGACAGCTTTTTATTAAAATAGTTGTTACAACGTAAAAGCCCCCATTATGGAACGGTATTTAATACTGGAACAGTTTTGACATTTACATATTAATGAAGTTATTTCTGAAAGAAACGTCTGATAACAAAAATTATTATTAATAGAATAATTGTTTTTCAATTTAAATTCACCTCGCATTTAATGTTTCCTTAAATAATTAATGAAATAAATATGTAAATGTCAAAACTGTCCCAGTATTAGATACCGTTCCATAATGGGGGCCTTTACGTTACTACGGTTTCAAAACACGTAACAAGAAAAAAATTAATTTCATGAATTCCACATTTGTTCTCCGACCGCTTATTAGATAATTAATTATAGTTAAAAAAAAATTCTAAGGAATTAACAATTTGTAAAACAATTCGTACCTGAAATAAAATTTTTATTTCATTAATTCGAAAAAAAACTTTCTTTTGTGTAAATTAAACATTATTCTTTTTGCTAAAAAAAGGGATATTTTTAGATGCTTTTTTTATTCATTCATTTGTACTTGTGCATAAATTATTAATGCCAACTTAATATCGTTTTTGTTCACAACTTAATTTTCATGCAAAATTAAATTTTTTTGTCTTTATTTTAATCAATTTTGGCCATTCATTAAATTTGATTGTTAATAACTATTCAAACAAATTTTACGTAGGTATCATCTTTATACACGTTTTACCTGATTAAATTTCGTCTGAACTGTTATTATAAACAGCAAGTTATTTTACTTACGCACGTACACAGAATTGTTCGTAAGTTTGTGTACCTGTACGAATTTCAAGCAAGTCTTCGACAACAAAGTCAAATGGAAAAACAATAAGTTGAAACATATCAAACTAACTTGATAGTAGGTATGATTTGAAATATATTATCAAAACAATAATTTTGAATTGATACATACATATTATAATTTGTACCACTATATAAATAGTCTTACTAATAGACTGAGACTGAAGTTAGCTTTTGTGTAATAAATTTTTTGTGAAAATTTAGAAGATCTAATTATATAATTTTAAGACGGAATCCATAATTTTTAGATTTTTTTCTGTGTGTATGTGTTTGCTTACACCAGTGTTCCCCACACTTTTTTCATAGTCGAACACTTTTTAAGTTTCTAAAATTTGTACGAAACACTAGTTTAAATACAATTAACGTGCCCAAAAAAGATTTCTAAAAATTTCTTCTAAAAATAAAATTCATAAATTCCAAAAGAGAAAATATTTTTAAAATAAAAAGACAATTTTTACTTTGCTAATACCACTTTATTTAAAGTTTTAAATATCTTTGACATGTTTCGGCCCGTATGACCATTAACAAATGGTACTGTATATCAGGGTGTTTAGCACAATTTATTGATATCTAAATTATGCTAAATTTATTTATTTATTTTTTTTTTTGGTAATGTATTCTAGTCTTTTGCTGAGCTATGCACTTATCCAGTATTTCATCTCGGACACGGTTCCTTACAAAGATGTAAGAATCTTTATATAGAATACAGCTGATTTGTCGATATAACTTATTTTGTTGTAAATACATGTATTAGATGTACAACTATGCTTCCATCGTTTTCCAGTAAATGGCTTGAGCAGTATGCGTTGGTGGAAATAAAACAGATATAGACGTCATACAATAAGCTTGGGCATTTGTTAACATAATTCCATCGAAACATTAGTTGATTTGTCTTCGCATCTTCACTTATTTTTGATTGAAAATGTCAGTTTACGAGCCAAATTCTCGTCATTTGAGGCAGGTTTTAATTTTCTGCGTCAGTATGAAAAAATCAGCAGCTGAGGTTCTTAACTTAGTTGCGGTGAAACCGCTGTTAGTAAAAGAAAGTATCGTGAGTGGTTTCAATGCTTCAAGAACGGTGATTTTGACTCAGAGATCGTGCTCTGTATTCGGTGGAACCAGCTCGGCGTAGTGTATTATGAGCTGGTAAAGTCTGTATCGAAAACAATTGATACGTTTATGTCGAGTATTGAAAGACAAACGGCCACAATACAACCAGAGATGCGATAAAGTGGTTTTGTTGCATGAGAATGCTCGACCCCATGTCACACAGTCGGTCAAAGTGTACTTGGAAACCTCGAAATAAGAAATCCTACGCCACCCTCTATTGCTCTCTCTGATTATCATTTGTTTCGATTAATGGCACACGACCTGGCTGACCAGCACTTTTGTTCTTATGGGGAAGTCAAAACATGAGCAGTTTTTTCGACACGGAATTCATATGCTGCTCGGTAGATGGGAGAAAGTAGTGGCTAGCGATGGACAATATTTTGAATCGTAAATGTATAACCAGCTTATTAGATACAATAAAGCGTCGAATGTCGAAATAAATGGCGGAAGCAAAGATGTAAACCTATTATATAAAATGTCTTTATGCAAAATTTTAAATGACAGATATATTAATAACGAATAATGAAGGAGAATAATGAAAAGTAGATTTCGATGGTATAAAAAAATAAAATTAAAAATTCAGTTTTCCAAAAATGGGTCAAAAAAAACGTGTAATTTCATTATTTGACTTTATTTGGCGACAAATCTCAATATTAAGACTAGCAAAAAAACCCAAACAGAATTTTTTAACCAATCTTCAACACGTCGACCGGTTTCAATGTCTCAAAACACCATTATCAATACAAGAACATCAAATCAATAAAAAATGAAAACATTTTAAAAAATCAATAAACGAAAAGAAAATGAAATAAACCTTTTAGTTTGGATCCAAACCAGTCAAATCACAACAATGTCAAATATAGCAACTCGTTTATTGCAAAAAAGAATACGTACATCACCACAAATAATATACGAAAACGAAAATATGAAACAACAAACAACTGAAAACCAAAATTGCAATGGAGAACAGAAAAAGAAAAATAACAAAGAAAAAATCATTTTTAAAAAATGATAATAACATCCGTAAAAGCTACCAATCGCCTTTATGAATCACATATTCAAATTAGTTCCATTGACTTGCGTCCACATCCATTATCAGAAAACATGTTAATAAATCCATTTTGAAAAATTTTTGAAAAATTTTTTACAGGAAGAAAGACAAAATGTTTCATGTCACAATTATGACACTTCAAATTGATTAATCAAGTATCGAACCCTGTTTGGGTTTTTTTTGCTAGTCTTAATATTGAGATTTATCGCCAAATAAAGTCAAATAATGGAATTACAAGTCTAAATTTTTTTGACGAAAATAGAGGTAGCAATTTTTTTATGGGTCAAAAATTTAAATTTTTTTAATTAACTAATATTTGAGAGGTTTATTTTGTAAAAATCGATGTTACAGAATATGAAAACTTTTATTTTGTAACTTATTCACCAAAAAACAAACAATACAATTATGTGAGCCGACTTTCAGTTTTTACATCGTCTTCAGAACGAATATCGTCATATTTTGTGAAATTATTTCTGTATTAAAATCAAATAACTTAAATTTCTTTATATTTCCAACAAATACTATTTACAACGTGTATTTCAGCTGTATTAAAATTTAATTAATTGATTTTTAATTAATTAGGTCATTTCTCCTAATTATTTAATATGGTGAATTTGAAATTAAGCGTGAATAGTACGTACATATATTACCACGTTCGACTAAAGTCAATATCAATCATATAAAGCCATTATTATAAACTCTTTATGAATCTACTCATTGTAAAATCAGCGTTATACAGAGATACATAATGTAATGTAATATAGGTACATTTATATTATAATAAAATAAGTTCTTTAGAATAATGGTATGATGTATGAATAAATAAAAATGTAAGTTAATGTTATTTCCCAAGTAAAGATCAGATGGATTCAATCTGGCGAATACAAAACGATAAAATTATTTAATTTTTATTAATTTTATCGTTTTAAAATATATATTCTTCCATAGTTTATTTTTGAAAAAGTCCGTTACTATAGTGATTTAAATTTAAAGGGCTAGTTTCACATGGCAGTAGACTGCTATAACAGTAGAACTGTTAGTTGGGGAAGGTTGATACTGTGATAGTTCTACTGTTATATGATGATTCACAATATATATACCGTAAAACCGTCTAGACCCGGACACTTTTTTACATTTTTTTGGTTAATTTTATGTTTATACATGTTTCCCTCATAAATATCACCAATAAAATTATGACCATTAGAAAGAGTGTATATTATTTGTTATATCCCTGACCCATTTGTTTCATTATAAGTAAAAGTTAAAACAAACGCCGTGAGCAGCGGAGCCCCATCACGGAAGTCGAATTTTTCCTTTCATCTTCGGTACTGAATGTCTACAAGCGAAATGTAATTGAAAGTCCACAAGCGATTTGTCATTTTGGTGGTTTCAAAAATGATGATGAGTGTCCGGTTGTACGGGGCTTTAAAAAAAGGTTCTAAGTTTTTAAGGGCTGAATCGCAGTAAATTTCAATTTTGTGCCGATAGCAGTTAGCAGGAAAAAAGCCAACACAATTCGTACCAGGGCATTCCTACCCATGCTTATTCGCCAATTGCCTTTGTGTTTTACTTTTAAATATTAAAAAAGGAACTTAAATGGTAAACTGGAAGGCCTTTATGAAGATATTTTTTCTTTCCAAAAAAATCCAAAATTTCTATTTTATAAATAATAATACCCCTGTCGCAGCATCTGCATAACATAGCGAATTTCCAAATATTGGGCACTGCGGATCTCATCTAAGAACTGTACCCATTTAAAATAATTCAGCTTTCTAAGAGTTAAAAGATTTTCAAAACCAGTTGAGTAGTTAATTTTTGGCGCTTTTTCGCATAAGGCGCTTGGCGCATATATCCATTTAAAATAGTTAAACTTTCTGATGTTAAAAAAAATTTCAAAATCAATTGGGTAGTTCATTTTTATACCCATCTAATATAGTTTAGCTTTCTAAGACTAAAATAATTTTCAAAATCGGCTGGGCAATTTATTTTTGGTATTTTTGGGACCTAAGACCCCGAACGGACTTTGTACAGCGTAGTGCTATCCACCTAAAATAACTTAGTTCTCTAACAATGAGAAAATTTTGAGAATCGGTTTGGTAGCTTATTTCTGGTGTTTCCGGATCTGCAAAATCCCGGTGGAACTCATTAATATATATATATATATATATATATATATATATATATATATATATATATATATATATATATTTGATATTTTATCTTTCTAATAGTAAAAGTATGTTTAAAACCCGTTGTGTAGTTTTCCATGCCGCATTTGCATCCGCAGGATAGTTGTGGATCTCAACACAACCTGTACCTATCTAAAATAGTTTACCTCTGTAATAATGAAAAAATTTTCAAAATCGGTTATTTATTTTATTTTTGACACTTTTGGGTCCCACTGACGCTGTCGGACCTTATATAACGTAATCTATATATATCTAAAGTGGTTTAGCTCTCTAACAGTGAAAAAATTTTCAAAATCGGTCAGATAGTTTATTTTTGGCGCTTTTAAGATCCCAGGATCCTGGCCGACCACATACAACATATTAACCTGGCCGACCTCATAAAATCGGTCACTTATTTCATTTTTGACACTTTTGGGTTACATGGTCCAATTCGCTAAAAGACAATTTTTACTGATATCACTTAGTATGTTTTAAATGTCTGTGACATGTTTTAAATGTCTGTGACTGTTCGTTAATGGCCATACGGGCGGAAACATATCACAGACATTTAAAACTTTAAATAAAGTTTTATCAGTAAAATAAAAATTGTCTTTTTATTTTTAAAATTAATTATTTAATTTAACTAATTTTTTTCAAATTAAATTGCCCCCTGTTCTAAAGCAAATATTTTTAAAAACTTTAAAAAAATTCTTGTGAAATTGAGGTTGGTAGGGTAAAAGCCCCGATTGTGGAACACTATTTTTAGGTATTTCATCAAACTTGCTTATAAAAATTAATAAATGAATTAAACACCCGTTTTTTTTCTTAATGAGCATGAAACCAAGTTTTTTTAATCCAATGAATATGTTTTTAAGAAAATATAACCCAAGAATTTTGATTTATTAATGTTTTGTTTTATAATTTGTTGACACGTATAAAAAAACGGGCAGAATATATTAACACCCTTTAAAAAATCAGCATAGGCACCTAAAAAAAAACACGTATTTAACATACATGGCATACAGTGCCATCTTTTGACAAATACTGATATGACTAGTTGTGACATCTTTTGATGTATCTATGTAAGTTGTAAATTTATTGATGGTTTTCAAGAAAACTGACACAAGTCAAAAAACGTGATTTTGCAGGAAATCATTTTTAAAATTACTGGAACAGATTATTAAGGTTTTTTCATCATCAAACTTTTATGGAAAATGGCGCCCATGTGTGTCATAACATAAATAGTGTCCAACATAAATTGCTAGCAGTGCCACAAAGCGTTCGGTCTGTGAAGTACGTTTAAAAAATTAATATAGCTTTCGTAGTATTTACAGTATACGATTTTCGCCACCTAGTGTCATCTAGGATGTTTTCTAGGATCTAGGATTGTTAATTTTTAATTAGTTATGTTATACTGTCGTTTCAAATCTAATATGTCTGACGTTTTTATTTAATAATAAAAATTTCGAAGCTTTAATTCAATATTAATTATTTTTCAATTGATTTTACGTTCTGAAATAAAGAAAATATTAAAGTGAAATTATAAAAGCAGTTAGTTAAGTGTTTTAGGCCCAAAAATAAATTAAAAATATTTATAAAATAGATAAATAATAGGTCATTCTCAAAATGGAATACATACCCTAAAACTTCGAACTCATTTAAAAACACTTCTACAAATAATATTTAACTCGTATAAAAAGATAATTTAGCTATCCTAATCTCTTAAATGGACTAATAAAAATTATTTGTATACTTTTATTATGCTAATAACTTTAAAAATTCGGTGAAAAATGTTACAATTTATAACTCATATGTTTTGAATAATGATCATCCACTATTATAAAAATTCACGAATTCAACAAAAATTGTTCGATATATATATATATATATATATATATATATATATATATATATATATATATATATATATATATATATATATATATATATATTTCTTAAATTAAGTGAGGAAACATTAAATGCGAGGTGAATTTAAATTGAAAAATAATCATTCTATTAATAATAATTTTTGTTGTCAGAGGTTTCTTTCAGAAATAACTTCATTAAGATATAAATGTCAAAACTGTTTTTCTATTGGATCGCGTTTCACAAACGGGGCTTTTACCCTACCTATACAATTTAATTGTCAAAAAAAAAGATTTAACTAAAACATGGACATTCAATTTGATGTTCGCGCTGCTACATTAGTAGCGCTACTATCGGTGGCTTGACTGAACTATTATCTACTGTGTATATTTGAATGAAATAGGTATAATTCTTTATTTTAATTGTTAGTAAATTTCAGTTGCATGCACAGAATAATCAGAAGCGAAGTTGCTATCTCTGCACTAGTGATATCAATGTAGACAAAAAATCCCCTCTATTTCCCACCACTATGTTGTGTAGGTACACACTGTGTGTAGTGGTGTTAGTTTGATCTTTGCAACTGTGTCAGTTGAAACACACACAATTACAAAACACGTATTGTTGGCCGGAGCAAGGTGGGGTCCAAGCTAACAATGGTCCAACAATACATAATAATGCGTTGTGCATTGAGCGACCGATACCGACTAACTAAATGCCTTAAGCGGTATCAAGCACACACTGGCACACTGCTATCCACAGTTTTCTACAAACACGCTTAGGGCTTGGTTGCATGAATACAAGCAAAATATTATATTTATGGTTAAAAGTTAAGAAAATTAAATATTTTTTTGTGATAATTTTTGTTGCTATGAATTTCGTTGATAAGGTAAAATCGAAAAAACTAGGAAAATTTAATAAATAATTAATTTTTTTCAAAATATTTTTAGGTTTACATCATTTACTGGCTGTGATCACTTGCTGTGAACATTTCAACTGAACTGTGAATGTTATGAATTTTAAGTTTTGATTTTTAATCCTAGAAGAAGCGAAGTTGTATAATTTTAATAAGTTGCATAATTTTAAAATTAACAATGTGTGCGAAAAAACTTTGACATTTGAATTAAAATGCATATAAAATACCTAATAGATTTTTTTATAATCACGCTAATATTATCTGAATTATATGTGTCTGAATCTGTGTTATTATTTCAATTGAGGATTTTTCTGTGATATGAATGATTTCTAAAAATAAGAATTTATGAAATTTGTGATATTTCTGTGAAAGTGTAAATGAAATTTTTTACCCACAGGGCTTAGAAGGATAAAAAATTTTCAAAGTAAATATAAGTAAGTACCGAAATTACATAAAATTTGAACAAGATACATCAATCTGACACTATTTACCAGATTTAGAATAATAATCAATCAAGTGATCTTTAAATTTGAATAGATTTTCATTGAACCTGAGTTTTAAGATTGCGTATACAAAAATCTTTCACGTTGGAATCAATTACATATTTATATATTCTCTTCTTCATATTTGAAAAAAATGTGGAATTTCAATGATTATGATATTTTGAGATATATTACGAAAATTTATAATCTCAAAAATTTACAATTTTCAATAGAAATAATATAAGGGGCTACAAACCAAAAGTTTCCTACTTTACTTTTGGTCGAAAATGAGTTAGCGATGAAATGAATTCTTCAGTTTGCATTGCTAAGCAGTTTAATCAAAAGGGGTTTTACATCAAATTATAGCAAAACTGACCAGTAAGTTGTAATAAAACTCGTCCCGTCGGATATTATTTGTATTATTTTGTACATAATTTTAATATTTTTTTTAAGAAATAATATTTTTTTTTTAAAATAATTGTTTGATTTTTTCAAAGCGAGTACGATGTCTGTTTACCAGATTCTACAAAATAATAAAAAAAAAATCATTTGTAACCGTACTATCAAAATTCATTTTATTTTGAAATTTTCAAAAAAATATCATAAAAGTTACCTCGTATATGCTTTTTCTGAGTTAATTATTGAAAAATATTCTATTTTCCGACATTTTTGAGGTAAAATGAGCATATGTATGATTTTTATTAAACAAATTTCAGGTTTTTATAATATATTTTCGCCATAAAATATTTAATATTTTGTCAAAATTTAAAATTATTTTTGTCAAAAAAAAAAAAAAAAAAAAACTGAATGTGCAAATTTATTTACCAGTAAAATGCTGTATTTATACATATAATTATAAGGTAGTATTGCCTTTTGGATAGAAAATTACGTAAAAATATTATTGTTTGAATATGCTTTAACGTAATTTTTATGCCATTGAAGCAAACTCTTATTAATTTTAGTAAGGTGTAAACATAATCTAAATTTTGATCATATCACATAAAAAAAATTATCGTGATCTTTTTTCTAAAAAAAAAAAAAAAAAATGGAATAAAAATACATTATAAAAACATTTAACTGATAGAGAAATAGAATATAGCCGAATCGTTAAATTGGATTAAAAAAATCATGAGACACTACTTATAAAGCGGTATTTTTCGAATTTAGCTCGCAAAAAATGAGACAGAAAAAAAATGCGAGTGCGAATGAAATAAAGAACGACATATTTCCAAGTTTTTCTCGAAAAGTAATTTACTTAGACCAATGGTCCAAAAACATTTTTTACTTAATTTGGCTTTTTCTTTGGATTGGTGTAAAAAAAATTTTGAAATTTGCTTAATTCTGGCAAAAAACTCATTTTATTGACAAATAACGCCCGAAAAAACTACTTCTGGGCATCCGACGTGTCTGGCTAACGAACTCATCCAACGATTTGGAAAATCGAAATCGCACACAAAATTTCATATAAACGTTTCGTTCGAGAGTTATCGCGCGGATATATACATATATATATATATATATATATATATATATATATATATATATATATATATATATATATATATATATATATATATATGTATATATAGTGAATATCATTTTCGTATTCTAGGGACCTCAAAACATATTTTTGTTATGGTCCTGGGCTTAGGTCGCATCATGACACCTGATATAATAGCTGAATTTCCAGTTTTCCAAATTCGCTAAAAATCCAAAATTCCTAATTTGTAAATAAACAGTGACTTTAATAACATTTTTAAATAACTTAATATGTATGTATTTCATTTGTTATAAAAGTAAGTTCATTTTTTTAAATTTTTTTAAAATTGCTCTACGCCTACTTGTATTTAGAATAAAAATAATGCATTTAAAACACATTTAACAATACCATTGAATTCCGATGTAAAAATGGGAGAAGTGGGGAGAAAAGTAATGCGGAATCCCTAAAAGGCACTAGCTGGATACTAACTCAATACACGTACAAGATTTCAGCCCTCTAGGTTTATTTGGGGAGATTTTGACCCGAACGAAACTGTTAAAAAACAAGAAAAAGATGTTTTATCATCTTCTATTACATTTTGCGGATTTGCATTTCGAATTTCCATTTTCTTTCCATGTTTAGTAATTACCACATTATCCAAATCTAGGAAACTTCTACCAATAATTAATGGATTATCTTGCGCTCAGTCTGGTACCACCCATATATCTATTTGAGCAACTATTCTGTCCACTTCGAGTTTATTATTGATCTTTCTTAATGTAAAGTATTGCCCTCGACCGAAACCGCTTATTGAAACACGAAGAGGTTCCATTTCATTTTTGATCAAGTTCGCCTCTGATTCCCTAATGATTACGCAGTCACTTCCCAAATCCATAAATACGATAAACTCAATGTTACCCACTTTAACTTTACGACAATATTCATCACTCAAATTAATTTTTTTCTGTCCTATTTTTATTTCAGTTTCCATAATATCCGTTTGCTTGTTCGTTGGTTTTTCATGTTCCACTGCAATACACTTTTGAACTGTAACGTTAGATGATTTTGTATTTCTTTTTCTGTCTGGACAGTTGCTTGCAAAATGACCAATATTTTCACAAACAAAACATCTGATATTTGTTGCTTTTGGATTTTTTATGTTGGCTCGTTTATCATAAATGATTTTTCATGTACCTCCTTACTGAAATTTCTCTTTTGATTAAATTCTCGCGGTGGTAATCGTTGTGTAAAATCTTCATACCTTTTTATCTACACTAGCAGCTGTCAAACTTCTGCATTGATAGCGACCTCGCCATGTCAATACTATCCAATCCTCCAATAATATATTTAATTTTGGCCTGCTCACATATCATTATTTTGCTAGCAATGGCAGTCATACTATAGAAATACTCTTCATATGACTCACCTTTACGTTTCTTCCTACGTGACATTTCATAATGAACATCCAATTCATCGATTAATGAAGGAAAACTACTAACTAAATCATGTTTGAATTGCTCCCATGTTAACTGAGATCCTACTATTTGAGCACAACTATCCAACCAGAGCTTCGCAGCACCTTTTAACCTTGGCAATACATTTAGCAACAATTCCCGATGAGACCACCCGTACGCAGATCCAATCAGTTGTATTTCCTCAATCCACTGCCTAGCATTCAGAGCGTCCACCTTAGCCGGATTGAATTCAGGTAACATATCCATTTTACCATAATACGGTCGCTCCACTTGGTTTTCCCTTGATACATTGTGACTCCTCGATTCCTCAAACATGGTCCGTTCTAGATCCAGTAATTCCCTTTCTCGTTGTAATAGTTGTCTTTTCCATGTTAATAGTTCACGTTCATTCGATGTTTTCCATTACTTTGAAAAATTCCTTTACGCACATATTTTCTCATCTGTAAATCACATAAACGTAATGACCTTTGCCCTGCCATTTCGACTAACGTCCTTCTTCATCGATATGTCTTTAAGGCTTTATTTATAAAAGTTTATGATTTACTGAAAATATTTGAGTCAAATAGGACGAAAAAAAATGTTCACAGTATCTTAAACACCCTTTTTTTACCGTGTATAAAGTATACAGTTTATAACCACCACACACTATTTGTACTGTCCGTCTCTTTTGCTTTTTGTACGTATACTCCAGTTACCATAATACGTAATAAGCTGACCACCGTTGATCTTGCGAATCACCAATCTGCAACTGATGCACACACAATACTGATGCAGTACAAAAATTTCTTTTTTATTTAATGGCCTCGTCAGTCTGTACACTTTTCACGAACTCAGTGTTCATGCACACAATAAACAATTGTACAACTTGCTTTGTCGTTTTATTTTCTTAATATTTTATATTTCCGTACATCTTCTCATCAAAATTCAGTCCAATTTTCACCACACTTATCGTCCATAGTAAATCACTTTTACATCAGTTTGAATTTTGGTGAGTATCCCACTTCTAAAGATATTGTAACATACTGAATGTTATTTGATGGCCTATTACACATAAAATGAAATTTTAACTTGTCAGGAATACACTTTACAAAATTAAAATATTTTAATTAGTATTCAGTAACATTTATTATTATTTTTGATTATTTTATTCCACATTTATTATATTAAATAATTAAGATTTATTATATTAAATACTATCATTTTTAATTGTCCTATGTTGACTGACTTCCTTTTTTTTTACAAAACAATCTACGATTCCAATAATCAAATTACATATATTTTAACAGATGGCAATAACCTACTTGTTATTAAAAAATATAAATAAAATTCATGTTTTTAAAATTATTTTCCGTTACATATATATATATATATATATATATATATATATATATATATATATATATATATATATATATATATATATGTATATATCTATATATATATATATATATATATATATATATATATATATATATATATCAGACATTTTTTCTTTACAGAATCGTGTTCTACGGGTCCGAAAACGGATAGCGCCCCTACTCTCGACGTTCTTATGTATAGGCTGTATAAGTCTAATTTTTTCAGTTGAAAAATTCGACTAAAAAATAAAATACCCTTGTCGCAGCATCTGCATAACATAGCGAATTTCCGATCATAAAAGTTACTTTTTCTCGAAAACCCGCTTACCTAGAATAATGGTTCAAAATGTATCTTCTGTGATTTTCTTGGTTTTTTACCACAATGTAAAATAAATTGGAAAAACTTTTAAATTTTGGCAAATTTTTTGCAAAAAACTCATCTTTTTGAGGTTTTTGGAATCGAACGTGTCTGACTGGAGAACTCATACAAGATTTTTGGACTTCCAACGTTTTATTGTTTTATTATATTTGCATCCCAAACTAGTATCTATCCTATAAATATAACAAGTTTCATCCCAAAATGAATTTCTCGGAAATATAGGCACTTAAATTTTCGAAATTTCTAAATTAATTTAAATTAGAGTTAGTCTCCAGAAATTTTGTATTATGGTAAATTTAATTTAATAAATGACAAGTATATAAGTATAGTAATTATAAAGCATTCGCATAGGACAATAGTTTTAAGTATACATGCACATAAGCAAAATAATTTTTGTATTTTCCTGAAGGAAGGAAATATTTTCCCGTAATAAAAAGTATCCTAAATGTTGACGCAGGTAATAAGTTATCACTACACCAGATTTCATAAAAATCCGTTCAATAGTTTTCGCGTAATATGTGCACATGCTCAAAAAGTTTTTTTATTTTCCCGTGGGAATGAGCCACTTTCCCGACATAAAAAGTATCTGAGATGCTGACTCAAGTAATAAGTTATCACCACACCAAATTGCATCAAAGTCCGTTCAATAGTTTTTGCGTACTGTATGCACATGCTCAACATGGTTTTTCCATTTTCCCGTGGGAATGAGACATTTTCTCGAAGTAGAAAGTATCTTAGATGTTGATCCGGGTAATAAGTTGTCAGCACACCAAATTTCATTAAAATCCATCCAGTAGTTTTTATGTGATGCGTGAACCGACAAACAGACAGACAGACAGACAGAGAGACAAAAATTTTAAAAATCGCTGTTTTGATATCTACATCGATAACTATTTACAGTATCTGCACAATTTTTAAAAAATATTCCCTATACAGAAACGGTCTCGTTACATTTGTATTATATGTATAGATTACCTATTAATGGCTCTTTATTTAAAATATTAATTTTTTTTTCAAAATAAATCGCCCCCTGTTCTAGGAAGTATATATTTTTTAAATTTTTATAAAATTTCTTATGAAAGTGAGCTTCTTAGACAATTTTATTTTCAAGAAAAATGTATTAAAACATGAACATTTAAATGTTGGCAATTTCTGTATTGTGGCGCTATCAGTGTCCGCGTTAGTTAACTACTTTATTTAAAAATTCCAGTCATTTTAATTTTTAATTGTTCAGGAACTTCAGTATCATAAAAGCAAGCAAAATAATATTACAATTTATTTATGTAGATACATATATGATGGAAAGTTAAGAAAAGAAAATGTTTTTTTGGAAGTTCGTGTTTAAGGTAAAATCGAAAAAACTTGGAAAATTTAATTAGTAATTAATTTTTTAAAAATATTTTTAGGTTTGGTTGTAAATGAATCTACTGTTGATCTTTCAATATGATACTGAACTATTCATTATTTAAAGGGAAAAATTGTGTACTTATTAGATGATGAAAATAAAAAATTAGTAGTTTGAAAAACCGGAACAAATCGACGTCTTGAAAAAGTCTGTCGGGACACCGGAGCAACGGAGCGAGAGCCGTGACAAATCCGGGAAAACCAAGATGTATGGACACTCTACACGGATTGTGAATGTTATAAGCTTTAAGTTTTGATTTTTAAGCGTATTTTGAGTGAAACTGAAAATTAACAACGTGTGAAATTTGACATTTTAGTTAAAGTGCATATAAAATATAATACCTACATGTTTTTATAAAAATGCAAATATAGATAAATGTCTTCTGTTTTTTTTTTTTTTTTTTTTTTTTTTTTTTTTTTATTTTAATTGGTATTAATTATTTGGGTTTTTTAATAATTTAGAATCTTTCTGTCAAATGAATAAATTCTGAAAATATGAATTTATGACATAATTTCAGTAAAAGTGAAAATGAAATTTTTCACCTACACTTTTGTGGTGCCAATGTACATCACTGGATCCCAATTTTCAAATAGATAGATAATTTCAGTAGCGTAGAAACTAATTATTAAAAATTTGCCAACCAAATGTGTTTATATGATAATACGTATTTATAAAAAAGATGTTTATATACGTGTTCTTCCGAAAATCGTAAATAACTAACTTTCTCTCGATGAAGTTGGATTGACAAACATTTACATTAGGGATGTTATGGATATTCGTAACCGTAACTAAAACTACCGATATCCGAAATAATTAAATATCCGAAACCGAAGGCGTATACGAAAATAAAAGTTTATAAGTCTAGCAAGTACTTAACACATTAATATTTTTTGTATATATCAATATCTAAAAATATTTCAGTCCCTTTTTGACAATCTTGCCAGAACTTAAACACTTTTTAAAATATTTTTATTGTTAAAATCGAAACGTTATTTTGAAGACGGTTAAAATTACTATATTTTACATTAAAATGTCGATACAATCACCCGCTAGTTAATTATCGCTAGATTTGATGCTAGAAAATCGATAAAAAACAGGTCATATAGATTTTTTTTATTTAGATTTTATTTGTAATGATTGAATTACAAAATCCAAAAGGATGTTAAAAAATGTGTGTATTCGCTATGAGCTTTTGCCTGTAGTAAATCCAGCTCCTCAAAATTGGTTCCAATATATCAGTTGGTCAGGACGGCATTTGTACATAATTTTAATATTTTCTTTAAGAAGTAGTATTTTTTTTTTAAATACTTGTTTGATTTTTTCAAGGCGAGTACTTGTTACGATATGTGTTTACCAAATTCTACAAAATAATTTTAAAAAAAAAAACATTGTAGCCCTACTATTTTGTAATTTTCAAAAAAATATCATAAAAATTACCTCATATATGCTTTTTCTGAGTTAATTATTGAAAAATATTCTATTTTCCGAGATTTTTAAGGTAAAACGAGCAGATGTATGGTTTTTGTTAAACAAATTTCAGTTTTTTAATACATTTTCGTCTTAAAATATTTAATATTTTCAAAAATGTATGATACAACTTGTCAAAATTTAAAATTATCTGTTTTGTCAAAAAAAAAAAAAAACTGAATGTGCAAATTTATTTACCACTAAAATGATGTGTTTATACATATAATTATAACGTAGTATTGTCATTTGGATAGAAAATTACGTAAAAATATTATTGTTTGAATATGATTTAACGTAATTTTTATGCGATTGAAGCAAACTCTTATTAATTTTAGGAAGGTGTAAACATCATCTAAATTCTGATCATATCACATAAAAAACCGCGCCGTGATTTTTTATCTAAAAAAAAAAATGGAAATACATTATAAAAACATTTAACTGACAAAGAAAAAGAATATAGCCGAATCGTTAAATTGGATTAAAAAAATCATGACATGCTACTTATAAAGCGGTTTTTTTCGAATTTAGCTCGCAAAAAATGAGACAGAAAAAAAAAGAATGCGAGTGCGAGTGAAATGGAGAACGACATATTTCCTAGTTTTTCTCGAAAAGTAAGTAATTTAGAGCAACAGTATAAAAACATTTTTTACGCATATTACCTTTTTCTTCCGATTGGTTTAAAAAAAATTTTGAATAATTGCTTAATTCTGGCAAAAAACTCATTTTGTTGACAAAAAACGCCCGGAAAACCTACTTCTGAGCATCCGACGTGTCCGACTTAGGCGAGCCAAACCAGATTCCAATACACACACCAAATTTCATGTGCACTAAACGTTTCGTTCGAGAGTTATCGTGGGAACACACATATATATATATATATATATATATATATATATATATATATATATATATATATATATATATATATATATATATATATATATATATATATAAATAAATTTTAGTGAATATCATTTTCGTATTCTAGGGACCTCAA
Organism: Brachynemurus nebulosus; assembly: GCA_035578155.1. NCBI lineage: Eukaryota > Metazoa > Arthropoda > Insecta > Neuroptera > Myrmeleontidae > Brachynemurus > Brachynemurus nebulosus. The sequence continues at coordinate 7,949,616 of JAPWDM010000016.1, forward strand.
AACATATTTCTAATATGGTCCCGGGTTTAGGCCGCACCATGACACCTGCTGTAAAAGCTGAATTTCCAGTTTTGGAAATTCGCTAAAATAATTAGTAAGTGTCCGGGTCTATACCCTAAATCGGTCTTGACCCGGACATTTACTTAAATAATGTAATGACATGCAAACTAATCTCTCACGTCGGGGTTAGGACAGTGTTTTATGTCGTCTGATGTCTTTGAACCTGTCAAAGGCTACAAAATATTTGTGGGAAGGGAGAGGGTTCAATGCATAGTATACCTCTCTATGAAATAAACATGCGATATGACACTAGAAGGAGACACAAACCGCGTAATTCTGGCGTGAATATAACGTATTGATAGTGGAAGTTACAGCCAGTGCGAATCGCGGCCATAGTGTAATAAACTGATGTGTCTGTGTCTAAACAGATATATGTATATAGCATGTATTTTTTTATATATACATCGAATATAACTTCAAACATCATTAAATGATGCGCGATAAAATTCTGAACACATACATATCAAAACTAAAACAATATGACAATTATGACGAAAATTACATGTCTAAGTTAGACACACATTTTATTTCTTTGAAAAACTGGAGGATAGTGATTCTGTAAAATGATATAGTAAAAATTGAAATCCGTCGTTTTATTGGTACAGCTGTTTAGAGGATGTTTTTCTCTCTCTAATGACGTCAAGCACAAATGTTTATTGTTGCAGGTTAATGTAGAAATTATTTACTTTGAAGATTGGTGCAAAGTGTCCGGGTCTAGACGGTTTTACGGTATAGAAAAGTGTTTGTTAACAGTAGTTTTGTTAAAATGGCGCCAAATAAAAATAACTATTAAATTGTATTTTAATATCTAATTATTAATTTAAAAAAAAATATTTAAATGAAAATATAATAGAGAAAACACCGTTCTTCAACAGGTTCCTTTTTGACATATAAAATAATATTTATTAACCAAATTATTAACGGTAAATGATTTTCAAAATTTCATACGATTACCCTATGCAAAATTTTCATAACTCCATAAGAAGATTCATTTACAATAATATATTTTTAAATTAGGAAAAACAGCTAATCGCCATAAAATTTTCATGTTGCACATGTGATTACTAAACAGGAAATTCATTTATAACACTTTCTTCTGTTAAATTTAATTTTTTCATAATACTTTTTCAAATGCACTTTTTCTTTTTATATCATTTGCATAGTCAAATGATTTTGTGCCCCACAAACACCCATTTTTATGGTACAATTGGATTAAACTTAGAAGTTTCTCTTCGGAGAACCGAATTTTTCTTATAAATTCCGCCATTTTTAATGCAATAAAATGTTACTGCTATCGCTAAAGTAGAATAAATAGTAGTTATAACAGTAACTCTCATATCAGTCAACTGTGATAGCAGTAAGTATGTTTCAAACAAAAAATTACCTAACAGTATAGCCATGCCTACTAAATTGTTACTGTGATAGCAGTAAATTGTCTTGTGAAACTCGCGCTTTAAATCGAATTCATTTCAAATAACCTAACCATGTTTTCTTATGTAAATTCAATAGTAACAGTGATCAACCCAAATCATATTATTGCAAAATTTATATTTCCGCCGCCCGCCAGTTTTTGTATTTAAAGTTTCAAGTATCCACCGAAAATATGGGTGTTGTAAACACGCGCGGCGGAATAACTATATAGAGAGAAATAACGCCGTCGGACGGTAGATATTGTATATTGATAGCGTTAATTCCGCCGTTGCATATAAACTTAATGTATAAAATTCAATAAATAACCTTGTGACATTAGATTTTAAGCGGTGGCATATTGCATTTAATTTACATACAATACACTCCCGGTTATCCAAGTCTCCACATTATTTTTAGCCCTTTTGAGGTCCCCAAGTCCTAGGAGAAATTTTGACCGCATATTCATTTTTCCCAGATCTCAACTGTATTTGAGCAAAGCTTGCGAGTATCTATCCAATCGTTTATTTTGGACGCTTTTTGGGTTTCTCAAATCCTGGCGTACCTGGGAGAAAGTTTTAACTTCATGTTGATTTTTTCCAAATTTCAGTATTATTTAAACAATTTGATAAAAATCAGTTAAGTTGTTTATTTTGGAATTTGACATCCTGGGACCCTAGGGATTCATTTTAATCTAACAAATCTCAATAATATTTTAACAAATTTTGTCAAGATTCGTCCAGCCCTTTAGACGTGTTTTGGGGCTTTAGGGATCTACGGAACAATTTTAACTTCTGTACTATAGCCTGTATTAGAACAGGGCTCGCTCCAAGGGCGGGCAACCCGGGCATTTGCCCGGGGCGGCAAATTTTAAGGGCGATAATTTTGTAAATTTTGTAAAAAAGGGTGGCAATTTACAAGTGACGAGTACAAAAAAAGAGATTTGCCCGGGGCGGAAAATTGAAAGGTCGGTAATCTTGTAAAAAAGGGGCGGCATTTTACAGCTGACGAGCAAAAAGAAAAAAAAAGGTCGCCGGTATAAAAGACAAGAGAAGAGGGCGCAATTTTTATACCTACCGACCAACAAAAAGAAATAAAAAAGATCACTTATTTTGTACAGGAGCGGAATTATTCCCTTTTGCCCGAGGCGGCGTGAACGCTAGAGCGAGCCCTGACTAGAACTATCATCTATCCAGTTGGTAGTTCTCGAGATTAGCGCAGTCGAACATATCAACATATAAACAAAGTAACAAAGTAACAAATTTTACTTCGTTATTATATTTGCATGATTAAAAGTACCTTGCCGACTGCAGACACAAAATGTAACTGAATAACATCTAACCCGGCTCACATTGAAATTACAAAGCATATAGGTACTATGAAAAACAAATAACTTGTCTCACTATATAGTTAGTGTCGTAATATAATTAGTAATAGGTAGATATATAAAAATAAAGGACACTAATTTTCTAAAGATGTTTTGAGTGATAATTAATTTTCCATCATTATATATGACGATGATTAAGACATTATCTATACGAAATATGGTTGTACATTTATGATTATAACAAACAAAATTAATATTACTTACAATTATTTGTTAATTTATTAATTAAAATGGTGGTAGTTGGCACATTGACAGTGTACATGTGTTTCTAATTTCATTAGGACACGATCATAAATTATATACAGAAATAAAATTCAAGTTTTCATCGTACAACTGTTATTAATAGTCTGAATATATAGGAGTTTAGAAAGTAAAATATTTGATTTCTTACGAACATATATAACAATAATAAGTACCTAGGAGTTACTTCTTTGAATGATTAGGTATTCCACATTTTGAAATTTTGTAGTTATATTCTTATATTGTTGATTTCGTTGAATTTGCTCATATGAAATTTTAGTGGCATTAGTAGTTTGCTAGCGGAATGCTATTTTAAGCTTGAAACGGATTTTGAAATTTAGAGTTCATTTCAAATGGATAGACAGACAGACGGACAGACAGACAGACAAAATTTTTAAAAATCGTTGTTTTGGACTTTTGGTATCTACATCAATAACTATTTATAGTATCAGTACAATTTTCAAAAAATATTCCATGTACAGAAATGGTCTCGTTACAATTTTATTATATATATAGATTACTATTTAAAAACAAATCAAAGTTTTGCTTTTTAGACTCTAAATTTAATGATAATAAAATTATTGATCAGTGGTTATTTTCCAGTTACCTATACGCTAATCAAAATTTAAAGAATCATACATATTAATTTAATTATAATACACCGTGCCGCGATACTGTTGGAATTACTGAAAGAAAAAGTTATGATTTCGTTTCTTTTTTATAGCGATTTCACTGTTAGAATTAGATCCATTTTTTATGTAGGTATCTGTATTTAAAAAAAAGAAAATATTTTTGTTTTTTTGAAAAAGAACGTATTTTATGGCAAGCTACCTATTTAATAAGGGCGTTATTGACGTAAAAGTTTGGAAACAGTGGCATTAGTTATGCATGTATTGAATAATCTGTAAATTCTTATACTCGTATCCGTTATTTTAGATAGTTCCATGTAATATCCACTCAACGTCTTTTCAATTATCTAACGAAAAACTCCCTAATAAATATTTGTGGTATCTATACATAATATGAACATTTAAATTTATGTTTGTATCCACATTTATTGATAACAAGAAACATATTTTACTAAATAACATTTTTCTGTAGCTCAGTATTTCCATAAAAATTAGTTGCTTTCATTTCCTTTAACAATCAATACAATATTGTATGTACGATCATAAAAAATAACTATCTTTTGAACGAAAATCAACAGAAAAACCGAACATTTTTTTCTAATCAATTACGTACTTGTCACCTATTATCATATAATATTTTCTAATAAAAATCGATTATATTAAAGAAAAACAGAAAATTCTGTTCTCTTTTTTGTTTTGTCTTATTGTAATGTATTAAATTACGAGACTCAAACGGGATGATTGATTCACCAGCAGATTTGTTAAGACACAACAGACATATTGACCACACATGTGCAAGTGTTTGTTTATCACTGTGTAGCCAAGATACATTTATAATTCAATTTATATGTAGCTGTTGTTCCACAGATTAATTTTATTTTAATCAGATAGTACCAGAACTATTGAACATTTCATTCAAAAAGTTTTCCGTCGATTAAAATTTTGAATTAATTTAAACTACAGTGACTTTATGGTATACTTGATAACAGTGTGACTATGTTAAGTCTAATTTTTGATTGGTTGACGCAATTAACATGTCCACTATATTGTTTACTGAGTTACTATGGTTATTCATTTAAAATTTGGCCTGCTTAAGGCGGATTTGCTCCCAGTGGTCACAACATTATTATTAAGTATATATTATAAAACTAGCTGCGACCCGCGGTTTCACTCGCATAAAATTATCTAAAGTATAGGTAAAATTTATAAGTCAGTTCAATTATATATTCCAAAATTCTGTGCAAAATCAATTATTTATAGCACTTCACCCTGCTTGCCCAATGACTTCAAAATAACTTTCTTCACGGGAAATTACCGTGTTACACGAGGCGAGAAAAGTACAGAAGTTAACTATCCTAGAAGCAATAGAAATAAATAAACATAACTTCGATCACCTTTTAATATTATAATTTATTTAAATCTTTAAAATTGTATTTGGCTGTAATATTGTCTTTTTGTCAATTTCAATTTCAATCTTTTGTCACATGTTTGTTTGTCTTTTGTCACATGTAATGTAATCTTGTTTTTCTTTATTTTCGGATTCTCCCACTACCCCCGCCCTTTCACTTCCATATCACATACCACTCCCCCTTCATAGAGTATAGGTAAATAAAATTAGTATTATAAGGCATGTATCGAATGTAATTTTTATTCTGTTTGAAAATGAACTAACGGTTTGAAACAGTATTGTCACAGTTTCAAAAATAAGGGTGGTTTCAAAAATATGGAATACCATAAAATAACGCTTAAATCTATTAACACTTTCAGTCCCATGGCTTCGGCATCCGAAACCAAACAAAATATCCTCAGAGGCCGACCGCGATCAATATTTAGAATAATAAACAAAATACATACTTAAAAATATTTATAAAAAAGATTTTATGTTATTCTAATAAAAATAATTTATTACTATGTACCGGACACTTTTCATTTTTGTACATATAAATTACATAACATGTTTTATTATCAAAATATCTAGGCTGCATCTTTTCTTTACAAATAATATTTATATCCACATATGTATGTATGTGTGTATTGTATGTTTGTATGTACACATATATGTATATGTATTTTATCAAAATAATAATAACTATGTACTCATATTTGGACCTGTCTAACACATACATGTTGAATCATTTAGTGTTCTGTGGAATCATTTTATGTACTTGTTTACATAAAATTTGTTGAAAAATATTGTCGGCTTCCGGGGAAGTTTACTGTGAAAGTGCTCGGGCTTCATAGTGTTAATATCTTCATATTTTATTAGCATAAATAATTACCGCACCGTAAGAACTTAGTATAGGTACCATTACCAGCAGTATTAGAATTGTTTCTATTTTAGGCCCTTCAAGGCACCAAGGCCCCGGGAAATTATTTTAACGTTACTTTTATCTTTCACAGAGATTTCAACAGTAATAGGCAAAAATTAGTTAAAGTAGAAATTGTTAAATTTCTTCAGCTTCTTAATTGGCGTCCTATTTGGTGTAACTAACGAACAATGTGACCAAATGTCCATTTAAATTTGATATTCTGAAACTTTGTAAAAATCAGTTCCTTATGTGCTTCGCTTCGCTCGCTCGACGACTCTAAAGTATTATTCATATTTTCAAGTCATATTCATATTTTTATAGCATGTCTAATTTTCATAAAATTTTATCAAAATCAGTCAAGTTGTTTAATTACAGTATAGAGTTGTTTAATTCGATAGCGCTGGAGGATTCATTCCAACTTCACCTTAATTTCAAATTAGATATTCTGAAATTCTTGGCTGTATTCGTATTTCAATAACATGTCTAATTTTCATACCTTGAGATCTTATCGTAGACAGTTAGATATTCATACTGACAATTTTAAGAGCTCTATAATTTTTGAGACATTTTGAGATCCCAGGGCTCTGGAGAATATTTTTGAATTCACATTAATTTGTTTCGGAATCTCTATAATATTTGAGAAAAATTTGGATAAGATCCATTTGGTTGTTTATTTGAAGGGTTTTTTGGGTCCGCAAAAGCTCACGGGGGAATTTTAGCCTCATATCCACTTTTTCAGAATCTCAGTACTATTCGAGAAAAATTTTGTCAAGATCCGTTCAGCCATTTGTGTTTCTTTGGAGAGTCAAAAATTGGATAACGATACGTCCAGTCGTCTACTTTAGGCTTTTTTTTTTGGGGGGGGGGGGGGTTCTCAGGTCCTACAGGAGAACTTGAATCGTTTGTTTTTTTATTCGTATACCAATTTTACCTATAGTCTTGTTTCATCATTTTTTTGATACCTGCTACCGTTTTCTCGAAACTACTGAGGACAGATAAGTAAAGTCCATATTTCATTTTTAATATCAGTACGACCGAGCCCGACTCATGGAAATTTCATCTGTATGGAATTTGCTGAGAACAGCAGACGTGCCAATTGATCATAACTGGACAGTCCAGTTGTTTATTTCCTTATAGAATACAAATTAATAATATTTTTCACAGTAAATAAGTAATTTCATAGTAGTCGTAGGTAAAAATATTATTGGTGGCATCTATAGAAATATTTATTAAATACTTACAAAAATTCCAAAATACCCCTGTCGCAGCATCTGCATAACATAGCGAATTTCCAAATTTTGGGGACTGGCGGATCTCATCTAAGAACTGTACCTATTTAAAATAGTTTAGCTTTCTAAGAGTAAAAGATTTTTTAAAATCGGCTGGGTAATTAGTTTTGATATTTTTGGAACCCAAGAACCCGAACGGACTTTGTGCAGCATAGTTGTATCCATCTAAAATAATTTAGTTCTCTAACAGTGAAAAAATTTTCAAAATCGGTCGGTTAGTTTATTTTTTACAATAATGGGAACAGTAAACCCTGGCGGAAATCATACAACATAACCTTTATTCATCTAAAATAATTTTAGTAAAAAGTTTATCCTAACAGTAAAAAACGGGTCCTAGGGATCTCATATAACTTATGGTAGTTCGTAAGGTTCTTGTGGACATCATTTAATTACTTAATGAATTCAAATACTTTAACTTACTAACGGTGAAAAAATTTTCAAAATTTTCGACATTCGCTAAAAAAATCATTGAAAAATATTTGATATGTTTCGATCAATTAATGGTCAACATCAGCAAATAAAAGTTACTCAAATCGAAGAAAAGAATGAGTTATTTGTCCGTAGAAATTAAAATACAAATTCTGAAAACGAGCAAAGAAATATTGAAAAAACTAGATCGGCAAAACATTCTGACAAATAACACTACCCAACTAATACTTTGAATTTTGAATGAAACTTAACATACTTATTAAACAGCGAAAAATATTAAATACGTGTTTTTTTATTTCGGCTAAATACGCTTTTTAGGGGTAGAAAACACCATTCAACCTCTGTAGATGAAAACAGTTATAGCTAAATATTTTTGAAACGGCATATTTTTTGAAAAAAGGGCTGAGTACCAAATTTGTAGAATTTAAAGCGATGCACTTGATAGTGACCCTGAAATCGATTTTCAAGGTCAGTTGAAAATGATTAGCCATTGCCGAACTTTGACCATATCCTGTACCTATAAGCAGTAATTTCATGTATTGACTCAATCTATCTTCAAAATTGATTTGTTGCGTTATTTTTCTAAAATAAAAAAAATAAAAACCTGACGAAATGAAAAAATAGGCGCAAATTTATAGAAAAAATTAGAAGAAAACATTTTTGTAAGTAATTTTAGAAGTTAAGAAAAGATTTAATATCACTCCAATTGTAAGTTAAACATTAACTTTATGTTATATTAGAAATTTTCAAAATTTTTTAAAATTTTTATTGCTACTCTATAGTTATCATATTAGGAATTAAATTCAACATATGATTAACTATTATTTTTCCGATTGCGATTGAGCAAGTATTTTTCAAAATTACTTCTTGATCACTTATTTTCTATCTTGCATGTGAAATTCGTTCGAATATACTTTGAACCATTTAGGGATGAAAAGTAAACTACTCCTTTTGAAAAATATTAAATGATTTTCAAATGACTTTGGAAATTGACCTCAAGGTCAACTTCAAAGTCAAGTGCATCACGAGAGTCAAGTGCTTCAAGATCATCAAGTGCATCACTTTGAACTCTATAACTTTGGTCCTAAGCACTTTTTTCAGAAAATATATCGTACCATAATCCACTTCTATGTTGATTCCTGGTCTCTTTTCCTGCGTTTCTAATATTTATGTCAATAAAAAATGTGCTACCGTAGACAAGGATGAATAGGTACGCATTCCGACTTCACACCGTATTTTTTTGTATTTATTTTATGAGTACCTAATCTTTAATATATTAAAAATTTACGCGAAGATGGTCACTTTATCAGCAGTATCCAAAAAAATTTAAAAATATCGGTGGTTTTTGAAAAATTAACAAAAATCGTATAATTTCTTCTCTATGAAAAATTGGGGTCAAAAGAGACGAGAAAAGAGTAAATGGGGACAACCCGTAGGGTCGACCAAAATTGAAATTCTAATATAAAATAATTTCGAACTTTTTGTATTTATACATTCAAAAAAGAAATAATAGGTACTTGATGATTTTCTGTAAAAATAAACGTAGAATCTAAAATAAAGTTTATATACTCCTGTCGTTTACCCCTAAGTTTATATTCCTCCTATTCTTATTTTAGTTCAAAAAATAATTTTTCAAAAGACTAAGACATAATAATTAATAACAGTGAGATTCTACGTCCATTTTCAGACTTTTGTTTATTAAATTGCGTAAAAGCTAGTAAATGCAATAACAGATATGATGAATTTATAAGGATTTTCTTGTACTACAAAATCTTAAAAATATGGAAACGCGTACTTTTTTTCGTTAATTGTGTTTTATTCTTTTGCACAAAATTTTAAAAATACTTTATTTTCTTAAGAAAGGGAGGCAACTTTAGTCACAGATATGCCTATGAACAGTTTTTGGTAATCCGGGAAAAACGAAAACACTTTTTAAAATTTTTTTATTGTTAAAATCGAAATGTTCTTTTAAAGAGGGTTAAAATTACCATATTTTATATTAAAATTTTAACACAATCACTCCCTAATTAACGAGCCTTACTTAATATTAGCAAATTGAGAAAAAACACGTCAATTAGATTTTTTTACACAGATTTTATTTGTTATATAATTCAAAAGGATATTTTAAAAATGTGTATGAATGGCTTTCATTAAATAAATTTCAATATATTTTCCATTTATTTTAACAGTGGAATGTCCTTATTAGTGGCTATACTTTCGGCTTGGAGCGAATTAGACGAAGATTTTCTTCTAAAACCAAATTTAATAATTAATTAAAGAAATAAAAAAAAATTTGTGGATTTCCTACCGTTCAAATATAATCTTTATTGTATGTAAAAATGTTATTACATTTTTTCAAAAAACTGTAAGTAAACTGTAAAATTTTCTTTACAAATATGTTAAAATAGAGAAATGTTTCCTTTTTAATTTATTTTTAACTCTTTTTAAATGATTCACTTTAAAATTTTTTAATATTTCTTAATCGAAATTTCATAAAAGAATGTGTCAAAATTTAAAAAAATTTTTCTTTGTTAAAAAAAAAAAATTGAATGTGCAAAATTATTTAATATTAGAATGCTCTGATTATACAATTCTAATCATAACTGTATTGTCAATTGGATAAAAAATTACGTAAAAATATTATTGTTTGAATATGATTTAACGTAATTTTTATACGATTGAAGCAAACTCTTATTAATTTTAGGAAGGTGTAAATATAATCTAAATTCTGATCATATCACATAACAGATATCGTCGGGATTTTTTTTGTAAAAAAAAATGGAACAGAGATACATTATAAAAACATTTAACTGACAGAGAAATAGAATATAGCCGAATCGTTAAATTGGATTAAAAAAATCATGACACGCTACTTATAAAGCGGCTTTTTTCGAATTTAGCTCGCAAAAAATGAGACAGAAAAAAAAAGAATGCGAGTGCGAGTGAAATGGAGAACGACATATTTCCTAGTTTTTCTCGAAAAGTAAGTAATTTAGAGCAACGGTATAAAAACATTTTTTATGCGTTTTACCTTTTACAATGGCTTAGTGTAAAAAAAAATTTGAAAAATTGCTTAATTCTGGCAAAAAACTCATTTTGTTGACAAAAAACGCCCGGAAAACCTACTTCTGGGCATCCGACGTGTCTGGCTAACGAACTCATCCAACGATTTGGAAAATCGAATTCGCACACAAAATTTCATAAGTATTAAACGCTTCGTTCGAGAGTTATCGCACGGATACATATATATATATATATATATATATATATATATATATATATATATATATATATATATATATATATAAATTTTAGTGAATATCATTTTCGTATTCTAGGGACCTCAAAACATATTTCTGATATGGTCTCGGGCTTAGGTCGCACCATGACACCTGGCGTAAAAGCTGAATTTCCAGTTTTGGAAATTCGCTAATAATTTTTTTCCAAATACTTAACAACTATTTAAAATTTGTATGATTTTTTATAAATCGTCCATAGATTGCTGTATACAGTAATAAAAAATTGATATTTTACGGTTTTTCGTAAATTTTGACGGTTAGACAAAAGAATTTGCAAAACCGGTTCTTAGCGAGCGCCTACGACTCAATAGGGACCTACATGCCAAATTTCAAGTTTGTAGGTATTATAGTTTTGGAGATTTATTGATATTAGAGTGAGCGTTATTTCGCTTTTATTATATACATAGATTACTGTAAGTTAAACTATTATCTAAACTGTTAACTCATTCAAAAATTATTCAGATAACAGCTGTAGATACATAGCTAGAGGCAATCGATTGCTACAGCCGAAGCTTATTTGGAAAATATACCCGTATTCAGAGCTCAATGTATCTGAGCTCGGGTATATATTAAATGCTTAACAAAGTACGTAGTTCAATATTTGAAAATATACTCATTAAACGCACTGCAGATTAAAAGCAATGCACTATCAGATTTTTCCACCGCGTAACCACACTTAGCCATGCCGGCGACTTATGTCAGTTCTTTTAATAAGCGTTCCATGATGATAACTTTCTAACTTTCAATTGGCATAAGTGCAAAAATCGTATCAAATTCCCTTTTTCTATGCAAGTATACGCAAGAAACTTAATTTTCGATATAAAAGCCACGCGAGCGGGACTCAAATTTATCTTTAAATTTCTTAAAATTTTCATATCTTTTAATACTCCCCGAGGCATAAGTGCGAAAATAGGAGAAGGTTTTCTGTTATTATCTCCCGGTCTATATATGTAGCAGTACCTACATAAAAAGCATCGTATTGAGGCACACTGAGATCGAGTATAAATTACAGTTGAAATAATTTTGAAAATATACCTTGCTAGTAATTGCATAAAATTTCACGATTCCGTACTTGAAAATAATCCTGATTTTGGTATATTTTCAAAATAAGCATAAATGAAAGTTTTATAGCACCTTTAGTTTTCGAGCTGTGATGTAAACTTATACTTTTTTTTTTAAAAATAGAACTAGCAAGTAACACTACCCAAGTGCTAATCGCCAATCTTCTTGAAACGTTGATGGTGGGTAGAATAGGTAAAAATAAGGAACCCATATTTTTTTTATCGGCCAAGGCCCATGTTCGCGGGGTGAAACCAGCCCTTAAATTTAGGGTTCAAATCGTATTTATTAAGATATCTCGAAAACTATAAAAGATAGAGGAAAACTTTACATTGACGAAATGTTCCCCTTTAAAAGACCTATTCACCTGCGTACGGTTGGTGTAAACCAGGGTTGGGTTTATAGGAGGGGTTGGAGGGATGAAAATAGAGGTAAATTTTGTCGTACGGCCTAAATGGTTCAACGTATTAAATTTTTATCATCATAAATGCAAAAACCACCAAAAATTGTGGGATACGTGTTTTTGCGTTTTTTCGAAATATATGTGGTATTCAAGACATATAAGGAAGAAAAAAATGGGATGGATTTTGTTGCATTATTATTGATTGCAAATACCCTGTATATTTTTTCAGTTTTATGTTTATTTCATCATGAAAATGTAAATTTTTACTTTCCGAAAATGGTTCATGTATTTTTCAGTACTTACTTAATTACTAATTTAGTCATGTTTATATTTTGTTGCTTCTATTCTATAATCAACTACCTCCATCTTACAAATTCTTTTTTAAATAAATAAACGCGGTTTATTTCTTTCTTAACCTTCAAACTACGTTTCTTATTCTTTTTATATGCTTTGTAGGTGTAAATCCCATTTCCCAAATCACAAAATTTATTACAAAGCACTTAAATAATAAACGAAAGAGACTGCCTACTGTTTTTTGTCGTGGATTCATTAACACAGGCAGATCACTAGGGAGCGAAGGTTCGGTTGCACGAACAGGACCGGCTTTAAGCTTCCAACTATAATTAAGATATATAAAATAAAATATTAAGAAATTGTAACCTATTTTTGTATATAAAATTAAGGCACTAAATTTCTTATTAAGAGAGCATTAATCCAAGCACAAAAATAGATTACAATTCCTCAATATTTTATTTGATATATATTAATTTATACTTGAAAATCTAAAGCCGGTCCTGTTAGTGCAACCGAAACTTCGCTAGCTGCAGATCACACACTATTACAGAAATAGGTGCAAAAAATATAGAATAGGAGTAACCAAATATACACATGATTAAATTACTAATTCAGTAAATACTGAAAAATACACGAATCATTATTGGAAAGTAAAAATTTATATTTTCATGATGAAATAAACATAAAATTTTTAAAAAAAATATAAAAGATATTTGCAATCAATGTTATGATGCAATATAATCTATCCTATTTTTTTCTTCCTTATGTGTCTTGAATACCACACGTAAAAACATGTGTCACCTACTTTTTTGGTGCTCTTTCTATTTATGATGGTAAAAATTTGATACATTGAACCAATCAGGCTGCACAAGAAAATTTACCCCCTCTTATAAACCCGACCCTGTTTAATCTATATAGGTGAATAAGTCTTTCAAAGAGAAACATTTCGTCAGTTTAAAGTTTTCCTCTATCACTTACAGTTTTCGAGATATCTTAATAAATACGATTTGAAACCCAAATTTAAGGGCTGGTTTCACCCCGCGAACGTGGGCCTTGGCCGATAAAAAAAAATACGGATCCCTTATTTTTGCCTATTCTACACACCAGCAATATTTCAAGAAGATTGGCGATTGGAACTTTGGTATTGTTACTTGTAAGTAGGGTAAACGGTATAGTAATTGACACCTTAAGGTAATTTTTTTTTTAAAACAACTATAATTTGGAAAATTTATTGAATTTATAGAAATCAAAAACCCTATTATGAAGATCATTTTGTCTATTTTCATGGAGTATACATCCGAATCAGTTTTATAAAGACAGATATACCTATAAATAAATTATTAAAAATGAATTAATGTAGAATTTTCAGTAATTGACACTTTGAAGATTATCACTGACAATCGGTAGATTAGTTATTGACATCTTTTCCTCTTTCAGAAATACTATACTTATGAGAAAGAAAGCAATAGGAGCATTAATAAAGCAATTATAATACCTAAATAAACATTTATTTTAGAATTAAATTATACTTTAGAAAAAAAACTTATTGTCTTACTTTTACGTAAAATGAGTTGGCAGACACGAATTGTTTTTATAGACAGCTCATGCTTCTAAATATTTCCTTTTTACTCATGCCATTCATGACAACTTGGATGGCTTACTCTAAATCAGCCTCAGAATATTGTTTTAAATATGGAAAGTTCCTTTTACCCTTAAGCATATCTTCAATTAAAATAACATTAACCACATGTTGAGTTACGAATAAAAATATTCTTGGCGCTTATAGGAGGTTTTAATATTAACGAGCAACTAACGAGTCTTAAGACAATCATTGACACAACCGAAAATTATAGTTAATGACAAATGACAATAACTGTTAATTGATAAAATTATTACTCTTATAGTTATTGACTCCCTCTGTTAATGACTATTTGGAAGCATTAAAATCGCGACAGTCGTAAACACCCCAAAAGATACTTAAAATATTAACTTATTGATGCTAAAATACGCAATTTTATATTTGTTAACTTATAATGTATTCACATAAATTCGAAAAAAATTTTAATCGTTAAACCCAGTAGGATTCTACCAACCAACTTGCACAAACCTTGAAAATTTCATCAAAATCAGTCGTATGGTACCGGAGCTAGGCGAGTTGGAAAGAAGGGATGAACAAATACGAGACTAAAATTATTCAGGAAGCTCTGAAACGAGAAATACGAGTGGAGATATTGTTTTAGTGTCTGTTGAAATAGATGCATAAAAGTTGAGCATCACAGTATATTAGTTGTTAGTAAATTTTTCAGAATAAAGAAAAAAATATATTGTCATTATCGTTCAGCCTAAGTACACATGTTTATTTTTTTTTTTAATTTTATTGAAAGTTTTACATCCGTCTATTATAATTTTTTGAAACAACTCAAAATAATATTCCATCTGAAAACTTACAATATAGTACTATACTAACATATATATATATATATATATATATATATATATATATATATATATATATATATATATATATATATGTAAAAAGAAGATATAGGATATTATAAAATTTTTTGTATCAAAATAAATATAACAGACGAAAACTAGTATAAATAAATTACTATAACTATGTAGTTAGAAAATATGTTAAAATGAAATATTATCTTATTATTATATTACTGAAAAAAGTAAGCCAGAAATATCCTTATTTTCTATTTTCTACAAGGTGTGCTATTTATGTGGCCACCACTATATATATATATATATATATATATATATATATATATATATATATATATATATATATATATATATATATATGTATATATATATATATATATATATATATATATATATATATATATATATATATATATATATATATATATGTTGCAGCTATATTGTCAAAACTGTTTTATTATAATGGCTCTAGCCAAATTGTAAAATAACGAATTATTGTCAACAGATGATGTTCCTTACAATTCAGCTAGTAAAATTCAGTGTTATCATAATTTCGCTAGACACTTTTAGAGAAATTGTGAAGTGAATAACAAAGTAATTTGTATCAAAACTACTAAACCGATCTCAATAATATTTACTAGGAATATTTATATCGCTTAAAATAACTGATAGGATGATAATTTACATGTTGGTTGAAGGTTCCTGCGGGATATTAATTCCAAACTAATTAGTGTAAAAACAACAAAACTGATTTCAATCGAATTTAGTAAGGGGGGAGACACTTTTATGCTTTGGAATAACAAATAGGAAAATTTGTATCCCGATTAAAGTCTCGAGAGGGATCCAAAATAAATTATTCAGTCAGGTCAAAACTATTGAGCAATTTCAGTCTAATTTCGTATATAAACTTATACATTTTCATATCAAATTTGATTGCAATGGATTGAATAGTTTTGATATTAATTAGTTTCATATTCCTATTCCTTAGGAAACTTCAATCGGGATATGAACTATCCCATCAGTTATTCTAAATATATATAAATATCTAAATTAAATTTAATTAAAATCTGTTCAATAGTTCTCCAATAGGAATCCTTAATCCGGATGAAAATTTTCCTGTATGTCGTTCCATAGTATACATATAAGTATCCATAATAAAACTAACTGAAATCGTTTCACTAATTTTGATCTGATTAAGTAATTCGTTTTCCTTGGGAATCTTTAATCGGTTTTGTTGTTTTGATACTGATTTGTTTCGTACTTCAACCAGGATATAAATTACGCTGTTAATTATTCTAAACCGCATAAGTATCCCAACCTATTGAAATGGATTTAGTATTTAGTTAAGACACTATTTATTATTATTTTAGTATTCACATCCCACGGGAATCTGTAATCGAGATAAAAATGTTTGTCGGTTAGTCCAAAGCATATAAATATCACTGAAATTTGCTAGATGTATTGTAAGAAACATAACGAATTGACAATACTTCGTTTTTTTATAATTTGACTAGAGTTATTATAATAAAACGGTTTTGACAATATCGCTGCAACATATATATATACTTAGTGTTTATATATATATATATATATATATATATATATATATATATATATATATATATATATATATATATATATATATATATATAAACACTAAGTTTTATTTATGACATTAAGAGAAATGAAAACTAAAAGTTTTCTTATATTGCAGTAGAAGTAAAAAATATTAGAAATTTATTCATTTATCATTTGATGTAAGTAATTACCACTCTGCAGTAGCGTCAAAAAAGAAACTGACACCTATGTTACAATTTTTTTTATTGCCTTCTACTTCAGGAGTTGATGGCACAAAAGTTGATGACACTGTTTATAGATTATGTTTACGAAACTTTAAGAAAATATGAAATATAAGTACTAACTTAGGTACTAAGAAAAAACTTGATAAGTTCTTTTTTTCCATTCTTAGTTTTTTAAGCGAATTTCTATTTTATATCTTTATACCTTTTATATCTTTGGCAATTTATTTACTGCGAGCTTAAAGTCTTACAGCATACATTTTATTTCAGTATATATAAAAGTGACGACTGCAAAACTCTTTAATTGGACCGGGCGACCGGCCGTAATTATTATCTGAAAAATTTAAAATTTTTTTCCATATTGTTAACATAATATTATATACAATGTCAGCGAATCAATAAAAATTCAGAAAAGTTAAAAATTAAAAAATTTATACACCTTTCTTTAAAAAATTTTAATTATGACATTTTCTTTTATTTTTGTATAAAAAAATTTGGATACTGACATAAAAATTGATTCACATAGAAAGTAATAAAATAGAATATATTTGATACAATTTTAAATAGTCGGTCCAGTAGTATTTGTGATGGTGTTTCCGCCAGTCTTAAAAGTGCTGTTTCGAGGAAAACTACATTCTTTTAATTTTAAGTCGCGTTGCCAAAAATGTGCGAAAAAATACCGTTCCCCCACCCTTATCTCCGAAGTTTCTGAACCGAAAAAAATGAAAAAATTTTAACAAATAGGAGATTCCATATATATTACAGAAATAATAAAACAAACTTCTAAATGTCTATAATTTTTGGAGAAAATAGAAAAATGTTAGCTGGAGTTCCAAAAATTGTTTACTTTCGATTGAGTTAAAATTTTTTTTATATAATCTTTTTGCCTTCAAAAGTTCTTCCTAAACGAATTTTTGACAATACGGACCGAAAGTTGTATATCTGAGGGTCCAAAGTAGAAAAAATTAGTCTAAGTGATACAGACAACTATATTATCGGATGTCTCCGACTGAACTGAAACTTCACTTATATATACTATTTTTGACCTAAGAAATTATTTTCTAAACTAATTTTTAAACACTGATCGGAAGTGTATTTTTAAACCTTTGAATACAGACGAAGCCGAAAGAAGGATTCCGTTACCACGGTAACAGATACTAAAGGCAAATTCTTATAAAATTTTGTGAGTAGAACATAAAAGGAAGAATAAATTTTTCCAACATACTGCTTACTTTTCGTGATAAGACGTGTCAGGCTTCTAAGACTTACAGTAGGGATGGGGTAATGTATTCTATACATACATACAGTCATATAGTATCAATTTTTATGAATATAGCTGTCATTCATTTAAACAGACTGTGTAATATAGAATATAGAGCCGCAGCACACTTCTAATCGGTAACTGATTTTTGTCAAAATCGGGTTAAAGTGGATGGAGACCACTTGAAATATGAACATACAACCTTTACCTTTCCCTTAAAAATACACTTATTACCTCTAAAAACACAAAATAGATTTTGTTTTTTTGTAATCACTGAAAAGAATTTTCTTTTTTTGGTGATTTTTCTTCGAAATTGTTTTGGGCTATTATCCATAAATACTTATATATCAGTTCCTTATCACTGGCTCACTCCACATTTCAACAAATTTCAAATAAAAACTGGACGGCAGAGCCGTACAAATGTGCCGTCAGCTTTTTTTTTTTGTATAGACCTGTGTTTTAAATGGGAGTCGAATAATTAACTCGTTAAGGCTTACAATTATTTCTATTTATTGAATTTTGATAGAATTTTATATTAAGATATGAATTTTACGTAAATTACGAAACAAAATGCTGATATCCTTTTCTGAGTAATAGTAAAGGTTTGTATGATCTTCCTTTACGATAACATGATTATATTGTAAACATTCTAATTAATATTAGGGTAAGAGACCCGATGACCGAACACTATTTTTAGCTATATCATTAAAGTAGCTTAAAAAATTAAAAAATAAACAAAACACCCATTTTTTTTTTTCTTAATAAGTATGAAACCAAGTTTTTTTAATCCAATGGATATGTTTTTAAGAAAATATAACCCAAAAATTTTGATTTATTAATGTTTTTGTTTTATAATTTGTTGACGTCTATGAAAAAACGGACAGAATATATTAACCTCCTTTAAAAAAACAACACACTGACCCCTAAGAAAAAACACCCATTTAATGTACATGACATGCAATACATACCATACATACCATTTTCTCCTTCGAATATTTAAACCATTATCTTGCAGCCACTTTGACACTCTATCCACTACAAGGGGTCAGTCTGTGTCATAGAGTATCACAGAATGACACCTTGTGAAACATAGCAGCAATGACAGAAGGGTTTAAATATTCGATAAAATAAACCACTAAAATACTGCATTTTCTTTCGCCATCTACAGCAATCCCCCGAAGAACACGATTAATTGGTTCCGTGTTCTTTGAAACCGTGTAGTTCGAGACCGTTTAGTGTGAAAATAAAAAAATATAAAAAAAACATTCCGTTTAATTTGCAAGTTGTGGGTATTCCAAACATATTGCGACTGTTAAAACCTACTTTTCGTTATCGAAAATTATCGATAACGGACTACTTATCATAAATTGGTTATAATTGTTTAAGCTCTATTGTATGTTTAAGTCCCTTTGATTTGATTACCAATAGAATATTTTCGAAAAAATTAGTTTTCGATACTTTTCGTAAAGTTACGAAAAATAACGAAAACTAATTTTTTCGAAAATTTGCTATTGGTGACTAAATCAATGGAGCTAACAGAGCCTAAAGAAACCAGTTATAACCAATCGATGATAAGTTACGTGGTATCGATAATTTTCGATAACGAAAAGTAAGTTTTGACAGTCTCAATATGTTCGGAATACCCATAACTTGCTTCGCTTAAGCCTTCAAAAATTTCGTTATTTTTTCGCTACGATGCACCGTTTACGAGATATTTACGATCAAAAGTTTACGTAGACGTAAACGTAAACTTTTGATCGTAAATATCTTGTAAACGGTGCGTCGTAGCGAAAAAATAACGAAATTTTTGAAGGCTTAAGCGAAGCAAGTTATGGGTATTCCGAACATATTGAGATACTCAAAACCTACTTTTCGTTATCGAAAATTATCGATGTCGAAAATAATATTTTCTACAGTAAATTTCTACATATTCTTTATCATTTCTATTATAAAATTCTCAAAAATTTTAGTACTTTTTACTTCCAGCATTTTTCTTTTATAATGACAGATTCAATTACCACGATTTTATTCGTGTAAATCGAATCCACATGTGATATACATATTCGTGTACATTGAGGACTGATGTAACTTTATATCAAATATATAATATGTACTTAAAAATCGTATTGTTTGAAACCGTGTAATTCGGGGGAAGGGTACCCGTGTTCTTTGAGATCCGTGTTCTTCGGGGGATGCCTGTAATTATCTTTTAAAACAATTGTGTACATTCTAACATGATTCTAACTTATCTATACGCCATTGTGAATTTTTAAACAGTTAAATTAAGTATATGACGTATATATTTATATGTTGTTTCAAATCTAAATGTCTGACGTTTTTATTTCAATTTCGAAGTTTTAATTCATTATTAATTATTTTTCAATTGATTTTACGTTCTGAAATAAATAAAATATTAAAGTGAAATTATAAAAACGGTTAGTTAAGTGTTTTAAACCCAAAAATTAATTAAAAATGTTTATAAAATAGATATGTAATATATAATTCTCAAAATGGGGTACCCAACCTTAAAACTTGGATCCCAAGAGGGAACGCTTCTAGAAATAATATTTAACGCATATAAAATATAATTTAGCTATCCTAATCTCTTAATTGGACTAATAACAATTATTTGTATACTTTTATTATGCTAATAACTTTAAAAATTCGGTGAAAAATGTTACAATTTATAACTCATGTGTTTTGAAAAATGATCATCCATCATATTAAAAATTCACGAATTCAACAAAAATTGTTCGATATATATATATATATATATATATATATATATATATATATATATATATATATATATATATATATATATATATATATATATATATTTCTTAAATTAAGTGAGGAGGCATTAAATCTGAGGTGAATTTAAATTGGAAAATAATCATTCTATTAATAATAATTTTTTCTATCAGAGGTTTCTTTCAGAAATAACTTCATTAATATATAAATGTCAAAACTGTTCGGACTTATAACCCCATTCGACAATCGGGTCTTTTACCCTAGATGTCAAGAACATAAAAAAAAATTTCGCAATACATTCAATATATCGCTACCTCTCTGTTTTAATCTCGTATATTAAAAACTACAGGACACACAAAAACATAATAAATACTATATATAATATTATAAATACTATATATATTTAACTATATAATATATTTATTATGTTTTTGTGTGTCTTGTAGTTTTTAATATACGAGATTAAAACAGTAAGGTAGCGATATACTGAATGTATTGGGAAAATTATTTTTTCATGTTTGACTTGCTTTTACGCTTAAGGGGGGTAAGGTTTTAAAAGCAAAAAAAGGCATATTTTCATGATTTTTTTTTGGAGATACGAATAACGTTGGCTTATTTATTTCATATACACGTTATAGTATAACATCTGAAGTATCTTTGAAAAAATTATCAATTACAAATATCGATAAATAAGTCCGTGACAGCGAATTTCCGGAGACGCCTCGACAAAAGGTTGTTTTGCGGTGAACATCATAACTTGGTACCGGATCATCCGAGACAAAAAAATCGAAATCCGTTTAAAAGGCGATATGTTTCCCTAGGGAGTCAGGAAAAGTTTTTTGTATTTTTTCGATTTTTTTATTTTTGGCAGCATTTTGAAGTGAAAAACGCAATTTTTGCTAAAAATTTCGGTTAATTTGTTATTATAAACTGGAAAAAAATAGCGAAAAAAAAACTCGACCTGACTACCTGTTGATTTATGTGTAGAAACAGTGTACAAAATTTCAACAAAATTGGTGAAGTAGATTTTGAGTTATGATGTTCACGAACTTCAAAAATGTTGTTTGCGAGAAAATGGACTTAAAGTTTTTTAAACTCAAAAATCCAAAACTAAGCATCATTAAAATGATATAATTTTTTATATTTACGCGGGTAATTATAGTAAGTATTTATTTTGTATAAGATTTGTAAGTATAAAATTAAAATAAATTTTATACTTACCAGGTAGGCGCGCAGCTACCAGGCAGGTATAAAAATCGAGCAAGAGGGCCGGTCGTTTGAAACGCTGTATCTTCATTAGTTTTGCTCGGATTTACTTGAAATTTTGACACAACACGCTCGACATGTTGTACATTCAGAAAAAAAATTTAAAAAAAAAATGCAAAAAAAAAGTTTAAAAACCTTACCTCCCCCTTAAACGACTTAACCAGTCAACTTGAAACTTTGCACAGACATATAGGAGACGGAGATGGTTATAGGCCATGTTTTAACCCGGCAAAATATTTCATTACCGAGGGAAAATCTATGACAATTATGACAGTTGACAATTAAAAAGCGAATTATTGGTTTCAAACTTCGAATATTTTTAACAAAGGGGTTGGAAAAGAACATAGGCGACTTTTTACCCTGGGATAACATCTCATTCCCGTGGGAAATCTCATTTCTGTGGAAAAATATATTTTAAATGAAACAAAAAAGATTTTTAGAATATGCTCGAACTCTGTTTATTAGCAGATAGAACGATATACAGCGATAAACATTGGTTTTTTCACCGAGAAAGTATCTAATTCCCGAGGGAAAATGTATTGAAAATGAAACAGTTAAATAATGACAACTGACTGTTAGAAGAAAAGGACTACGCTCTACTCCGAGAAAATATCTGAATCCTGTGAGAAGGCTTATTTCGGTCGGAAAATTTATTTAAAACGGTAAAAAAAGGATCACTAACTTCATTTGAATTTTGCATATAGTTAAAACAATGTTATAGTCTACTTTTTACTTGGAGAAGACATTTTATTTCTGTGGGAAAACGAAAGTAGGTACATTTTATACGTTTGAACTAGATGTCATAACTTCAAAAGCCACGAGTGGAAGGGCTGAGCGGGTTCCAAGACACAATACGTCGTCAAAAATATGGGTACACCTTGAGCCAAGGTGTGTCCATACTTTTGACGTGGTAGTGTACTTAATGTTGTGGTACACTGTCGTGTCAAAAGTAGGGGCACCTCTTGGGTCAAGATGTGCCCAAAAGATTGGGACGTAGTGTGTGCTAAAACCCGCTTAGTCCGCTACTACCAAGCAGGTGAAACCGCGGGTAAATGCTAGTACTTAGAAAAATTTCAAAATAATTTTTTCACAAATACTTAGGAACTATTTAAAATTTTTATGATTTTTAAATAAATTCATAGATTGCTGTATACAGTAGTATAAAATTCATATTTTACGGTTTTTCGTAAATTTCGACGGTTAGACAAAAAATTTTGCAAAACCCTTTCTTAGCGAGCGCCTACGACCCAATGGGGACTTACGTGCCAAATTTCAAGTTTGTAGGTATTATAGTTCTGGAGATTTTTTGATAGATGAGGGAGTGAGTGAATGAGTGGAAATACGAAATACGAAATATATATTTTTTAAAATCGATACAATATTTTACAAAGTTTTTATCTAATTACAATACTTGACTCAATTCTACGTACCTACAACTACTACTTGTCTATGAGACGACGATCTCTAATAGCAGGACGAAGGGAAGAGGAGAATTGACACGAATTGTTATGCTAAAAAGAGACCGACGGAATACATATTATGCTAAAAAGAGACAGATCACAATGAAGGCAACGAAGGCGTCAGAGATCATCGTCTCATAGACAAGTTATAGTGCTTAACCCTAACCTAACATGTACAATTCTAAATAATACAATACATGAAAAAACTTAATTATTAGTGAATCGATACAAAGGAAAATTGTCAGAAAACCTTTAAACATGTAAAAATAAAAATAATAAAACTTAACCTAAAAACACTTACGCACACACTTTCTCTTCATTTACTCCGTCCACACTTACACATTTGACCGCTCCCCGGGGTCGAGGACAGTCACGGTGGCGAAATATCCTTCTTGCTCCGTTTGGATAGTGTCTTTGAAGGCAGGAACATGCCAGCAATCCGGTCGTTGGGATGAAGACGGGACCTGGCTAGGTGGTGTGATGTTAGTGATAGGATATGGTCAATAATAGGTTCGACGCTTGTTTCTTGATGTAGTTGACGTACTGGGGTACGTCGCGGGGCGTTCAGGATAAGACGAACTATCCTGTTCTGGGACAGTTGCAACTTGGCAATGTTATCAGATGAAACAGTGCGGCGTATGTGATGATAGGCCGGATGCACGTCTTGTACAGCTGTATCTTCTTCGCCGTCGGGATGACATTGGAAATGAGTAGGAGCTGCAGTCGGGCAGCAGCACATTTGCCGGCGATTCGTCGTCGTGTTACAACTGTCTTGAACGTGAGTTTGCGGTCGAGGTACAGACCGAGATACTTGATGACGGGGGACGTGGTGATTCGGGAGTCACTGCATCGAAGCTGGGAACGTGGAAGCAGCTTTGTTGAGTTGACTTTGATGCGGTTCTCCTGGAAGTAGTCCTGGGGTGGTGAGCGCCTTTTCTATCCGCCTCTCAGCAGTCGACTGGTTCGCTCTACTTGATGAGGTGAAAACAACAATATCATCAGTGCACAAGGCGATGTGGACGTCGAGTGGCATCTTGGTAATCTCGCTGATGTATAAGCTGAACAAGACTGGTGCAAGGATCGAACCTTGGGGCACGCCTGCTGGTATGTGAAGGACGCTGGACGCTGGACCGCTTTCAACGTAAACGCTCTGGTTGGTGAGGTAGTCCTGAATGATTTTAGTGATGTATAGTGGTGCATCACGGGAATGCAGCTTGGCGATGAGATTGGCGTGCCATACATTGTTGAAAGCTTTCTCGATATCCAGAGATACCAGCGTCGTGTCCAGCTTCTTGCGTAGCCCGCGGGTGATGTGGTCGGTAATCCTACCGAGCTGGTGAGTCATCGAGTGGCCGGATCTGAAACCAAATCGATCATTTGGATTTAGTTTGTGTTCTTCTATGTGTGACAGAAGGCGTATATGGATGAATTTTTCAAGGAGTTTGCTGATCCAGGGAAGCTGGTTGATAGGTTGGTAGCTGGTGGGGAGGTTGGGTGGTTTTCCCGGTTTGGGAAGAGGAACAACTTTTGCCACTTTACATTGTTGCGGAAAGTAGCTGAGCTATAAACAACTGTTGAAGAGGTGTTTCATCTGAAGAAGAGTTTTCTTCAGCAGCTTTTTCAGGTGCCGGTTAGAGATGGTGTCTGCACCGGGCGCCTTACAATTCCTTGCTTTGCTTTTTTAATGTGTTTACTGATCTCCCCCACAGTTGTGGGTTTGATAGTAATCGGCAGGACAGACGCATTCCCAACTTCGGCTGCTGCTCGTGCAATACCTGCGCTTTCACGTGGATGTGGCAGTTGCTCTCCGCTGCGGTGCGCCTCCTGGAATGATTCCGCAATTAATTGGATTTTCTCCGAAGAATCTGTAACTAACAAATTGTCTTTGTTTAGAGCTGGTATTGTCGCGTCACGTGGTTTGAACGAGCGAATTTGCTTCCAAAAGTCCTGGTTGGAGTCAATCCGCTGTTCAACGTAGTCCTTAAATAGTCATCCGCGTTCGTCGTGTATTTTGTCACGTATCTGTCTGGTTAAGTCCGTCTGTAAGTCTTTGGAATGTATCAGTCTTGTCCAATGGTACAGTCGTCTTTGTCCGTTCCGTTCCCGAATTAGTTCAAAGATTTCGGGATTCGGGTTATAGGTGTAAGCGCTGAGGACACGTTTGGTCGCGATACAATGCTTACTAGCTTCGCTAATTTCGTGCTGCAGCTCGTCCAGGAGAGTGTCGACATCACGAGTGGTTTTAATGTCCTTCCGAACATTAATGCCCTCGTTTATCATAGTCCTAAATTTACTCCAATCCGCATTAGCAAAATCCTGCACCGTTATGGGTTTAGGTTTTTCCACACGAAAACAGAAGTCCGTAATGACAGGTACATGGTCGGACTCAGGTCCTTGGATGGTGTAGGTATGACTGGAACGGGCATTCATGTTTTTGGTGATGGGTAGATCGATGGTGTTGCAAAGGAGTCTTTCTGCTCGCGGGTAGTGTGTGGGACAGTCCGGGAACAGTAGTTCAGTCCTAGTCTCTTCAAGAAGCCGCATTAATATCCTCCCTTTGGTGTTGATGTCAGTCGTTGCCTTATTCCACGCTGGGTGGAACGCGTTCAAGTTGCCAGTCAGTAGTGTGTGAGATCTGCGGTCAAGGAGCTTCTCGAAGTCGCCCGCATCCATTTGGCCGGGTGTGTAGGCGGCGGTGACGATGAATGTTGGGATCGTCTCGATCAGCACGCTGACATGTTCGGTCTGGATTTGAAGGTCGGGCATTGCACTATGCTTGACACCCTTTCGGATGAGAAGTGCTACCCCTCCTCCTTTACGGTCTTTCCTGTCTCTACGGTGTAATTTGTAGCCTGGAACAGAAAAGTGTTTATGAGGTTTGAGCCAGGTCTCGGTGATGGCTGCAACATCAACAATGTGGGTGTGTAGTAGAGCGAGAAGTTCTTCTTTATTCATCAAAAGATCACGGCCGATGTTGAAGTTGAGGAGGCGAAACCGCTTAATTGAAACGGCTGGCCCACTCATAGACGGCAAAGGCAGTTTGGAAGCCATCGAAACAGCTGCGTAATTTACTGTTCAACTCGCGAACAGTGAATCATGGTTTTTATGTCACAAAGCTGATTCAGTTGATTCAGCTCTGTGACGAGAGATCATCCAAAGATGATCCAGAATTGGATGCGGATGGGATTGGGGCTGGTGTAAGTGCCGGAACTGTGGCAGGAACTACAGGAGCTGGAGCGGTGGCGGAGGCAGGGGCAGCTGATGATGGTGGTGGTACCGGTCGCTGACGCCGTTGTGTGAGTGCCAGGAAGTGAAGAGCGTTATCCAGGACTGGGACCAGTGCTGGAACAATTGGAGCAGGAGCTGTTGTTGCGGTCTTGAACCATGGGTTGAAACTGGGAATCGGTGCCGGAACGAATGCAGGTCGCTTTGGGGGCGTGCGCCTGGATTGCACTCTCCGCTGGTATTTCAGAAAGGCTGGATACTGCCGGTAATTTGCCGGATGTGCCTCTCGGCACTTGGCGCAGGTGGCTGGAGTATCTCTAGTCTTCGTACAGGTCTCCGTGGCGTGCGTGTCACCGCATTTGACCTGAAACATTGGGTAATGCCGCCGATTTTCTTGTAGCGTTTCCAGTATGTCCAGCCAAAACATACGGGATTTTTTTAATTTGGGCCAATGAAGTCCCATTTACGAAATTAACCTTATAACTTCCCATTGCACGTCCTTCCATTTCGAAGACACCTATGACACTGAACTTCTCGCTTAACTCCTGCTTGATGTCCTCGGGGCTGTCCCTCGGCATTCCACGGACTACCATCTCCGTCGGTCTCTCCTCGGGTAGGGTATAGGTGTGATGATCCACCTTGCCCCCTAGAACACGTAAAAGATAGACCCAATCGACCTGGTCATCTACAAAGATGCGGCACTCAGACCGCGAGTACTTCAAGGTGCATGGCCTTGTGCAGGCCATCTTGCATAACTCAATGAGCTGTGCATGGCACTTGAGTTGCTCATGTAGAACGATGGATGGAAGCCGACGTCGAGGGCGGCGGTTGCGTTGGGTACTACGGCAGCGGGTCCGGGGGCTGGCTGTGGCCCCGGCTTCTGGGTAGTAGCAGTCGGGGCGGCGGCGGCAGTAGGTTGGAAAACCGGAGCAGCAAATTTATTTGCGAGCTCTAGTGGAGCTGGAACAGAAGACGACGGTGGTCTTTTCGACGTCTTCTTGGGGATTTCAAATCCCGACTGGCATGAGTCCGTCTCCATCTATATATATATATATATATATATATATATATATATATATATATATATATATATATATATATATATATATATACATATATATATATATACATATATATATATATATTTATATATATATATATATATATATATATATATATATATATATATATATATATATTTTGACAAAAATTGTACAGCGGCTCACAGAATTCTTAAAGGAATTGCTCTTCTGTATTTTAGTGATGTTTTTATCAACTAGAACCTTATCGCTTCCTACTACAACTCGATATTTATTACCTTAAAAAAAGTTTTTGTTATCGTAACAGAAAAAACTACTGGATTTTTTAATGAAATACGGTATTAGATAAAGTTTAGCTATTGTAACTTTCCTACTCCTGTTGAAGAACACACTCATTACGTATTCGTTAATTGTTGAGAAAGTCAGGCATTATTCAAAAGTGTGGAGAAAATGATCATTAGTCAAAAGCTTTCGACTTCGATTTTTGCATGTATAGATTGTTTTGTGAATAATCTATAATATATATATATATATATATATATATATATATATATATATATATATATATATATATACATATATATATATATATAAGTATATATATATATATATATATATATATATATATATATATATAAGTATATATATATATATATATATATATATATATATGTATATATATATAAGTATATATATATATATATATATATATATATATATATATATATATATATATATATATATATATATATATATATATTGCTACTTTTACACCCTCCGTAACTGTGGAACTGTGCATTTTAGCAAGATTATACACAGGACCATTTTTGTGCGCAATTTAATGTAGATTATTTTTGTATATGACACTTTTTACGCTAAACCTCATAGTTTCCAAAATATTTTAAGAAAACTGATGAAGTCTGTTAATTTGCCAATTCTACCCCTCTCCCCCCAAAACCCGACGCTCAAAATGGTTTAACTTTTTAGTAAACAATATGTGCACTGTATAGAATAATTTGGAGTTGGAGTGAAACTGTTACTTTAGATGTTGAGGTTAGGCCGTTTTTTTGAATAACTGCACCGTACTACATCTAGCAAAAAACCAAAAACCAAAAAAAAAGCACATAGAAGGTTTGGCAAGTGTAACGACGATATATTGTGTACCCACCTTAGGCAAAGTAATAAAAAAAATTAACGTTATATCTCTTTATTATACTAATTTTTTTAAATTTTTTAAATTAAATAAATTTTTTTTGGCACTTACGCGTTAGCGAACCCCACCATTTTCTGTTCAATAATATGTCTCTCAATACTCTATAATGCCGAGTACACACTGAGACGAACATTGTTAGCTAACATGAATGTTAGCTAACTTTTGTTAGCGAACAATACTCGTGAACATTTGTTAATTAACAAAGTTAGCTAACATGAATTTATACACTGAAATTTTAATATTTTTAGAACATTTGTTATTTTATTATTATTACATATTTTTATTCATTATTGATATAAAAAAAAAATCAAGTAGTGATGATGACGTTATGGTATATAAGTGTGATTTTGGATTGTACATGTCAATCGGGCGCTAAACCGAACGAGAAAGGGTTAAATTTTTTAAAAACGGACGGGAACATAGAATTTTTACGGGATTGGGACGGACACTAAAGATAATATAACCGCGGGACTTCGGAGATCGAAGCAAAAACCGAATTCCTTTGGGACTTGGATTAAAACTGATAAATTGCGTGGAAGTGGGACTAATCGGGATTTGACGATTTTTCTCTGCATTGAGTGCGGGGTGAATGACAAATCAACTTCGGGAGTAGGTGGGAACAAGATATAAAAATTCTCAGCGGTATCTCTATTTTGGATATAAGAAGATATAAGAAGAAATAAAAGCGTCAAGGGTGGATAAAAAGTATTTCGAAATAATGTTGTATCCTTTAGAATTACTGAATAATTTGTAAATTCAAGATGCAAGAAAATTCAAAAACTTCTATAGAATGTCTAAAACAGATTTTTAATTGTTCATTAAACCGCAAATCATCAAAAAATAAAAAAAAAATAAACTCCTAATAAAAATTATAGCAAATAAAAATTATATAAATACTCGTATATAAAAAATAGAAAAAAAAAACTACAAAACTCAAATACAAAACAAATATTTTGTTTCATTAAAAAATATTAGCTAACATTCAAACTCTCTAAAGTTTACTGCTCGTCAATGGGAAACATAATAACACGCTAAATAACGAATAACGAATAAAGATTTTAGTTGATAGAACATAATAATATTTAAATAAAAATGCATGCCATGTTCGGTACTATATATATTACTTATTATTCTAAAATGAAATATCTTCCCTGTTTCTAAAATAGTATAATTACATACGTTCATAACTACGATAAATTAGTTTAAATTTATAAAAGCGCAGCGTTACCTCCCGTTTGTCTTTTTTTATTAATAAAACAAAATAGACATTGATTTCTCTTTTGTTAGAGTTTCTTCCTTTGTAAGACATTAAGCTAAACTTTACTAGCTCATACACCACGTCTTACGACGTCAACAATTTCATGCTAAGTATATTAGCTGTCAAAATTGTATACCAGTTGGTCATTTGGTCATAATTCGTCATGGCCTGTCATCGTTTTAACAAAAGAAGATAAACAGCCGATAAAGCTAGACGTTTGTCTAAACTTATTTGTCGTAGTTACGAACGTATGTAATTATATTACAGAAAAAATCCACTTTCTGCACACTCCAAAAAGAGCAACAAAGAGAGGCGAGCTACATATTACGTAAACATGTACACTATTTTCTTAAGTATGTGCGTATGTTCAGATCATTTACTTGCCATAAGCGGTTCATGTATCTTCAAGTTAGTTATATGTACATGTAATTTACCTACATATTCTTATAACTACAACAGGTTTTAACCGGACTGTTGTTATTACTATACGTTGTTAAAGTATTTTGTCGCAATTTATTAAGTTAATGCTTATTATTATTAAAACAATATAACATTTAAGACGTATTATTGTTATTATTATTATTATCTTTATTTAAATTATCTTTATTTAATTTATTTTCTAAAATTTATAATTTTTGTTGAGTAAAATGTAATTTTATGTAGTAAGTATGCTGAGATAATTTTATTGATTTCATTTAAATATTCAGATTCATAGTAAAATTAACCTTGAAAATTATTTTTTTTTATAACAAGTTAAAACATATTTTTTATAACAAGTCAAAATATATTTTTTAGACCGTCACAGGAACTCCAAGAACTGCAACTCAGAGGGGAAGGGAACATTTTGTTACACTTCTTTGAGTTCTACTGTGTTTTAGAAATAAGGCATATACTTTACTTTATGGTCCTTTTTACCCGACTAGATCAGAAGGAGGGTAATGTTTTTAGGAAGTATGTATATATCCTCTGAATATGTCTGTTTGTGTAGCGCAGCCTACAGCCTAAACGGCTTGACGGATTTTGGTAAAAAAGGTGTCGTTGGATTCGTCTTAATCTCGGAAGTGCTGAATCTGAAAAATTTATATAACAAACCATTGGGTCTAGAAACGTGAAATTTTGCAGAAGAGTTCTTTATGTAACGCAAGGCAGCACCAAGAAAATATTTTTGGAAATTCATCCCTTAAGGGTATAAAGTAGAGGATGAAAATTTATGAAAGGTAATATTTTTCACAGGGCCACAGGGGTCCTTTAGTAATGTACATAGATGAGTATTAAGAGGGAGAATTTTTGTAAAAAGGGTATAGCCGAATAAGTATAGGTGAATTGGCCCCCGAGAGATATTTTCAAAATAATGTTTGTAGTCGGAAGGGGGTGTCTTAGAAAATAACACATATGGTTTTTGGACCTTGACCTTGAACCGTTCTCGAGATAATAAAAAAAATGTAATTTTGAAGGGATTTTTTAAACTAATTTTTCTCGTGAACTAGATGAGCTAGGAAAATGAACCAAAGTTCAATCGTTAGGGTGTGCTTCAAGGAATATTTTGTATATTTGTAAGGATTATTTATTGAAAAGGGAATAAAAGAAATGACAATATATATTTTTTAAATATATATTTTATGTGGTTCCCGTAGAGTGACAATCACCAAAAAAATATATAATGTTGGCATTCATGAGTACTTATGCCACCATAAAGTCCATTAAATAAAAATGGGTGCAACACTTTCAAAAAAAATATTTTTTACTAAAATGTGAACATGAAAAGTGACGACATACATTATTTAGGCACATATTTTCTATGGTTCCTTTTAAGTGACAGTCACCAAAAGCTCACATAATGTTGCCATTCAGGATTACTTATAGTACCATAATATCCATTAAAAAAAAACTGGTGGAACACTTTCAAAAAAAAAAAAAAAAAAATTTATTAAAGGCTGAAAATAAAAAATCACAATATATATTACAATATTTAGGTACATATTTTATACAGTTCCTTTAAGGCAACAATCACCAAAAGCCTATGTATAATGTTGCCATTCAGTACTACTTATAGTACCATAATATCTATTAAAAAAACTGGTAAAACATTTTAAAAAAAAATTTTTTTTATTAAAGAGTGAACAAAAAATTGACAACATATACTACAATATTTAGGTACTTATTTTATATAGTTCCTTAAAGGTAACAATCACCAAAAGCCTATATAATGTTGCCATTCAGGACTACTTATAGTACTAAGTCAATAAAAAATAATTTCTTAAATGACATCCAAACAAAAATTTGTTTCTCTAAAATGTGAACACAAAAAAGGCTATATTATTTAGATAAACATTCGATACAGTTCCCTTAAAGTAACAATTACCGAATAAATGTGAAATATTACTATTTATAATTATACTTATTGGCGAAGGATAGATAAGGCGTACGCTTCTGGTGGTAATATTAGAAGTAGCATCAAGTGGAAGATGTACGTACACGCTCAATTGGCATACACAGTTTTGTATTAGCCAAATTATGTGCAAATTACTAGATTATATTTTGTCAATTAGACATATACCTAAGTTTTTACTTGATAGAGTTCCTAATTTTATAATCAGAGGCGCGAGTGAAGATCTTTACGTCGTCAGTAGCACCATCATATAATCCATTAAAACAAAACTAGTGCAACATTGCAAAAAAATAAATAGGCAAATAAATAAAAATCTTAGTGGTCGTTATCATTGTTCACATCTATTACTACAAGTACATGTCCAATGGCAAATATTTTTGACAAAATTTCATCCGGGCGAAATTCGCGGCAAATATCATGCATACATGGCGCTAGGTAGGTTCTATGTTGGAAATATCAGTCATCTTTTAGTACTGCATCAGGTACTAGAGAAGGAAACATTTTATTGCCCTCCTGGGACTTTTGTTATATTTAAGTTCCGCCAACATATTCTGTAAGTACGACACATTCTGTAAACCACATTCAAAAGCACAACAGAACTGCTGTGCAAAATACCTGGGTTCTTACATAACAAACTTTAGTAAGGGTTAAGCAATATATGTAAGTAGATAATATCGTTGAAAGTGTCAATTTTTATCTTCATGTTTTTTAATAAAAAAAATTTTTAATAGACTTTATAGTACTATAGGTAGTCCTGAATGGCAACATTATATAGGTTTTTGGTGATTGTCACCTTAAAGAAACCATATAAAATATGTACCTAAATATTGTAATATATATTGTGATTTATTATTTTCAGCCTTTAATAAAATTTTTTTTTTTTTTTTTTTGAAAGTGTTCCACCAGTTTTTTTTAATGGATATTATGGTACTATAAGTAATCCTGAATGGCAACATTATGTGAGCTTTTGGTGACTGTCACTTAAAAGGAACCATAGAAAATATGTACCTAAATAATGTATGTCGTCACTTTTCATGTTCACATTTTAGTAAAAAATATTTTTTTTTGAAAGTGTTGCACCCATTTTTATTTAATGGGCTTTATGGTGGCATAAGTACTCATGAATACCAACATTATATATTTTTTTGGTGATTGTCACTCTACGAGAGCCACATAAAATACATATTTAAAAAATAGAGATTGTAATTTCTTTTATTCCCTTTTCAATAAAAAATCCTTGAAAATATACAAAATATTCCTTGAAGCATTCCCTAACGATTGAACTTTGGTTCATTTTCCTAGCTTATCTAGTTCACGAGAAAAATGAGTAAAAAATCCCTTCAAAATTACACTTTTTTTTATTATCTCGAGAACGGTTCAAGGTCAAGGTCCAAAAACCATATGTGTTATTTTCTAATGACATCCCCTTCCGACTATAAACATTATTTTGAAAATATTTCTCGGGGGCCATTTCACTATACTTATGACGCTAGACTCTTTATCCATTAAGGGTGTAAAATAGGGAATGAAAATTTATATAGGAAACCGCTGAATTTAGAAACGTAAAATTTTGTACAAAGGTTCCTTTCGTAACGCAAGCAAGCACCAAAATTGGATTTTTAGAATTTCGCTTCCTAAGGAGTTAAAATAGGGGATGAAAATTTATATAGAAAACCGTTGAGTCTAGAAACGTGACATTCTACAAAGGGGTTCCTTATATAATGTAGTCGAGCACTAAGAAGGGATTTGGGAAACTCGTCCCTTAAGGGGATAAAATGGGCCGTCAAAATTTACTTAAAAACCCTACTGGGCCGAGAAACGAGAAATTACGTACAGGATTTCCTTATGTAGCGTAGGTGAGCTCTAAGAAAGGATTTTTATCGATGAATTCATCCGTATGGACTCGATAACGGCATAGTTAGCTTACGAAATCATTTAGTCAACCTTTAATGACTCTACATGAACGAGGTTTTAGACAAAAGCTAGTAGGTATATTAGCGCAAGTATAAAAAAAATTTTAGTATCAAATTCGTGGTAATTTAGGCTACCAGCTGCAGTAATCTCTAGGTATCGGTCATTTTTCGGATCAAACAGCATTCGTGTTTTGTGTGTGCAGGTATATCGCACTCAATGTGATGAATGTGTAAAACGAATAGATATCAAAAACGAATAGATATTTTGATAAAACATACATGTATATACAACTCACACATATTATCTGCCAATCTGCCTGCATATACAAAACATGATGTGGTTTGACCCGAAAAATGTCCTGTACTTGGTAATCTCATATGTGTACCTATATATTTTTTCTTCTAAATAATTAAACAACACTAAAAAGACCTAAATAAAAAAGTTAATTAAAATCAAAAATCAAAAAACCCGACTGCGTAAAAAGCAAACTAAAACGGTGGAAAGAAGATGAAAATATAGAGCAAGAGAAAAATATATAAATAAAAAAGTTAATTAAAAAAGAATCAAAAACCCGACTGCGTTTAAAGTAAACTAAAACGATGGAAACAAGATAAAATAGATAAAAAGAAGAATGAATAAAAAGTAAAGCAGTGGGAGGCATACCTGTTGTACCAAGTTAAACAGAAAAGTTTGATGCCTCCGACTGCTTTACTTTTTATTCATTCTTCTTTTTCTCTATTTTATCTTGTTTCCACCGTTTTAGATTACTTTAAACGCAGTCTGATTTTTTGATTTTTATAATTAACATTTTTTATACATATTTTATATATATATATATATATATATATATATATATATATATATATATATATATATATATATATATATATATATATATATATATATATTCTACCAACTAAAATCTTTCCATAAAAAATATATATGTTACAGAATACTAAGAGACATAATATTGAACAAATGGTGGGTGTCGCTAACGTGTAAATGCCAAAAAACTACTTAAATTAAAAAATTTAAAATATTTATTATAATAAAGGGATGTACAACGTTAATTTTTTTATTACTTTGCCTAAGGTGGGTACACAATATAGTAAACTTAAATAAATCGGCTAAGTAAAAGTAATTTCATAAAAAAATTTTTTTTGAAAATTTTTGTCTTTTTGTTGTATTCAAAAACTATTAGTCTTGAAGGGTTGAAATTCGGCTGGAATGTATCTGGGGCTAAGAAGTGTTACTTCCTATAAAAACAATTAATTTTGCGTCAAGGACCATTTCCCTATATTACCCGGCTATGCCATTTGAAAATGAATTAATTGGTTTGCTTCCAGATATAATGGATAACTAGGTTTCACTTATTAAACAACTAGCAGTTAAATAACATTGTAGATAATTATATTAATTAACAAGTGTGGCTAGGTTACGTAGATGTGGCTATACATATATAACTGCCTACAATAATATGGTTTGTATGTGATACGAAAATTAAACTGTGGTCAGTATAGCTTGTATTTTAATAATAAATCAATAACCAATAATAAAATTTTATACGATAGCAATAATATTAATAATAATAATAATAATAATAATAATAATAATATATATATATATATATATATGGCAAAGACTGTAAGTGTAATTTTTGTGAATTCGAATGCAGTTTGAGAATCGGAGGCTGAATGCCGAGGATTCTTGAGCATCCATGTCCACAAAAATATACCTACGGAACGAGTGTGTGTAAGTTATTTGCAAGTTATTTAATGAATAGTAGCCATCTATAAAAATATATTTTCATAGAAAAATCTATTTACTATTGACGCTAAGCGATTATTTACGTTCCTAGGAAGGTGGGTGTTCCTTACGCGACAAGTTATATATATATATATATATATATATATATATATATATATATATATATATATATATATATATATATATATATATATATATATATGATATAGATAATAGATATATATTAAACTATATAGCATTTTTTCTAAGAACATGATTTTATTTGGTAAGTTATTAAAATATACTCATATCAGTTATTTTGTTGAAATAGATTGATGGTTTCATTTTGCAGTCTCAAGTAGTAAGGTTACGACGGTTTTGATCTTTGGCTGATTGCTGGTCGAACTAAGTACATAGGAACTCCAATATACGGTAGCAGCCGGTACAAAATAAGGAGATATACATTACACCGGATCTTCACACATTAAATACACATTACCCCTTATATACATTACACCACTCATTCACTCACTCATCTATCACAATATCCCCAGAACTATAATACCTACAAACTTGAAATTTGGCATGTAAGTCCCTATTCGGTCGTAGGCGCTCGCTAAGTAAGGGTTTTGCGAAGTTTTTTGTCTAACCGTCGAAATTTATGAAAAACCCTAAAATGTCAATTTTTATTACTGTATACAGCAATCTATGAATTTATTTAAATAGTTGCTAAGTATTTGTGAAAAGATAAAATTTTGGAATTTTTGTATGTATTAATAAATATTTCTATAGATACCACAAATAATATTTTTACCTATGACTACTATGAAATTACTTATTTACTGTACAAAATACTATTTGTATCCTTTAAAGAAAATAAACAACTGGACTGTCCAGTTATCATCAACTGGCACGTGCGTTTGCTATTTTCAGCAAATTCCATATAGATGAAATTTCCATCGAGCCGGGTTCGGTCATCCTGATATTAAAAATGCAATATGGACTTGACTTATCTCTCTTCGGTAGTTTCGAGAAAACGATAGCATGTATCAAAAAAGTGATAAAACAAAACTAGGTAAAATTGGTATAAGAAAAAAAACGATCAAAGTTAAAGTTATCCTGTAGGACCTGAGAACCCCCAAAAAAGCCTAAAGTAAACGACTGGACGTATCGCTACCAAATTTTTAGCTTTCCAAAGAAACCACAAATAAATGGCTGGACGGGTCTTAGTCAAATTTTTCTCGAAAAGTACTGAGATTCCGAAAAAAATGGACATGAGGCTAAAATTCTCCCGTAGGCTTTTGCGGACCCAAAAAAATTCTTCAAATAAACGATTAGACGGATCTTATCCAAATTTTTCTCAAATATTTTTGAGATTCCGAAATAAATTAATGTGAATTCAGAAATATTCTCCAGAGCCCTAGGATCTCAAAGTGTTCACAAATTACAGTGCTCTTAAAGTTGTCAGTATGAATATCTAACCATCTACGATAAGATCTCAAAGTATGAAAATCAGACATGCTATTGAAATACGAATATAGCGAAGAACTTCAGAATATCTGATTTGAAATTAAGGTGAAGTTGGAATGGATTCTTCAGCGCTATCGAATTAAACAACTCTATACTCTAATTAAGCAACTTGACTGATTTTGATAAAATTTTACGAAAATTGGATATGCTATAAAAATATGATATGACTTGAAAATATGAATAATACTTTTGAGTCGTCGAGTGAACGAAGCACATAAGCACATAAGGAATTGATTTTGTACAAAATTTCAGAATATCAAATTTAAATGGACGTGTAGTCACACTGTCCGTCAGTTACACCAAATAGGGCGCAAATTAAAAAGCTGAAGAAATTTGACAATTTTTACTGAAGTAGGTACCGCTGGGATCTCTGTGAAAGATGACAGTGACGTTAAAATGATTTCCCGGGGCCTTGGTGTCTTGAAGGACTAAGTAGAAACAATTTCAAAACTGCTGGTTTAGGTACCTATACTAAGTTCTTATGGTATATAAATATAAGGATAGTTATTTTAGAGTCGTTGGGCGATAAGTAATTGATTTTGCACAGAATTTTGGAATGTATGATTAAATTGATCTATAAATTTTACCTATAATTCAGATAATTTTATGCGAGTGAAACCGCGGGTCGCAGTTAGTATATTAAATATTTTATATATATTAGTATATTTCTGAAGAGGGCGTCTTTCTGCACTAAAATCAGTCTTCTCCCCTGCCCATTGTGGACAAGGCAGGAGGCAACTTTGAAATATTAAATGGAAATCCCCATTCTTTACTGCAGATTCGGATTCTACGAAATGAAACACGTAACTTTTGCCCGAAAATTTTTTTCAATTCTCAACAGATGGCGTTATAACTTTAAAAATTAGTTTTATGCTGACTGCGGAAGAAAAGGGTGGAAACAGTGAAATATCTCAAGAAGTACACATTTTAAACCAAAGGAATACATAATGAAACCAAACACGATCCTTCACCTCACCGCCCACACCCTAGGGGTAAAGCGGGCGGTAACTTTGAAATCTTAAATGAAAATCCCTATTTTTTATGCCCATTATTTATATTAAGTGTGAAACCAGTCTTAAGAAGTGTTTTACGTAGAATTCAAGTCTGTAATAAAAATAGGGAATATCATTTAAGATTTCAAAGTTACCCTTCATCATTACCCCTAGGGGCAGGGTACAAGGGATCATGTTTGGAGTTATTGAATAGACTATTTACAAATATTAAACATATACTTTTTTATTTTTAATCAGATGTGTCTTTGTCGAGATATTTCACCGTTTTCATACTTTTCATTAGGATAAAATTTATTTTTATAATTACAGCGCCATCTGTTACCAATTAGAAAAAATGTTTCGGGAAAAAGTTACGTATTTCGTCTCCTAGAACCCGAATCTGCAATAAATAATAAGGGTATCCATTTAAAATTCCAAAGTTGTCCCCCCACCCCTCTCGCAGATGGCAATGGGGAAGACGGATTTTAAGGCAGAAAGGTGCCGTCTTCAGAAAAATTAATTATTTGTCAGACAAATTTTTCCTACTATGCTTATTTCTCGATATATACAAAATTCCAGGTTAAATAAATCATTCGGTTTATGAAATTAGAATTTTTATTTGAGGAAATTGTAAGTAATATATTTTTCTTAAAATTGTATACGTTAATGTAAACGCGGGATCAGCGGCTTGCCACCCAATATTAAAAGATAGCATCCTTATTGCGACAACATTACCAATTGAATTGAGCAGAAAACAAGAAAAAAATATTCAATCTAGTGACACTGAAAAAAAAAATTTACGTTAAATAACTTTTTACTGTTTATAATAACTTTTTATTGGCTTAAATTAGTAACTTTTTATTGTTTAATCGCACTTATTTGTATACCATATTCAGACACATGTGGGAATTACTTTTAAGGTTACTAAAAATTTACTAGTGTTATTATTTCAAGTAGTGGTGCCACCATTGCCACTTAATATTTCTTTTCATTTTAATGTTTTTTGTTGCGGTTGCGGCTCGCATCAGTTGTCAAATAAGAAAGGGGAAGAGGTAAAGAATGGCAAGTCGCTGTGTGTGACTAAAGCTTTTATATAGTCCAACTACTCAACCTTCTATTCCAGGTCTACTTTATTATTTTGCATTTTTTTTTTTTTTTTTTGAACTCTCTGACTGCAGAGTTTCTTTTTTGAAATCTGTTCTAGATTCTAAATAGAATGATCAAGAACTTTCATCAAATTCCATTATTCGACTATCTCTGTGATGGCTAATCCGACAATGAAGTTAGCTTTTCCATATCTTTGCTAGTTCACCAATAGAATATTGTAAAATTTTTGCTAAATCCACTGCTTGACCTATTTTTCAGCTGCTAACTAATAGTGAAATCAGATTTTCAATATTTTAATAGTTTCTAAAATTGCTGTGAAATTTTGCAACTATATTTAAAAATTTGCATTATATATATATATATATATATATATATATATATATATATATATATATATATATATATATATATATATTTATTTATTTATTTATATATATATTATCACAAATGTAATTATCTACTTAATAATGATCGCTGATAATAAAATTTTGTCATAATGTTAACCTATGGTTTGTATACGTGTTACATTTCTTTTCATGTATTCAGAAAATAACACTCTTAATTCAAGTATTAAGTTATTATAAGACAATATATAATTTCATAATTTATATAAAATTACAAGTCTTTTAGCTCAAGTGTGAGCTTTTAATAGTCAGCACATAGTGATACCTATATATGTGTATAACATAAACGGGGTTATTTACCTCAAAAACCGTTTTATTCGATGGGTGTAATTATTTTCATCTTTTTTTGGTATTATATAATTTTTTTTCTTTTTCGTCATAAAGTAGCATCTTAAATAAGATTATACAATTCAGTCCCTCTAAATGCAATACTTCGGTGAAAAAAATTAATAGACGGAAAAGAACAATGCCTGAAAAGTTGTAGATAATTTAGTTAATTGTTTACAGGGTATTTCGTTTCGTTACGTCTAGAAGTAGGTAAAGTATATAAAGTAAGTTTACGTCACAAATGTGTGATTATGACTTTAAAAAGCCCCTATTTCAAGTATACTATGTGGTGGACTGTACGATTCTTTAAAAAGAGTTATTGACACAGTTTTACAGCCTTAATTGTTGTTTCCTCTAAACTAGACATATAAATCTCTGCCAACAGAGGGCTTAGTGGTGATCCCATAGCAAAACCACTTGTCTGTCGGAAAACTTACTGCCGAATTCAAAGTAATTTTGTTTGAAGACGGTATTAAATGTATTAATTAATTCCGATTGTTTTAAAGGATTTTTTATCTTGTTATTTATTATTTTACTAATTAAGTTTAGACATTCTTTAATGGAAATATTAGTAAACATGCTGCGTACATCTAGGGAGGCCAACTTGTATCAATTTGAGAAAGGTGTACTTTTGAGTTTATCTATTAGTTCGAAAGAATTTTTAACACTATGTGTACAGCTGAACTGAGTTTCTGTTTTAAATAAAATGTTTTGCTAATTTACGTGACGGACAACCGACACGTGAAACTACAGGCTTTATTGGATTATCAAGTTTATGTGTCTTTACGAGTCCGTACATTGTAGGAGTTCTTGGATTTATTTCCACTAAATAATGTCTATCTCTGTCAGAAAAGATGCTTTTATTATCGTTAATTAGCTTTTTAATTCCTTCATTATATTTATTAGTTGAATCGGTTTTTAGGCGTACCACTTTTTAATTTTTAATAAAATCGCTTACTTTATTAGAATAATCTTGCTTATTTAGAATTATAGTTGAATTACTTTTATAAGCTTTGGTTAATATTAGATTATTGTCATTAATTTTCTTTTTTAACGAATTTATGGTGGATTTATTATTTACAGGAGTTATTTATTAACAATCATAAAAAATTAGAGAAAAAAATGGAAACCTAAAACTTGACGCAAACAGTTACAACACCGAATAGCAGCTCTATCGGTCAAGAAATATGACCGTTATCGTACCAGTAAATTTTGTTACACATTTATATATCAGCCTCACATAACCTTGAAAACATTGTACATTTGGAGGTCATGATCAATACAATTGGTATATATCTCTAAAATACCACCAGGCTTAAT
This sequence comes from Brachynemurus nebulosus, assembly GCA_035578155.1. Lineage (NCBI taxonomy): Eukaryota > Metazoa > Arthropoda > Insecta > Neuroptera > Myrmeleontidae > Brachynemurus > Brachynemurus nebulosus. The sequence goes on from JAPWDM010000016.1 coordinate 7,991,877, forward strand.
CTTGTACGCATAGTATAAAAATATAACGGAATGATGAAATCCACCTTTCCAGTGGTGGCTTCCATCGAGGTTTCTCCTCTTTGACAGCGTTCCACCCTTTTGTTTTTAACAATTAGAGACAGTGTGAAAGAAACAGGGAGAATATTTTGAGGTGGCTGGATTTCTACGAAACATTATGACAAACAATAAAAAAAAAGTCGTTAAATTTTCATGTTGAGCATAATGACACATGAAGCCTATTGTGGAGAAAAATGCATTAAAATTTGTGATGAAATACACGTCCTCTTCTAGAAAATGGGGAATTTTTGTTATATTCCAATTAAAAATGATGACAAAAATCTACAATTTTGCATGGTAAACAGGTTAATTTGTTTAAACATGTATACAAAGTTTAAAAACGACTATGAATAGCATTGTTGTACAAACAAAACTAATATAAATTATGAAAATTGGGGCATTTCAGTCAAGTTATGTCATCCAATATAAGCAAATGAAATCATCGCGGATCCTAGCTGTTATTAATTTTATTGCCCCACCAAAGTTGGGCGAAACAGAAGAGAGGGAATTTCTTAATTTTATTATTTTATATTGAATGTTGAAACAACCGTAAATTATTTTTATAAATATAATTATTACGAAAACATAATATAATACAACGAAACGGTAGCATTTATATAATTTTATCCATCTTTATACCGAGGAACAACTGAATTAATATTTTTGTACATAATACATTTACATTAACATTAAAAGAACACAATTTGAAAAATATTTTAAATAAACAACAACTTAGTTCGAAAGATAGCAATTACACTACTTATATTAGCAAATTTTATAATAATATGATAATCTTGCGCAGGGAATTGAAAAAAATATTCTGCAAAAAAAGTGGTCTATATGGAAAAACAGCAGTATTGTATGATTTTTTCTAATAAGTTTGTTACAGTCCCATTTTCTCTAGTTTCTTCACTTTTTTATATATATTTCAAAGTAGTTATATGTAAAAACTGAAACATTGTGTGTATAGTATACAGCAATCCCCCGAAGAACACGATTAATTGGTTCCGTGTTCTTTGAAACCGTGTTGTTCGAGACTACAAAAGATGAGATTCCATTTCATATACATTTGTGAGTGAAGTGTAATATGTAATGTGTATATAATGGATAGGTTCATAGTATTTATTGCAATTAAAATGGAATGGAATTGTATTTATAAGCCCTGAAGTCGGTCTATCATAAAATATATATATATATATATATATATATATATATATATATATATATATATATATATATATATATATATATATATATATATTATACTTGTTTATAAATAATGCATTACGTTATGGAAAACTTTGATCGTAAATATCTCGTAAACGGTGTTTCGTAGCTCAAAAATAACGAAATTTTTGAAGGCTTAAGCGGGGCAAGTTGTGGGTATTCCAAATGTATTGCTACTGTCAAAACCTACTTTTCGTTATCGAAAATTATCGATACCGAGTTATGTATCATAAATTGGTTATAATTGGTTAGTTTAGGCTCCATTAGTGTCATTGAATTAGTCAGCAATAAAAAATTTTTAAAAAATTAGCTTTCCTTACTTTTTGTAATTGTAAATTTTTGATTATAAATATCTCGTAAACGGTGCATCGTAGCGAAAAAATAACGGAATTTTTGCAAGCTTAAGCGAAGCAAACTGTGGGTATTCCAAATATATTGGTACCTATTTTTTGTTATCGTAAATTATCGATGTCAAAAATAACGATAGTAATTTTCAAAATTTAAATATGTAAATTTCTACATATACATTATCGTTTCTATTATAAAATTCTCTAAAATTTCTAGTAGTTTTTATTTCCAGTAAAAAACTTTACAAATTGTAAAGTATGTATGTATTTTATCCGCTTTCAAAAGAATTACTTAAAAATCGTGTCGTTTGAAACCGTGTAATTCGGGCGAAAGTACCCGTGTCCTTCGGGGGTTACCTGTATTTTATGATATTTTTATATTAATATTGCAAAAAATAGAGATGAAATTATCACTCTTATATTTTAATTCCGACTATTAACTGACCATTTTTTGAACTAAAAATATTATTAATATTTGATTTTCATTGTTACAGAATTTCGCTTAAAGCATAGTTATCTGCATCTTTATTTTTCGAACGCTTACTATTTATTTATCTTTTTCTGAAAATATTAACACAAATACCACTGTCGTAATATTCTGCATAACATAACGAATTTCCAAAGATTTACGAACGAAAAAAAGTCAAAACCGGTTGAACCTATCGACCTTCACATAACATAGCCATGTTTAACTAAAAAATTTTAGCTCTCTAATAGTGAAAAAAGAAAACCACTCAAAATTTATTGTGGAATTTATTTTTTGCGTTTTTAGATTCGCAAGACCCTGATACAACCCATATGAAATAGCTTATATCCATCTAAAATAGTTTGGTTTTTTGGCATTTTAAACAGCATTTTTAAAATCGTTTCGGTAGTTTTAGCCCAGGTGCTAGGTGACATTGAGTAGGCATGTAAGTGGTATACAATTTGACTTTTGATTATTGTTAGGGGGTCTTAGGTGAGTATGAAAACCCACGTCGTTGACCTCTAGTCGTGGTCGACAAATTGGGGGGGGGGGGGTAAGTTGCAGAAAAAGCCGATTGGGAGATCGCTTATATCTTGCTTATTATTGATCGGGAAAGCATTTTCTGGATAAACGATGAGAACAAAAGTTTCAACATTTGTTACGGCGCATCCGATGATGACCTTCACCTTGACCTCAAAGTCAAGGTTCAAGGTCATATCAAGGTGAAGTCCGTTTTTTTTATACGGCAACCCCACTTTTGACCCCGGAAATGGAAAGAGCGGAAAATTCTGCATCCGAATATGACCTTGTTCGCGATCTCAAGGTCAATGATCAGGGTCAATTCAAGGGCAAATGCTGTTTTTGACTACCCAGGCGCTAGCTGACATTAAGTATGCACTGAAAGAGGTACAGAATTTGACTTTTGATTATTATTAGGGGGTCTTAGATGAGTATAAAAACGCATGTCGTCGACCTCTAGCCTGGTCAACAACTTGGTGGGAAAGGGGTTAAGTTGCAGAAAAATTCGATCGGGAAATCGCTTATATCTTGCTTATTATTGACCGTAGAGTGATAATTTTTTTTTAGTTTGTTTGCAATAAAATGATCTAAAATTTATGTAATATGCAAACTCTTAATATACCTAACAGTCTTCGTGTCAAAAAATGAAAACCGAAAATAATAGTAAAATTTAAGAATTTGGGTTTGCCCTTAAACTGACCCTGATCATTGATCTTGAGATCACGATCAAGATCATATTCGGAAAAACGGACTTGACCTTGATATGACCTTGAACCTTGATTTGAGGTCAAGGTGAAGGTGATCATCGGATGCGCCGTAACAAATGGTGAAACTTTTGTCCTCATCGTTTATCCCAAAAATGGTTTCACGCTGAGATTTTTGACTTTTTTATACTTTTGACTAGCCTTGTATACTAAAAATCTTTAAATTTTAACGTTGTCTTCTATTATTATTTTTTTACTTTACTTGCATTTAATAATAAACAAGATATAAACGATCTCCCGATCAGCTTTTTCTGCAACATTACCTCCTCCCCTCCAATTTGTCGACCACCCTAGAGGTCGACGACATGGGTTTTCATACTCACCTACGACCCCCTAACAATAGTCAAAAGTCAAATTCAATACCTCTTTCGCACCTCGTCTATTTATTACTGGCGCTTTTGCGACTTTAGGACTCGAACACACCTCATATAACATAGCTGTTACCCATCTAACCTAATTTAGCTTTGTAAGAGTGGAAAACTTTCAAAATCGGTTAGATAATTTATTTTTGGGACTTTTAGATCCGCAGCACCCTGACGGACCTCATGTAAAATAGTCTATGATATTCATCTAAAATAATTTTGCTATCTAACAATTGAAGAATTTTAAAAATCAGTTTTGTAGTTTATTTTTGACGTTTTGAGTTCCCAGGACCCGGGCAAACTGTAGATAAAGTAACTTAAAGCGGTCCACCAGAGCCTTGGAGATCTCATCTGACATAATTTACAACATTTACAACAACTAACAACATAACAAAGATCTTTGTTATGATCGATGTACGATTATAAACAATAAAGTAACTTTATAATATTTAATCATAATGAGAAGACACCCGCAAAAATCATTTTTATAACGCATCCTTAAGTTCAATCCTATGGTTAATTTTTATTTTAAATATTGATATTTATTTTCTTATATACAGGCTGGTCCAGAATAATGTACCGTAATTACTGGAGCTGATAGTATGTTCGAAAATAATGGTACCTTTTCATCTACACTTTTTTCCAAAACTCAATAATAAGGTAGATAAAGCAGTTGGGTAAATTGTAGAGGGGTGGAACGAAACTGAATTCTTTTTTTTAAATTTTTTAGGCGTTTTTGATTACTGGATTCATATTCTAGGGGCGCGTATGAACATTAAGATAATTAAATTTATGGTATCAATTATTCGATCACGATATGGTATTGGAAACAGATAATTTTACTTTAAATTACTCGAAAACGGTAATATTTATCGAAATGTAACAAGTATACCTTTTTTGCGTGAAATTGTTCGAGGAATTATATTATCAGGGATTTTGTTTAAATAATTGCAAATTAAAAAAGAAAAGACGTGAAAACTCACATCTACCACCCAAAACCACCACTTACAAGTAAAGGGCCCGGGGCCGGACCTATCGATTTTGATGAAACTTAGATATGTTGTAGAACACTAAAAAATAAGCGACACGTATTTTTTTATCGGCGGAAAAACGGCTTGAAGGGGTGAAATCGCCTTCCAAAAATTTGGGTAAAAATTTAATTTTTTAAATATCTCGAAAACGGTAAGAGATAGAGCAAAAGTTTAAATTGGCGATATTGCTCTTTTCTAAAGAGCTATCTATTGATATTAAATTTGTTCAAATTACATCACAGGGGTGGTTGGAGGTTAAAATTTAGGGGTTAATTTTGCAAAAATGGGGTGAAAATTAAACAATATAAAAATTTTGTTTACAGATTTGAAATCTACGTCAAAAAATCTAATTGACCTGTTTTTGCTCAATGTCCTAATATTAAGTCTAGGGGTAGTTAACTAAGGGGTGACTGTGTTGAATAGTCGTACTACTGGGGTAGTTCAAGAAGTTTTTCTTCATGGAAAATAGTTTAAGACATTTAGAATAACGTAGAAATGAAATTTTCGATTTCAAAATTCAGTTTAGCAACATTGGAGAGGGGGTGAGTCACCCTCTTAAATTACATACTAGATAACATACACTCATTTTTAATATTAACACACTGACAGTGGGTAATAATCTCACAATAAGTGGTTCTGAAGTTGGACTGTCGTATGTCAGGTTTTTATAAGGTTTGTTTTGTAATGGATGTTATAGTTTTCGTTATCGAAAATTATCGATACCGAAAATAACGATATTTTCAAAATGAATGGAAATCTAATAAAAACCTTACATACGATATTCCAACTTCAAAACCACTTATTGTGACATTATTACCCACTGTCAATGTGTTAATGTTAAAAATGAGTGTATGTTAACTAGTATGTAATTTAAGAGGGTGACTCACCCCCTCCCCAATGTTGCTCAAACTGAATTTTGAAATCGAAAATTTCATTTCTACGTTATTCTAAATGTCTTAAACTATTTTCCATCAAGAAGAATTTCTTGAACTACCCAAGTAGTACGACTATTCGACACAATCACCCCCTACTGATCTACCCCTAGACTTAATATTAGGACATTGATCAAAAACAGGTCAATTAGATTTTCTGACGTAGATTTCAAATTTGTAAACAGAATTTTTATATTGTTTAATATTCATCCCCTTTTTGCAAAATTAACCCCTAAATTTTAACCCACAGCCACCCCTGTTGAAACAATTTGAACGAATTGCATACCAATAGATAGCTCTTTAAAAAAGAGTAATACTGCCAATTCAAAACTTTTGCTCTATATCTTATCGTTTTCGAGATATTTAAAAAATTAAATTTTTACCCCAATTTTTGGAGGGCGATTCACCCCTTCAAACCGTTTTTCCGCCAATAAAAAAAATACGTGTTGCTTATTTTTTAGTGGAGTTCGATACTATTATCCATCGTAAAAGGACGTGTTTATTATTAAATAATTATTTATGATTATTAATAATAAAAAACATTGTTGTGTTTGCAAGTTCTTAAAAAAGATTATTGTTATTGTACAATACATAATTCGTTCTAATATTTGTAGTGCTTAGTCAGCAATTACTTAACTTTTATTAATATTTTGCTTTTTTTTATTTTTATTTTTAATCGTTCATTAAGCTTATTGGGCAATATTTTTGTGTAATATCTAGTAACCTAGTTATAGTGAACTAATTAGTGTTTTATTATGCAATCAGCCAGTGGCGGCTCAGATAATGTAACACGCAGATATATTTATCTACCAGTTGCATCAAATACGCCTAAATCACTGTTCGATGAATTAAGTGAAGTAAACAGCGATCAACAGTTACCTGATACATCAGCCATTAGAAAAATAAGGGATAAACTTTCTAATTACAAAGGCAAACCGAAAAATTTGAACAAGAAAAACAGAATGCTATAAGAAGATTAAGCACTTCGTCGCAGTTGGCAGGGAGACGACTTTGTTGTAGTATCCCGTAAAAAAAAGAGAAGTCCAGATGCTGAACAGAGAAGAGTTAAGCAGAAGGAAAATTCGGAGACGGAGGTCACTATCAACAATCGCTTTGAAAGTCTCCAAAGTGTTTCTCAAGACCCAGATATACCAACCGAAAGCTTGTCCAAAGATAAAAAAGAACCTGTGCAACCTATTTTTGTAACAAATGTTATTAATTTTAAATCATTTGAGCAGGAACTAAATTCGAATGGCTTTACTAATAAATGCTTGTTTAAAGTTATGAATAAGCAAATAAAAATTATACCAGTAGATGTTTCTACATACCGCGTGTTGATCACATATTTTAAATCACGTAATGTAAATTATTACACTCATCGCTTAAGACAAGAACTACCTTTTCGAGTTGTTATGAGGAATGTTCATCACTCCACCACACAAGAAGAAATAGCCGCTGATCTTGCCGAACTTGGATACGTTGTAGAAAACGTATCCAATATAAAACATGCTAAAACCAAACAACCTTTACCTTTGTTCTTTATTGATCTGAAGAATAATGAAAATAACAAATCAATTTACCAGGTCACAAAAACGGGAAATAAAATTGTAAAATTTGAACCACCTAATAAAAAAAGGGAAATTCCGCAATGTAAAAGATGCCAGAGATTTGGTCACACCCAAAACAACTGTGGACGTATTTATAGATGTGTAAAGTGTACTGGAAATCACCAGACAAGTGCGTGCGAGAAGAAAAGCAGAGATATCCCTGCTGTTTGTGTTAACTGTGGTGAAAATCATCCAGCAAATTATAAAGGTTGTATCGTTTACAAAAAACTTTTAGAAAAACGTTACCCCCCATTAAGAAGAAAGCAGCCTACTGAATCCAACTTGATCTCACGAGCTCCATCTCCGAACTACGTGAGAGAAAACTTCACCTATGTACAAGCAGTTGGAGATTTGCCCTCCACTAACATTATTGAAGCCGCCACTGAACATAATACAAACCAAACAGCGCTGGTTGCTAAAATGAAATAAAATGGCTCTATCCATAAATATCGTTTTATGGAATGCAAATGGTTTATTAAACCGTCGTCTGGAACTTGAAACATTCCTTCAAGATCATGACATAGATATAGCCCTAATATCTGAAACGAGATTTACTCAGAGAAGTTATCTTAAAATAAGAAACTATACTGTGTATGATACGAAACATCCTAGTGGTAGAGGCCACGGTGGTACAGCGATTATAATTAAAAACAGCTTAAAGCATCACGAGCTACAAAAATATAACGAAGAATACCTTCAAGCAACAAGCGTAGTGGTGGAAGATTGGATTGGACCAATAACTTTTTCTGCTGTGTATTGTCCTCCAAGATATGCAATCAGCCAGGATATGTTTCAAAATTTTTTCAACATCCTTGGAAATCGATTTATCTCAGGCGGTGACAACAATGCTAAGCACACGCATTGGGGTTCTAGGCTCATCAACCCTAAAGGTAGAAATCTTCTAAAAGTTCTCGATGAAAGCAATCTGAATCATCTATCTACGGGTGAACCAACTTATTGGCCATCTGATTTAAATAAAACTCCAGATTTGTTGGACCTATTTGTTACGAAAAATATGTCTAATAGATACATGGAGATAAAGTCGTGTTTTGACTTATCATCGGACCATTCACCTGTTCTGCTTACAGTTAGCACTAAATTAATCCATAAAGAGAAAACACCTGTTCTGTTCAATAAGCACACGGACTGGGATTACTTTCGAAATTATATTGACAAAAAAATTACCTTAAGAACATCCTTAAAGTCAGAATTAGAATTAGATCAAGCAGTGGTAAATTTTACTAATATCATTCAATCTGCTGCTTGTGAATCCACTCCAGACATTGTCAATAATTCAGGTGTCAAAGTTACCTCACCAGGTACAGTTAAGGACTTGATTTTAGAAAAACGGAGGCTAAGAAGAATATGGCAACAGACCAGGTTTCCAGAAGACAAAAATCGTTTTAACAGAATATCCCTAAAGTTAAAGCGATTACTGAATAAATTAAAACAGGATGCTATTGAAGATTATCTCGAAAATCTTTGTCCAACTGAAGCATCTGACTACTCCCTCTGGAAAGCTACTAAGCACATTAAACAGCCACAACAACAAATACCACCACTTCGTGGAAATAATGGAAGCTGGGCAAAAAGTGCACGAGAAAAGGCAGAACTTTTTGCTGAAACTCTATCAGAAGTTTTTCAACCCAATCACGGAGACAACTTAAATATTGAAGAAACTCAACTTTTAGAAGCATCTCCAGAGCCAACTGTCCCAGTTGAACCTTTTTCGCCAAAGGAAATTAAAAGATTGATCTGGAATGAATTAAATATAAAGAAAGCTCCTGGCTATGATCTTGTCACAGTTAGGATTCTAAGAGAATTGCCTAATAAAGGTATTATGATGGTAAATTTAATTTTTAATGCCATTTTAAGACTAAAATATTTTCCGGCTGTTTGGAAATTAACTCAAGTCATCTTAATACAAAAACCGGGGAAGCCAGTAAATGAGGTGACGTCGTACAGACCAATCAGTTTACTCCCCGTTTTATCCAAAATGTTCGAAAAGTTATTTCTCAGAAGACTGCATCGAGTCCTCGATGACCTTAAAATTATTCCAGATCATCAGTTTGATTTTCGCGCAAAACATTCAACCGTCGAACAAGTTCATCGTGTAGTCAATACGATCAACCGCTCTTTTCAAGAAAAAGAATAAAAGAATATTGTACAGCAGCTTTTCTCGATGTGAGTCAAGCATTTGACAAAGTATGGCATACTGGTTTATTGTATAAATTAAGGAAAAATATTCCTGAATCATTTTACTTAATATTGAAATCTTATTTGTCAGATCGTTACTTTCATGTAAAGTTTCAGAGTGAAATATCAGAAATGTTTCCAGTCCGTTCCGGTGTACCACAAGGTAGCGTTCTAGGGCCTATTCTTTATCTTATATATACTACAGATCTGTCGGTTGATGAAGAAAATACTTCTGCAACATTTGCTAATGATACTGCTATCCTAGCTACTGATAAAGATCCAAATGTTGCATCACAAAAGTTACAATCTAGCCTGCGTCGAATACAGGAATGGTTACATAAATGGCGTATTCGAGTAAATGAGACGAAATCAGTGCAAGTTACATTTACTACGAGAAAAGAAACCTGCCCTGCAGTTAGTTTGAATGATGTAGTGTTACCATTAGCTACTGAAGCTAAATATCTAGGTATGCATCTAGATAGAAAACTAACATGGCGTAAACATATTTGGACTAAACGCAAGCAACTAAATGTTAAGTTTTCTAAGTTCTATTGGCTTCTAGGTCGTAAATCAAAGTTGTCTTTAAGAAACAAAGTGCTAGTTTATAAAAGTGTTATCAAACCAGTATGGACTTATGGTATTCAGCTTTGGGGTACTGCTAGTGTTAGCAATATTGAGATATTGCAATGATTTAAGTCTAAAGTGCTACGAGCCATAAGTGATTCCCCGTGGTATGTGCGTAACGATGACATACATCGCAGTCTTCAAGTGCCCACAGTGCGTGAGGAAATAGTACGATACAGTGATAAATACATTCATCGCCTAGAAAATCACCCTAATGTGTGTACCCTTAACTTACTTGACAATAGTAACTCTTTGTATAGACTCAATCGACAGAATATTTTAGAATTAAGATATAGATTTATTTAGCTTTTAATGAATAGTATATTATATTTAGTATGTAATTTATTTTGAGTGATTACCAGTGGGTAATCACCGTTATGTTCTATCATCGCTCGATTTATAGTTCTATTTAGAACTGATAATCGATAAACAAGGATGTTAAAAAAAATTTTTTTTTAGTGTTCTACAATATATCTAAGTTTCATCAAAATCGATAGGTCCGGCCTCGGGCCCTTTTTCTTATTAGTCATGAGTGGTGGAGTAAGTGTTGAGATAAATTTAATCCTTCTAACGCAAAATAAGTACCCCCGAAAATATCAATCCGTTATTCAAAAGGGTTTGGAAAATATATAAGATATAATGGTTTTCGTTTCACGCCTTTACAGAGTTGTATCTCTCTTATTATTGAGTATTGAAAAAAAGTGTACCTACATGAAAAGGTACCATAATTTTTAAAGGTACTACGAGCTCTAGCAATTACGATACATATTCTGGACAACCTTATATATATATATATATATATATATATATATATATATATATATATATATATATATATATATATATATATATATATATATATATATATATATATATATATGTATATACCGGTTTAAAGTAAATAACTCTCGTCCTTTTGACAGATGGTTTATTTCGATGTATAATTGCCGAAGACATAAATTTTTTTTCGGAATTCGCTATCTGAAAAAATCGCATCCTAGCCAGCTCGTCGTTTAATATAAATTTTCCTGAATACGCCTCTGACCAAACTAAAATTATTCGCACCCTGTATAGGTAATAAAAACTTTTTTAAAAATAAAAAAAAATTTTTTTAATTTTACCATAATATGATTAATATGTAAACATGTGTTGATTGTCGAATTCAAATGTACTGTATCGTTCATAGAAAAGCTAACACAATTGTTCATAAATTTTGATTAAAATAAGTTTATGAATCATTTTTTTAGTTTTTAAATTTTTTTAGTTTTTTATGTCATCGAAGATGACATATTAATATCGTTGTGTGACTGAATAATTATTGAGTTGTACATCCATATTGAATAAACGCAAGAGGGCTGTAGAGTTAACAACTATAGAGTTAACAAAAAATCATAAATTAACACTTTCACTGAGATGACATTACTTAGTACGTGTCAAAAACACGCATTTGACGAATTTTTATATCACAGGACATTATGAATGTTATAAAAACCATAACTCTGCATTACACAGTATTAATTTAATAACAAATTACATTAAAAACTACGAATTGCCAAACAACCAAAATAGTAACACAACACAGAAGTTATAAATTTATAAAAGTTACAACAACAGAACACAGAAGTTATGAATTTTTATAAAGAAATTCCATTAATTGTAAATTTAAAAAATTAAAAACTTTTTTCTTTAACTGTTATAAAACATTGTTGTTAATTTTTGCTACACAATTTATTTCATTACAACTTCATTCACTGTATCTAGCACACACACAAATACAAAACAAGTATGTTTTTCATAATAATACTGACTGAGGTATTTGTCGATACCGGCAAATTTGGAAATACAGTTCGGTCTTGAACAGTAAGACTGAACAGGAGCTCTTCAAGTCAAAATAGATTCATTATACATACATAGCATACATACATTAAATCATTATACTGCCGTGCTAAGCAAAAGTGCCTTAAGTAACAAATTCAAGTTTTCAAGAAAATTGAGATCAAAACTTTTTGACTTGCTGTTTCTTTTTGTATCAGCAGAACTTTAAAGCAGTTTTCTTTATTTTAGAAAACTTAGAGATATTTCTAAGCAGTTCTGCCCAATTTTATTGCAAAATTTTGCTTAGAAATATGTTTTATTCAATAAAAACTGTACTTACGGCATTTTTGCTTTGTATTACTTTTTCATTAGGACGATTGAAAGTGCCATAAGTAACATTAAATACTGTTGCTACCCATCTCAGAGCAGGGATAAACTATAAAATAATATTTTTAGCTCTGTAAAAATACAAAATTTCTGCGCTCAGACCATGAAATATTCCAAAATTGTTATTAATTTCCTCTCTCTTTGCTTCAATAATGTTTTGAATGCACTTTCTTTTACAGAAATTTTGTCCATTACATGGATTTTTCACGACTGAGTGGCTACTTTTCAATTCTTCAATTTTTTATTTTTTTTTCCTTTCTCTAAACTAATATTAAATTTCGTCCTTTTTTTCTTATTTTTACCTGCATCACCATAACAAACTGAAGTCTCAGCGGTGTCATGCCGAATTTCAATACCCTCATTAGGCTTGTTTTCACCTAGGCCTATGCTTAATTCATTTTCCACATTTCCTTTATCTTCAGTAAGTGTATTACAAAAACCTAGATTGTTTTGTTCAACTTTTACAGTTCTTTCGAATTTCTAAGTTTACAAAACTTTTCTCAAGTCGAATCCTAAATTATTACTGTTTTCTTTCCAATCCGACCTTACTTTATCAGTTAACACTTTCATCAACACAATTTTCGGTTAAATCTCGTCTGGCTATTATTGTGTTAGTGTTGTAACAGTAGTGGGCGTAAGCCGAGAACTTTAGGCAATCGAATTTACACTAATGTAGTGTTGATTGCCGCCGCGTGATTTGTTAATCTTTGATACTTATCATGGGTTCAAACCCCAGGTAATGTGTTTGGTGGCGCCAACTAGCGGCCGTAACGTGAACTATGTAAGGCCGCTATCATTATTCCGACATGTTGGTTTCTTACACCAATAATTCATTTTGTGATTCCCCGAATTAAGTGGTTTTTAACACAGGACTTGTACCAGAACGACCAACGAACAACGGTGAACCTGATATACGATGCTTCGTGCATCACTCACTCACAAACTGACCTTAGATTGGTTCAGACGTAATTTTTTATGTGAGTCACAATTTTCTTTATTAAAAGATTTAAACAATATTTAAATTAAATTTTTGTAAAATATTTTTATAAACATTTCTAAAATTAAAAGTGCCTTAAAATATAATAAATGTTAAATATTAAAAAGGAAATAAATGTTTATTATTTAAAATACCAATTTAATAACCATCTACTGACGAATTATTTCATCAATTAAGAACTGTCGACACGAACCGCCACGCGTAATGCTGGTTTCCGGAGGATTATTCCTCACATAGTAACCCACGAAACAGGGACAAACAGAATTAATGGCATCCAACAATTAATATATCGAGTTTTTCGGCGCCAAAATCAAGTTATAAATACAGTCAAGAAGCCGCCAACCATTATAGTGTTCAAATCATAAACGAGTACTTCTTTGTCTTCTGCAGCAATATTATCTAAGATAGTTTTAAAACCCTCGTTTATACGATCTGTTATCGATAAAAGCTCATTATTATGAATTTTAGCAAGTTCTGTTGATGTGGAGACCTTACATACTTCATCCTCCATACGAAGTTCAACGGCACTAGCCTGATTTTAATTTTTTTCAATGGCTAAGTTAATTAGCTGTTTTGTACGATTTGATACTATGTCTGGTAACGAATTCATCACTACAAATAACTTCAAAGTTCACAAAAAATATGATTAAAGCTCACTTATCTGCAGCAACAAATACAATGACCACTAAATCAACAAACAAACATAGCAAAAATTAACGGAATTATCAAACGAAGATTGTAATAATGTCGTATGTGCAACAGAAGTTTTACATCTACTAAGCATAAATGCCGCATGTGCAGCAAACTAAGTAAGGGTGCCATATGTGCAATGGGTTTACTGCATTTTTGCTTAGTAGACTGTACTTACGGCACTCTTACTTAGTAATGACAACATTTTAGTGTACATACGGCTAGCTCGAAGTCTGTAGCTCCGAACGGTTGGAGCTATAGCTTTTTTGACAAATTCAATGGAATCCTCGTAGTCCAAATAGGACTGTTGATAAAATATCGATATATCGAAATATCGATATTATTATTTAGAAATATCGATATTTATTACTAATACTTTGGATGACGATATATCGATAGTTCGATATTGAATTCGATATTAAATAAGTTTTTATTTTTATTTTTTAAACTACAACATCATCGTAAACATAATCTACTGTATTTTATTTACACTATATTATGTTATTTCTCTTTTAGTTTATTTATTTGGGCAATTCCATATGTGACTGACTCTACATTTGACACAATTTACGTTTTATTTTGCCTTATATTCCGAACATCACTATGTTTACAGTTTCAATTTTAGCATGGTTTTATAGTTGATACCCCAATTATCCCTCTGTAATAAAAAGTGTGCACAAATAAAGTTGTGAAATATGATTTATTTAATAAAATGTAAATGTGACTGACACTACATGCAAAAGGAAGTCGCTTTCGAGAGTGTTTTTAAACTTCTAAAATCTTCCTCTGTACAGACGTTATAATTTTAAATTGTATATTTAACCAAAGTATATGAAACAAATTATTGGAAAATGATAAAATGAAAGACTTTACTTTTTTTAGAAAAGTAGTTATTCGAAAAATAATTCGTGACTGACACTACAGATCAAAATGTGTTTGACACTACCATCACTTTGAATTGCAAAAAAGTAGTATTTTTAAATGAAATCCTAGAAAACTGACCCTATAGGACATAAAATAGGAACTTGAAAATAATTTTAAAGGTACAAAAATGTACTTATTTTTTTTATTTATTACCTAAAATACAAAATTTCTTAAGATTTTTCAAAATCTGTAAATTTATAATAAATTCTATTCCCGTTAAGGATTCAATTAGGATTACAATAATTCTAAATACTTGCCGTGAAAATTTAATTAAAACACCACTATAAAATACACTAATAGCTTATACTTACGACAGAACATTGAAAATTACACTATTTCTAAAAAACTAAAAACAAACTTTTATTGAAATTTAGGGAACTATAGTGTTGCCATCATATTAACGTATTTTGCTACCAATAACAATTATTTATTTTTTCAATTATGGAGCCTTTTCCATGGAATTGCCCATTTGCATATTATCCTAAAACGAAATGTAATTTTGTATAAAAAAATTGATTTTTAAAACAAAGTCGATAAAATAAAATCGGAAAAAATATCGATATATCGAAATATCGATATTTTTTTTCGATATATCAAACTCCGATGTTGATATATTTAAAAATATCGATATATCGAGAATCCGATATTTTAAAAAATATCAACAGCCCTAAGTCCAAAACGTCCGAAATGATACATAACTCAAAATTCGGAAATTTGCACTTACGGCACTTTTGTTTAGTTGGGCAGTATAATTTATAATATAAACAAAAAGCAAATGATATTTGTGAATACGAAACTGTGTGAATCATACGTCATCATCACTTCATCAATTTTGAGAGTACTACACTCATCAACGAAATTAACCGTTCAACCTAAAAATAGTATAAATTATTTCTTGAAACTGTGTTATTAGATTCCATTTGTTTAGTGAGTACGTAATTTATCAATAAATTAAGCATTTTGTGCTGTACTGTAATCTATATTTACTTCAAAAAACAATAAAAAGTAAAAAAATTTAATTTTTATTAAAAATAAATTAAAAATTGTTTTTAATTTTTATATTGCGGAAAAAAAATACCATTATTACCAATGTTGTCTCTCCTTGCGTCAGTATATCATACAGACGATTAGACAACATGTCAAATCCTAAATATCTAATCCCAAAAGTCAATTTTTATTAATTTCTTAAAATCGTTTAAATTTAAAAAAACTGAAATGAATTCTGATTGTTAAATCGTTTATTCAGCAAATAACATTCAATATCACAAACGAAATTTAAAATAAAAATAAAGTTTACATTTTTAAAAGGTGATTAATTTTGCCGATGAGTGTATTCATTATATTTCCAAATACATACATACTCACAAAATAATGTTTACTAAAAAAAAAATATGTAGGTGATTCACTCACACAAATACACAATTTACTGTTTGTCTGAATATCAAACTAATTTTTTAAAAGATTAGTTCGACGTGTATGTATGTGTGTGTACTGTGTAGAATTCTACACGGTACACACACACACACATACACACACAGGTACAGAAAAAAATACATTTTAGCATGTATGTATATGTATGCATTTATTGACAATGTTTGTATCATAACAAAGTACAAACAACTGGGTGTTAATTTTAATAACAAGCCAGGCCTCATATGTCTCACATATCTTTGGAACTGTAAAAAAAAAATCAAAATAGTATTCAAATAGTAGAGGTATTTTTTTAGAATTTCGTTTTTCTCTTTTTCGTATTCTAAATAATAATTCATAAATTAACATTATATTTAGTAGTTATTAATGAATAGCATTTTTAAAGAGCGTTCATGCTGTACCGGAAGTAGGATATTATAATTTTAAAAGGGATTGGTTGCAAAAATTCTCATGTTGGTTATATTAGTTTCTCCCCCATATTCTAGAAACAGTTTTGAGAAATTTTTAATTATCTTTTATAGTTCCAAATATATGAGACAGGTTTGTTTTTAAATTAACACCTTGTTCTTAAATTGACACACATATTTTGTAAATCGGTAAAATGACCTAATGACTACTAACCTATATTTTTATAAAGCTATGTTTCATGTACAATGACCTACAAAAATTTTAGAAAAATTCTAATTAATTGTTTGGAATAAATTTTTTTTTACAGAAATTTTTGAAGCTGATGTAAGTAAATGATATTTAGATTACTGACAAGGTCGGTTACAGATGTTTGCTAAATTTATAAGTATGAAATACGACCTGCAATTGTTTTATTACAAAATATGCTAAAATTTTTTTGTACGCTACTGTACACTTAATTTCAAAAGATTCAGTAAATAAGTACATAGACATATTTTGTTGACGAAAAGTTTAACATAAAAAAAAAAAAAAACAAAAACAAAAAATGTGTTAGGTAGTCAGAGCCTGATTAAGGATTTTTTCTAGGGGCCATTTTTTAACAAGTTTTTGACAATCAAAAATTTTTGAAATGCAACATAATCGGAACAAATTAACTAGCAAACTTAATTAGTAAATTGAGACCTTCCTCCCCTATTTTTTACGAGAGTTATAAATTTTACACCCTATATATATATATATATATATATATATATATATATATATATATATATATATATATATATATATATATATATATACATATATATATATATGTATATATATATTATACATATATATATATATTTATATATATATATATTATATATATATATATATATATATATATATATATATATATATATATATATATATATTTATATTATATATTTATATATATATATGTATATATATATATATATATTTATATATATATATATTATATATATATATATATATATATATATATATATATATATATATTTACATATATATATATATATATATAATTTATATATATATATATTATATATATATATATATATATATATATATATATATATATATATATATATATATTTACATATATATATATATATATAAATATATATATATATACATATTTATATATATATATATATATATATATATATATGTATATATATATGTATATATATATATATATATATATATATATATATATATATATATATATATATATATATATATATATATATATATATATATATATATATATATATATATATATATATATATATATAGTTATGTTCACTCGTTCACGAGGTTGAAAAAAAAAATAAATTTTATTTTTCGTTTTATTACAATATTTATTATAAAATATTTAATTTTTACAAATTTCAATAGTAGAAACATCACGTCTAGCGAACTTTGAAATTGACTTGAACGCTTGTATTTATACCATTTCGTTATATTTTAGAAAAGTGCATTTAGCTGACTAAGAAATGAGGCTTCTATTAACAATTCTTAGTAAAAGGTTAAAAGCTAATGTAAGCTCTAGTTGATATTATAAAGTGTTTACATAAGCACATGATTGAAATATGATATATGTGTGAATGGTATGCAAAGAATGTTGAGTAATTGATACATATTAGATAAAATATTATATAGGGTGTCCATAAGTTGTGTCCATTACTCCTCCCTCCTTAAGATGACAGCGGTTGCCATAGAAGTTTGACTTCTTGGGACGGCGCTTTTGGTTGGTATTGTACTTGAATTGAAGAATCCTCTTGGATATGTGCTTGAAGTGATGCATTCTCTTGGAACAGCTTCCTTGTGTAACGAATAATAAATAGGATACTGATGATTAACATGGTTGCAAGAATAAAGTAAGTAGTAGATACGTGAATAGTGCCATATGTCCGCAGTAGCTGGATTTGTTCTCGATTTTCTAAATGATAGTTTTTCAATTTGTTGAGGTCCAGTTTTTCTTCCAATTTGGATATGTTGCCCGGAAGATTGTATGTTGGTTGCAAATAGATTTTTTCCCGATTTCTTAGTATTTTACTATCGTAGGTAATAGCGTTGATTTTTACGGAACAGTTTTCAAAGCGTATTAAAATGGTTCCCATGATGGTTCGATTTTTGATGCCACATGTTGAACTAATGACAATTCCATATGAGTTCTTAATGATGATATGGTTGTTGTAGTTTTGTTTGATTTCGGTTATGTTGTTGTAGTATTCATAGATGCAGGTAGGCGATTGATTGGAAAGTAGATTTCCGATGTACTTTGAATTTTTCAGTTTAATCGCTGCAGTTTTGGGCTCGCATACGTAGATTTCCTCTATTTTGGGGCACGCATTATCGACCTCGTACAACTTATATTCATTGGAAATGGTATATGGTTTGGGAAATTTTATTGTTTTTAAATGAAGATTTGGTAAAGGTTCTAATTTGTTTAATTGATAGGTAGGGGATTGGAAATTAGGTATTTGTATGTTAAAAATTATGTTGCTGTCCTTGTAATAAGCCTGCAGTTTAAGGAACTCGTATATTTGTTCGTATGATTTGATGGGTATGCCTTGTTTGTTTAATGAATTTTAAGCGTACTCTAGTTCATCTGGACGTAGAATAGGCTCTGCGACAATATTAAGTTTTGCCAAATTAATGGATTGTATGATATCTTTAATGTGGTCATTAAGTGTCTCAATGTTGAAATTAATTCTGTACACGTATTGTATAATTTTTAACTCGCTTTGTTCTTTTTGACCGATTTTCGTATATAAAGATTTCAAATATTTTTTAATAGAATTTTGCTGATCGTTTATGTGTTTGGTGATGTTTTCAAATCGTTCGATGATTTGGGAGTTAATGCGGACTTGTTTATTTAACTGATTCACAACGTTATTTTGATTTAGTTTTAGATTTTCTATATTTTTATTAATTTCGATGGCATCGTTATGAGCCATGTTACCAGTAATCTGTTTAATGACTGTCCCTAAACCGTCTATCAATCCTTGCTTAGTAATTTTCTTTGGTAGTAAAATTTGGAGATTTTCTTTTAACTCTTTAAATTTTAGCCGAATAATTTCCTCGAATTCTGAATTAGGAAGTTTTTTTGAAATGAAATTGATTGAATTTTCAATATTAAATATATTTTCTTCGTGATTAATAAGATTAATAATGTGAATATAATGGTCATAACTATTCACCAGTTGTGCTTGGCGTAGGTTCATTACTAGGATACCTGAATTGTTGGTCTGGTCTATTATTTCTATTTTCTGTACTGTTACCGACAGCATTATCCTGCAATTTAAGTGGGCGTCTTAATTTTTGTTTGTTTAACTTTCTATTCTTATTATCTAATATGGCTATTATCTAATTTTTAGATACAGCAGTTTGTTTGAATTTCGCATATAGTTTGTTATTATGTTTGTTTTCAGTTAGATACGCGTTTGTGCCGGGTACGTAATTTAGGGGTTCATGTCTATCTCTATTTAATTTTACAATTTTTTCTTGTTTCTTTTCTAACACGTAGTCATTAACTTTGTCGTACAAGTTTTGTTGTTTTCCATTTATGTTGTTTAAGTCAGGTTTTAAGCTCATGTCATATGTTCTGCCAAAGAAAAGTTTAAAAGGAGTGTACCTAGTAGTTGAATGGACGGAATTGTTATACGTGAAAATTGCAGATAGTAATTTTTGTTCGGGTTCCATTTCTTTATTTTTGGGATCTTTATGGATAATTCTGTAAATTTCTAACAGTGTCGAGTGAAATCGCTCGATGGGTGAATTTGAATTTGAACTTCGTACCGAAGTAGTGTGCAAATTTATGTTATAGTTATCACAAAATTGACGAAATCGAATAGAATCAAATCCCTTTTCAGAATCTACAACTGGTGTTGTAGGTTTCCCATATGTGGCTATAAATTTTGAAAAGGCTTCTATTAGGTGTATGCTATTTCTACTAAGAAGAATGTATCCGTGGGCAAATTTAGAAAATTTATCAATTATAGTAAATATTACAAGTTTATCGATGTAAAATATATCTGCATGTGCGATTTCAAATGGACGGACTGGTGTAGGGATTAACTGAAATTTTTGTTTTGGGGGTCTCCTATCATATTTATTTTCTTGACATGTTTTGCAATTATTAATGTAATAAGTTATTTTGCTTTTTAAATTTGGAAAATAGTAATCTCGTTTTAAGTGAGCCAAAGTTTCATTAATTCCACGGTGGTTACTAGTCTGGTGATAATCTGAAATTATGCGGTCTTGTTGTTCGTCATCTTCAATATCATCTAATAATTTTGTACATCTTATAATTTTGAATTGTCTACCATGAAAAAAGTATTGGTGATAGATTTCTTGTACTTTATTAAACAAATCGTTATCGGGGCAGCTGAAAATGAAAATGAAAAATTAATTAATACCGTCTCCAGCTGCTCCGCCAGCGCCAGTGCACATGCACCGGCAGCGCACTTTTACACGGTCCCTCGGATCGAGCAGCGGCTCGACCCAGGTCGATCACGTGATCGACCACGGTCGAGCACGCTCGATCCAGCCAGGACCGTGTAAAAGTGCGCTGCCGGTGCATGTGCACTGGCGCTGGCGGAGCAGCTGGAAACGATAATAGTTAATTTTTCATTTTTGTTTTTCACGAAGTGACGAACTGCCTAATGACGAAATAGTAAATTTCTGCGTGTCGGCTATTTAGGATAGAAAAAAACTGCTGACACAAAATTTGATAATAATGGCGTAACGAAAATAAAATATGTAAAGGATGAAAATGTATTATTGTTTTTTATTACGAGGATTGGCATTGGGTAATTACATATAAGGCGATGAATTGGCCAGGTTACAATTATTTGGGTCCGGGAAATCCATTAGACAACGGTGAACCAGTGAATGAAGTTGATAAAATTGCTAGGAAACACGATTACAAATACGCGAGTGCACAAAGTGAAAAAGATATAAGAAAAGCGGATGAAGAGGCAATAAAAGAATTTAAAGAAGAGTTTTGCAACAATTATAAGTCTACTGCAGCAATTGGTGCTCTAGGCTTGTATTTAAAATCTAAAGTGGAAAATTTTACTGGTGTTTTCTATCCGAATATAACTCATATGTCCAATAATACGTTTGTGCTCGGTGTAAATCGAAAACGTGTTGCATCTACTTCAAGTGGTAATAGTAATAAAAGAAGTAATATTGAATGAAGAACAAGGGTTTTTCCCAGCTTCAGTTTTGAAAGAATTTCAAACGGAAGATATGGATGTACCGGATAATGGAAACAATATCGTTGGGCCAACTTCTGAAGGAACGAATAAACAAGAACAAAGTACGGAACAGTTTAAGAAAACTATTACATATGTTTCGAATCCAAAACCAGCGCAACAAACGGTAACATTTAAATGATCTCGAATAATGCGTAGTTGGGGAAATGCTCACTATGTAAAAAAACCACCTAAAGATGTAAACGGATATCAGTTGGGAACTTCGTTAGTTTGGCTGCCTGTTGAATATTTAGAATTCTATCTGTCAGAAGCTGAATGGAATTCCTTACCATATGAGTGTCGTGTACAAGAAGTAAAAGTTAAAGTGACTCCAATTGGATCAAACGTATGTTTTAACACAAATGCATCGAATACTGTATGGACAAATTCTACACAAACAATATTCTGTTGGATTTAATAAGTCTGGTTGGATAAAACCCTTTAAAGTAAGCAGTAGAACAAATGAAAAGCCCTTTTCAAATAATTAATACTAGACAGGTTTACTTTGTGAAAATCCATATTAAATATGGTGTCGTTGCTTTGTCACTTTTCACAGCAAAATAACAGAAAAACACGAGTCGACTTTCGGCTTTTACACCATCATCAGGTGAAAAACTTAACTAAAAATTGCTCTTTTTGGCGAAAACTATTTATAATATAGATCGGAGCAAATAATGCATTGGTGGGGGATGCTAGAGACAGAGACAGAGACAGATACAATCACAGTATACAATAAAATTAAAAATTTTTGTATTGTTTGCAAAGGTAGTTTACAGCGAAATTTATTTTTAAAAACTGGTTAGGTCCAATATTATTAAATTGACCGGAGCACACTGGGGAAAACCAGACACGTGAAAACAGCGGCGAACGACAATTACCAGAAACAAAGGAAATCATACAGACATCTGTCTGTTGATATGCACGAGGGGTTACACCCAGCAGGTAGCTGCTTTTGTTAAACTAAAAGGTTTGTTAAATGAAGTAAAATCAAAAATATTGTAAAAAGACTATTTAAATATCAATTACCAGGAATGGATAAAATTTTTAAAATGGGTCCTATCAACTAAACTATTCGAAAACAAAACGTGAGATGCATCGTGTTATAGATTTAATAAAGGCGATTTGTTTAAATCAATTTGGTCATTCAAGATGACATGGTTTGGATCTTTGTTCAATTTGTTGATTTCCAGGGCTTCCAAAATGTTGAGTTTGCGGCCTTTTTTACAAATATGTAATATTTTGGGTTGTTGATCGGGTTTTACCGAATGACCTGTTTCTAGTAGATGTAAACCAAAGTTGGAAATGTGTTTCTGGGTAGTGATATGTTCCTTATATCTGGTTTCGAACGTTCGACCAGTCTGACCTATGTAAGACGCGTTACACTCCGAACAATCTAGACGATAAACTCCACATTTCTTCATGGGGTCGGATTTTTCTTTAGCGTTATAAAGGAAACGGCCAATAGTATGTGTGGAATGATAAGCGGGATATAGATCAAATTGTAAGAACATGTTGCCTATTTTTTGAGAGATGTTTCCTAGATATGGGAGGGAAATATAATGTTTAGAGTCCGAATTAGTTAGAATAGTTGGATAGATTTGTTCTATGGCTAGACTTCTTTGTTTTTTACGGATTCGTTTTTGGATAATGTGTGGAGCAAAACCATTGTTAACTGCTATTTGTTGTATGATCGATAATTCCTTTTCACGGTCTTTTGGAGATAGCGGGATAGCGAAAGCTCTATGTAGCATAGATCGGTAAGCTGCTATTTTTTGAGAAAATGGAGTGAGTGAATCAGCGGGGATTGTAGTGTCTGAGAATGTGGGTTTGCGAAAGATTTTATATGAGAATTTTGTGTCTGATCTATTAATAGTTATATCTAGGAAATTGATGGAATTGTTCGATTCTATTTCTTTGGTAAATTTAATTTGTTTATGAAGACTATTGAGGTATTTTAAATAGTTGTCCAACTGTCTGTCTGTACCTTTGAAACCGACCAGGATGTCATCAACATATCGAAACCAGAAAATGATATGATTTTTTGAAAGTGGATTATTTATAATAGAATGTTCTAAGTTATCCATGAAGATGTCTGCCAGAAGGGGGCTGAGGGGGGAGCCCATAGGTAAACCAGAATTTTGTAAATAAACTTGGTTATTAAACATGAAATAATTTTGTTGAAGACAAATTTTAAATGAGCTTAAAAGTTCTTTTTGGATATGTGAAGAAATATTTTTGTTGTTTAGAATGTTTTGAATAATCGGGATGCATTCATCAGAAGGAACGCTTGGAAACATATTAGACACGTCGAAAGAAACTAATCTGAAAGAACTATGTGAAAGGTGAAGACTATTTAATTTGTTGCAGAGATCGACAGAATTTTTTATGGAATATTTGGGTTGAAATTGTGTAATGTTTTTGAAGGATGTATTGAGGTATTCTGAGAGTTTTTTGCAGGGAGCATTATGGGCATATTTATTGCAGGGAGCAATGCTCCCTGCAAAAAACTCTCAGAATACCTCAATACATCCTTCAAAAACATTACACAATTTCAACCCAAATATTCCATAAAAAATTCTGTCGATCTCTGCAACAAATTAAATAGTCTTCACCTTTCACATAGTTCTTTCAGATTAGTTTCTTTCGACGTGTCTAATATGTTTCCAAGCGTTCCTTCTGATGAATGCATCCCGATTATTCAAAACATTCTAAACAACAAAAATATTTCTTCACATATCCAAAAAGAACTTTTAAGCTCATTTAAAATTTGTCTTCAACAAAATTATTTCATGTTTAATAACCAAGTTTATTTACAAAATTCTGGTTTACCTATGGGCTCCCCCCTCAGCCCCCTTCTGGCAGACATCTTCATGGATAACTTAGAACATTCTATTATAAATAATCCACTTTCAAAAAATCATATCATTTTCTGGTTTCGATATGTTGATGACATCCTGGTCGGTTTCAAAGGTACAGACAGACAGTTGGACAACTATTTAAAATACCTCAATAGTCTTCATAAACAAATTAAATTTACCAAAGAAATAGAATCGAACAATTCCATCAATTTCCTAGATATAACTATTAATAGATCAGACACAAAATTCTCATATAAAATCTTTCGCAAACCCACATTCTCAGACACTACAATCCCCGCTGATTCACTCACTCCATTTTCTCAAAAAATAGCAGCTTACCGATCTATGCTACATAGAGCTTTCGCTATCCCGCTATCTCCAAAAGACCGTGAAAAGGAATTATCGATCATACAACAAATAGCAGTTAACAATGGTTTTGCTCCACACATTATCCAAAAACGAATCCGTAAAAAACAAAGAAGTCTAGCCATAGAACAAATCTATCCAACTATTCTAACTAATTCGGACTCTAAACATTATATTTCCCTCCCATATCTAGGAAACATCTCTCAAAAAATAGGCAACATGTTCTTACAATTTGATCTATATCCCGCTTATCATTCCACACATACTATTGGCCGTTTCCTTTATAACGCTAAAGAAAAATCCGACCCCATGAAGAAATGTGGAGTTTATCGTCTAGATTGTTCGGAGTGTAACGCGTCTTACATAGGTCAGACTGGTCGAACGTTCGAAACCAGATATAAGGAACATATCACTACCCAGAAACACATTTCCAACTTTGGTTTACATCTACTAGAAACAGGTCATTCGGTAAAACCCGATCAACAACCCAAAATATTACATATTTGTAAAAAAGGCCGCAAACTCAACATTTTGGAAGCCCTGGAAATCAACAAATTGAACAAAGATCCAAACCATGTCATCTTGAATGACCAAATTGATTTAAACAAATCGCCTTTATTAAATCTATAACACGATGCATCTCACGTTTTGTTTTCGAATAGTTTAGTTGATAGGACCCATTTTAAAAATTTTATCCATTCCTGGTAATTGATATTTAAATAGTCTTTTTACAATATTTTTGATTTTACTTCATTTAACAAACCTTTTAGTTTAACAAAAGCAGCTACCTGCTGGGTGTAACCCCTCGTGCATATCAACAGACAGATGTCTGTATGATTTCCTTTGTTTCTGGTAATTGTCGTTCGCCGCTGTTTTCACGTGTCTGGTTTTCCCCAGTGTGCTCCGGTCAATTTAATAATATTGGACCTAACCAGTTTTTAAAAATAAATTTCGCTGTAAACTACCTTTGCAAACAATACAAAAATTTTTAATTTTATTGTATACTGTGATTGTATCTGTCTCTGTCTCTGTCTCTAGCATCCCCCACCAATGCATTATTTGCTCCGATCTATATTATAAATAGTTTTCGCCAAAAAGAGCAATTTTTAGTTAAGTTTTTCACCTGATGATGGTGTAAAAGCCGAAAGTCGACTCGTGTTTTTCTGTTATTTTGCTGTGAAAAGTGACAAAGCAACGACACCATATTTAAATGAAAAGCCAATGATATTAACCGGTATTGATAAGGTAAATGTTAAAACCGCTTGGGAACGTTTATGGTCGTATGAAAAACCTGATATTTTGTCACCAGTAACTACATCTGTAATAAGATCATTGCCGTGGTACACGCTAATACATTATCCACCTAAGGATCCCTATAAAATGAAGGGAAACTGGTATATTTCTAAATATATAACACAATGGGAATTCCATTCTCATTGCGGTATGCCACTGATTAATTACTCGTATAAACCAAAAAATGGTCATACTAAACATTTTGAATTTCCACATTATGCTGATACAAGAAACATAGTTGGAACTACAAAAATTTTATCCGGCTTTACAACAACAGGACAAAAAACTGGTGTACAGCTAAATCAAAATGTTATCCAAGCAACCAATGAAACAGCTACATATCGTTCATTAATTGAATCATATGGCTGTATAGAAAATGGTTTAAATGTAAAAGAAAGTGTTGAGTGTCAACCTAGTGTTCATTTTGGTCTTATGACTGTACAATCAAATGCACCCGACGATGGCTTAGATACACCACCTGAATTTGTTAATGCATCAGCATTTTGGCAAATTGAATCAGTTATATCAGTTTGGCAATGTTATTAAATCATAATATACATCATTAATATTACCAGATATAGCACTAAATAAATGGTTTGGTTTGACTTAAATGTTCGCATAGTTATTATGATTAGGTTGCAGATCGCTCCATTTTGAGTTTAAATATATTGGCGAAACATAAAAGCTATCAGTGGGTGTTGTAATATTTCCAAAGATTAATTCCACTAATTGCGCGACGGACGATTTTCTCGTTGACTCGTGGGATCCGAAATCATTTCCTGTAGAATTAAATGCAGAAACTTCTCCATCAAGCTGGCCTTTTCGTCGTCCGGCCGCGTCAGGTTGATCGTTACTTTGGCGTCCTGCGTTGCATAACGCCAATGATTCTCCTTGGAGATGTTGGTATCCATGATGACACTTGATGGAATTAACCGCAGTGTCATCATAAACTCCTTGGGGGAATTTTGGCGCGAATAAGAAACGCACCCGTCTGGACTCCATAAGAAAATAGTTTCCAATATTGTGTATGTGTTGCCAGAACCCCTCCTCCCCGCGGTTGAGATACTGCTTGCCGCTATATCTCGCCACAGAGATGTTATCGAAGATGCTGCATCTACATCGGTTCTGGAAGTAGCAGCAGTCATGGAGGACGTGGAGATGCTCCCAGCCTGATTGGTAATGTTCCACAATGATAACGAACTGTCCACGGTATCTGTTAATCGTTCGTCGCGCAATTGTTTCAATAATTGTCTCGCCATCTGAACCGCTTCGGCATGGAATAACGCGGTGCAAGAGTCCACCCCTTTCAAGCGGGCCAACAAGTCCTCCCAATCCACAATTTTCGTCTTGTGTTTCATTAAGATCTCTTGGACCAGTTTCACCATGGTCGTAACGGCTTTGACGACGTCGCTCCGCTATTGTATCAATATTTTCTTTAACATTGTGTAGTTCAACGTAAAAAATTTCTGAAACGATTGCGGAGTATTGAAATTACAAATCAAGGCTAAACGTATAACTATATCTATAGGAAATTTAAAGGATTTTTCGGGAAGGAGAATAGCTTGGTTGAATTATAACTTGTTTTAATAATTGGTCAATTTGTCTCCTAACCTCCTCTTTATGAATTTTTGGATAGCGATACGATTTTGTGTGTATAGGAATGTCGTCTTTAGTAATGATACGGTGTTTGATTTCATTCGTAAAAGTCAGGTCTTGTCCTTCGCGATAGAAAATATCGTCAAACTGTTTACAAAGGCTAATAATTTTGGACCGTTTTTCTCTATTTAAATGATCGACTCGAATTAAATTGTCGATGCTATTACAAAAGCTACTTGTTTGTGAATTAATTTGGTTTTCCTTAAATTGAACTAATTCGTGATTTAGAATTTCTGCCTTAATCGGTTGTTCTATAAAAAGAATTTGTTTATCGTTTGTTAAATTTATGAGTGTACAAATGAAGCGCCAGTCGTTTGCTTTATAGATACCTTCGGGTATCAGAAGTTTATTGTCAATGAAAATATTTTTTAAAATAAATTCTCCTGATTGGATATCGACCGGTAATTTAACTATCATTTTTGAAAAAGGTTGTAATATAAATTTTCCAGACATAAAATTTGGTTTTGATAATAATTTTAATGTAGCGTTTTTTGTTTTCAAAATTTGATTAACAACGTCAATCTTTGCGTTAATCTTTTTCAAAATGTCTAAGCCGATTAGACCGTCAAAATATTGATGGAATTGAAAAATTAGGAAATCGATCGTATCGTTTGGTTGTCTACATTCCTTAAACATAGATAAAGTTATTTTTTTTCTTTAAGTGATAGGTGTTCAATACTGCTTTGATTTCTATTGGTGTAATTTCTTCGCAATAATTTAGATCCACGTGTTCCGGGTTTATAAATGAATTTGAAGCGCCAGTGTCAATAAGGAATTTTAGGTACTTGCCGGATGGGGATTGAATATGTATATAAGGAAGTGTGTTGCCGTGGGTGTTCAGGTCTAGGTAACCAAATTGTGGTCCCAGGTTGATTGAAAATTTGAATCGTCTAGTTCGTATTCAAAACTGACAACGGACATAGGATTCGTATTGTTTTCGTTGTCTTGTTTGTCATATACGTCGATATTTTCAGTAGTAACAGCGTTTACAGTTTCAAAGCCGTCTAAATTTTGGAAATTTTGTTGTTCGTTATTATTTTCTTTCTATATAATTCTTCACTAACAAAAGTTGGTTTAGACATAGGGGCGAATACACGATTACTATTAGAATTATATTGCTGTGTTCGTGGTTGTGCCTTAATACTTAATCTATTACTTTCTATCTCCATAGGTTCAGGTTTTGGAGGGAATTGTTGCAGAGGGAATCTGGAAATTGATTGTGAATTTGTTGTCGGTTTAAACGTAAATTGTCTTTGTACCATTTGTGGTCTATAGTTCGTTTGTTGCGGAATAAATGTACGATGTTGTGATTGGTTTGGAAGTAACCGATTGTTACTAGAATTGTGATGCTGAACTATTGGTTTTAGTTTATTAACTATGTTTGGGGTTTGCGATTTGGTATAGTAAATATTTTGCTCTTTTATACAAAAGCTGAAGGCTTCTGATAATGTGCTTGGTTTCATTGCGCGAATGGTGGATCCTAAAGGTTCCCTTAATCCCGATAGGAAAACATTCAAACACATTTCACTATATAAACTTAGTTTGGAAGCTCGAACATCTCCATTCTTTTCATGTATTTTAACATGATTTGATATTGTTCGATAAAATTTCTTTTCTGCTACTGTAGAATGTCTCAACAGTTTGATTACCTTGTCTAAGGTTATGTAAATCTTTAATTAGACTGATTTCATTTCTCTTTCTCTCTCAAAGGAGAAGTTTGCCATAACTAGTTCCGTTAACATCAGGAATGAGACTTAAAATTTCTTCTACATTGTTTATAAAATCACACAATAAGCGTGTATTACCATCGAAGGTTGGTAAATCTTTAATGGCATCTGGGATTCTTAAAGCATTAAAGACTTCACTAGGCGTTGCCATTGTTAAATTATTTGAAATATTATTTGTATTATTTAGATTAATTGTGTTTTCGTTTAAATTAATTGGATTGAGATTTTCAAAATTTGCGTAAAAATTATTTACAGAATTACTTAATTCAACACTATTTCCGTATTCTGCGGCGTTACTAGTGTTGGGGTGGTTTTGGATTTCAACACCGTTCCCGTTTATTGCGTCGTCAAAGGTGTTGGGAGAAGAGTTTCGCTTATTATGAACTTTCCATCTATTCTTACCCCGACATTATTCCAATTCAATTTTCTAAAAATATCTTCCAGCACTGCGTTGAACAAGAGAGGTGATAAAGGGTCTCTTTGCTTCACTCCTTTCTCCACCTTAAAATAGGATCCTGTTTTGTCCAGTACAATACGAGCTTTGCCGTTATCATATATAGCTTTTAATATTCGTATATATTCCTATTCAATACCTTGATTTATTAACGTGTCGTACAGATATTCATGACTCATTGAATCAAATGCCTTAGCGAAGTCTACAAATACAAAATATATTTTTATATTATATTCTTGACTTTTCTCAACTATTTGGGTTAGCGTTTGTAGATGATCAATTGTTGAAAAGTTACTTCGAAATCCTGCTTGCTCATATGTTTGATTTTCGTTCAGCGTTGTTCGTAATCTATTATACATAATTTTCATAAATACTTTATATATTGTACTGGATAAACTTATTGGTCTGTAGTTATTTATATTGGCCAAATCTCCTTTTTTGTGTAACAGAATAATATCGGAATTTAACCACTGTGATGGAATGTTCTGTTCATTTAATACTTTATTAAACAGTTGCAGTAATGGATCTATTAAAACATATTTTCCATATTTAAGTATTTCGTTAGTAATGCCGTCGGACCCCGGGGCTTTATTCTCTTTCAAATCAACAGTAACGTTTTCCAATTCACATCTAATAACTGTTGGAATTTGATTTCCGCTTTTTATCTTTAAAATTTGATCCATATGGGAATTATTTATTGGACTTTTATATAAGTCAGTAAAGAACTCAATCGCTGTTTCGATGATTTCTTTTCGATCGTAGTGCTTCTTTTTACTGCTTTTTATTTTTGGTATCCATGGTTTACCAGTTGAGATATCCTTTTTGATTTGTTTAATAGATCCAGATGTGTTTAATATATTTTGTATTATTTTTGTGTTAAAATTCCTAAGATCCTTTTTAATGCTTTTTCTTGTCAGTTTTTTTATTTCTGCAAACTCAATTTTTTGAACGCTACTTTTATTTCTTGTAAGTTTCATTTTTTCCCTTTTGTCAATTAAGTTTTTTGTTTCTGCACTAAGTTTATTTTCAGTCCTATTTGAATCGCTCAATTTTTTGTGTATCTTCTCAGCGGCTTCATTTATTTTCTTCGTTATCATATTGTTTAAAGTTTGTGTATCTTTTATATTGTGCATTTCTTCAGTACTTCCAAAACTAATTTCAAGTTCTTTAACGAACTGTTCTTTAACTTCTTGCCCAATAAGTTGTTGGGTAAAATTGTTCTTTCTTATCTTAAAGGGACAGGCTTTTTATTTGGAATACGTATAGTTGCTATAATAATTCTATGATCTGTATTAAATTTAAAGTTTCTTTTAATATCTAAACTTACAAATTTGCTTTTATCCTTAGCAATAAAGTAATCAATTTCATTTTTTACTAGACCGTTAGGATAAATCCAAGTCCATTTTCGTGCATTTCGTTTTTTGAAGAAAGTATTTATCACTTTAAAATTGTTTTCTTGACAAAATCTCACCATTCTTGTTCCCCGATCGTTTCTTTTTCCATATCCGTAAGGTCCTATTGTAAACTGTTCTCCTAAATTTCTGTATCCTATTTAACTGTTAAAATCACCACGTATAATTAAATTAAAACAGTTTTTGGTTTGAATTGCAGTTGTGAGGGAATTATAAAATTCTTCAATTTCTTCGTCACTTGAATCCGTTGTTAGTGCATAAACTTGTATTAAAACTAGTGTTTCTTTGCTACACGCTATTTCAAGTAAAGCGATCCTTTCGTTTATACCCTCAAATGATTTTATTTGATTTTTTAAATTGCTTTTTACAATAAAACCTACTCCTTTTTGGTCCTTAGTTGTATCATAGTGATATAAGATAAATCCATTTTTTCTTTCACTTAATTTTTCATAGCCTCGTCTAGTTTCCGATATGCCTAATATGTCAACATTTGTTTCCAACAATGCATTTTCAAGTTCTAGAATCCTTTCTTCATCTTTAAGTGTTCTTACGTTGAGAGTTGCAATATTTAATTCATTTGGGAGGTTTTGATCTAATACCCTCTTGGTGATCAACCGTTCTGAGTGATTGATATTATTGTTGTCTTTTGTACAAGTATCCGTGTTGTATTCAGTATTCGAGTTCCAGTTGTGTTGCTCATTCTTCTTAAATGTGGGTACAGCTTCGTATCTTTTTCATTCTGTTGCACCATATTCCTGATTTTGATCAGTAGATGATTTCTCAGAATCGCTAATTGTAGATTCTTTCGCTTTTCCTATCATGAAATTACTAATTTTTCCATAATTTGATACTGATTCACTTCCTGTTCGATGCCTTTTTACTTTCGATATTATTTTTCTAGGTGATTTATGACGTGGTGACTACATATTGACTATACTATCACTTACTGGTGATGATGATAGCTGTCGCTTAAATTCTTTTTGTTTTGGTTTATTTTGTAAATCTTTCTTTTGACTTGTATTTTGTTTTATTATTCCTTTATCGTATCGAATTATGGCAGTATTTCCTAGTTTTTGCTGTTCTATTTGTTTCGCTCTTAATTCTTTCCTGATTTTGAGAACTTTTGGTGAGAAATCTTCTGTTATATAAACACCATTTTTTAATTTATTCTTGTTTTTTAATGTTATTAGTTTTTTCCGCCATGCCACTAGGCCTACCGCAATTGGAGGAATTGTATTTTCTTTTCTGACCCCTATACGTCTCACAAAATCGACATCTTGTTCACTTATATCCACAATAGTTTTAAGTACATTAAAAACGACTTGTTCTAACGCAAAGAAATTTTTTTCCATTTCTTCAACTCCATGTAAAATAATATTTTTCCTTTTAATTTAACGCTCTAAGTAATCTAATCGTTTTTCATGTTCTTGTTGTTTATCATCAATTTGCTGTTGTTTTACTTTTAGTTGGTCAAATTGATCATTAATGTTTTTTATAATGGCATCTGTAATCGATTTTGTTTGTTCCGCGAATTCATGTCTTAAATTCTGTATTTCCATTTTTATTTCATTATACTGCTTTGTTAGTTCGTCACTCATTTTGTTAAATTTAAAATTTTAGGAAAATATTAATTTCTATATTTGAAATAATTCTGGTATTCTTAAAACGATTTAATTATATATTATGCACGTTTTTTCTTAAAACGAGTAAACTATTTTTTATTTTATTTAAAATAATTATGTAACTTGTATGTACCTATTTTATAAGTAATATTTAATTTTAGTTATTTATTTTAATTAAATGGCAGTTTTAATCAATTTTAAATGTAGATATTTCACTTTAAATAAAATTTCTTATCGTTTTATTATTTTATAATGCGTACAGTTTATAATTTTGGCATTCGAAGTTCTAGTTTAACACTATTTCTTTTTAAATAACACAATTTTGAAAGCACTTATTTACACGATGTGTTACTCTATAACAGCAAACAACTGACTCCCCACGTTACCTATAACTCTCTTTAAATGGTATTTCATAAGTTTGATAGCCGCCTCATAAAGTCCACCGTGATGGGGAGATCTTGGCGGCGCAAAATGCCATGAAATATTTTCGTTTGTTAAATAATTATGAATTTTATTTCGAGTCTCAAGTTTTGAAAACAAATCATACCATTGTTTCAATTTTTTGTTTGCACAAACAAAATTTGTGGCGTTGTTAATCTCTGATAATGATAGATTACCTGATCGCTTTTAATTGAGATTTAACGTGTTATTTTTGAGACGCAAAATCCAAGCTACTACGCGTAGCAATGTTGAAAATTTTGAAAAATTGTTTAAAATTTGTGTCTTATTGATTGGCACAGCAATGAGTGTAAAATGTTTACTTTTTTCTAGAAGTTTTGCATCGTGAGTGATGCTAGCAATGTTTGAGTCAATTGGCCATTTTGAACAGTCTTCTTGAAGCCAAGAAGGACCATGAAACCATAATGAACCATTGAGTTGTTCTTTGGGTGTTTTGTCACGTGAAATTAGATCAGCTGGATTATCTTTTGAATCCACATGATGCCAATCATTTGGATTTGTGGCTTACTGAACTTCACTAACACGATTTGCAACAAATGTGTTTCATGAATTTGCTGGAGCATTTAACCATGCAAGCACGATTGTACTGTCTGTCCAAAAATAGACTGAACTGAATTGAACTGATAGAACTTGCATTACTGTATATAGACAAAGCAATATTGCCCCGCACAGCTCCAAACGTGGAAGCGAAACCACTTTAATCGAAGCCACTCTGGATTTGGCACATAAAAGGTGAGTTGATATTGAATTTGAATTTGTATGTACAGTGCGTACATAAATGCATGCACCGTAGGCTGATTGTAATGCATCAGAGAATCCGTGGATTTCGATGTGATCGTAAGTTTGATGCTCACTGAATTTTCTTTTAATTTGTGATTTATTTAAATGTGATAACTGAGACTGGTAAATTGTCCAGTAATTGTGAATATTTTCTGGAATTGGCTAATCCCAGTCAACTTTCAATTGCCAAATTTGTTGCATTAAAATTTTGGCAGCAGTGATTACTGGCGCCACTAACCCAAGTGGATCAAATAACTGTGAAATTGTAGATAAAATTGTACATTTTGTGACAATTAAATCTGTACTGACAAAATTTATGGAAAATTGTAATGTATCATATTTTGAATCCCATAACAAACCCAGTGTTTTCCCTGTAGTATTTTTGTCTACAGTATAAACATCAAGATTTTCCTGAGAACTGTCACTGACAATGGACGGATCATTGGACCGCCATTTACGCAAATTGAAACCGCTTTTGTGTAATAATTGAGTAAGATCGGTTTTTAATTTAAGAGCGTCCTCTGTTGGATTTGCTCCGGAAAGCAAATCATCGACGTAAAAATCTTTTGCTAAAATATCTGATGCTTCAGAAAAGTGTTGTCTTTCCTCAATTGAAAGTTGCTTTAAACATCTGGTAGCTAGATATGGTGCTGAAGTTGTACCATAGGTTACGGTGTTCAACTGATAAGTTTGTTTGGGGGAATTTGAATCTGATCGCCATAAAATGAGCTGATATTTAGCATCTTCTGATTTAACCTGAATTTGGCGATATATTTTCTCTATATCTGCGGTGAAAACTACATTATGAATTCTAAACCGTAATAATATAGAGAAGAGGTCGTCCTGAATGGTGGGACCTTTTAAAAGTGTATCGTTTAATGAAATATTTGAAGTGCTCTTCGTAGAGCCATCAAAAACAACCCTTAATTTGGTTGTTGTACTATCCTCTTTGAATACGGATGATGAGGAAGGTAGTAACAATGATGAGTATTTATTTGAACATCTGAAATTGATGTCATATGACCGAGGAATTCATATTCTTTCATGAATTCTGAATATAAATGTTTTAATTCTGAATTATTACTGAATTTTCGTTCTACTGATACAAATCTTTTTAAAGCAGATTCTTTAGAATCTCCTAAATCTTTGATTAAATTATTAAATGGCAGAGCGTAAATTTACCATCTGAATCACGAGTGAAATTGTTTTGAAAATGTTGTTCACATTGAATTTCTTCAGGTGAGTAACATTCTTGTGAATGATTCACCTCTTCAAGTGCCTAAAATTTGTCAATTTTATCATCTAATGTTGAGACGTAACTAGAAACCTTTGAATTTTGATTTGAATTGCATGAAATGCTTGCAGCCACTATCCAACCTAATTTTGTTTTTTGCAAAATTGGCATATTTCCAGATAATAATTTTATTTGACCTATGCACAATAAACCATAAAATAATTCTGAGCCTATTAACATGTCTGTGGGCAACGATTTATCAAAATTTGGATCAGCTAATTTTAGCTCTGATGGAATATTAAAATTTGATGTACATAAATTTACAGAGGGTAAATTTTCAGCAATTTTTGGAATGATTAAAAATGTTAATTTTGATTTGAATGTATGTTTTGATTTGAATATATGTTACTTTTCACAACAAAATCATAGAAAAAACACGAGTCGACTTTCGGCTTTTACACCATTGTCAAGTGAAAAACATAACTAAAAATTGTTCTTTTAGGCGAAAACTATTTATAACATAAATTGAAGTAAATAATGTACATTATATAAATACAAGTAAATAATGTACATAATGTACATTAATAATGTAAATTACAAGTAAATAATGTACATTATTTACTTCAATTTATATTATAAATAGTTTTCTCCTAAAAGAACAATTTTTAGTTATGTTTTTCACCTGACGATGGTGTAAAAGCCGAAAGTCGACTCGTGTTTTTTCTATGAATTTGTTGTGAAAAGTAACAAAGCAACGATCCCATGTTTTAATATGGATTTTCACAAAGTAAACCTATCTAATATTAATTATTTAAAATTAAGTATATAATTAAACTAGTAACATACATAAAAAAACGCCGTGAGCAGCGGAGCCCCATCACGAAAGTCGAATTTTCAGTATTTCTTTCCTTTATCTTCTTATCCTTATCTACCCTTATCCTTTCATCTTC
The DNA here is from genome assembly GCA_035578155.1 of Brachynemurus nebulosus. NCBI lineage: Eukaryota > Metazoa > Arthropoda > Insecta > Neuroptera > Myrmeleontidae > Brachynemurus > Brachynemurus nebulosus. Next base: position 8,028,760 of record JAPWDM010000016.1, read on the forward strand.
AGTATTGAATGTCTACAAGCGATTTGTCATTTTGGTGGTTTCAAAACTAATGATGAGTGTCCGGTTGATCGGGGCTTTAAAAAAAGGTTTTTAAGTTTTTAAGGACTGAACCTCAGTAAATTTCAATTTTGTGCCGAAAGCAGTTAGCAGGGAAAAAGCCAACACAATTGGTACGAGGGCATTCCTACCCATGCTTATCCGCCAATTGCCTTTGTGTTTTATTTTTAAATATTAAAAAGGAACTTAAATAATAAACTGGAAGGCCTTTATGAAGATATTTTTTCTTTCCAAAAAAATCCAAAATTTCTATTTTATAAATAATAAAAATCCAAAATTCCTAATTTATAAATAAACAGTGACTTTAATAACATTTTTAAATTACTTAATATGTATATATTTCATTTGTTATAAAAGTAAGTTCAATTTTTTTAAAATTTTTTAAAATTACTATTCGCCTACTTGTATTTAGAATAAAAATAATACATTTAAAACACATTTAACAATAGCATTGAATTCCGATGTAAAAATGGGAGAAGTGGGGGGAAAAGTAATGTGGACTCCGTAAAAGGTACTAGCTGGATACTAACTGAATACACGTACAAAATTTCAGCCCTCTAGGTTTCCTTAGAGAGTCTCTAGACGTGTTAGAAAACAAGCAAAAAAATTAAGGAAACATTGGCGTAAAAATTGTGGGGGTAAAGGTTAAAAGTTGAAGCCTCCAAAAAGTAGTGTCTGGCTATTAGCTTAACCTGTATACAAAATTTCAGCCTTTTAGGTTCATTTGGGGAGATTTTGACCCGGACGAAACTGTCAAAAAACAAGAAAAATCATGTTTTCTTTTGGTATAAAAATGGTGGGGGTAGGAGTTAAAAGTCGAGACCCCCAAAAGGCACCCCCTTGATACTAACTCAATCCGAATGCAAAATTTCAGCCCTCTAGGTTTATTTGGGTGACCTGTGCGAATGGTACAAACTTCGAAATCGTCGAAAAAGCATGAAATTGTAGCTTAAAAATGAGGGGAGTGGGGGTAAAATATTAAAACCTCCAAAAATCACAACCTAGGTACGAACTTTATCAATACACCAAATTTCAACACCCTACGTTAATTCTGGGGGGCTGTGGGCGTGTTAGATCCAGCCAAATCCTTTTTTCCCCTCTACTCCCTGCAAGTCAGCCTAGGAAGCTGAATTTTGGATATGTTGTAGATAATTTACCGAAACATTATTTCCAACCGGTTTGGAAAAGTTTTATTGTTTTATCGCCCCCCACCACCCCCTTAAAGGTTAGGTCATATCCAAAATTTGCTCAAAATTTGACCCCACTTTGATAGTATTATTGTGCATCGGAATGAGCCCCATTTACCAAATTTGAGCTCTTAGCTTCTATAGGGGGGCCCTACACATATTAAAAGGTAGCGGTATATATATATATATATATATATATATATATATATATATATATATATATATATATATATATATATATATATGACATTTTTTTCTACAGAATCGTGTTCTACGGGGCCCGAAAACGGATAGCGCCCCTACTCTCGCCTCTCACCGTTCTTGTCGTATAGGCTGTATAAGTCTAATTTTTTCAAGGAAAAATTCGATTAAAAATTTTTTTTAAATGTATTAATCACCAAAAAATGTAATTATTTTAAACACTTTGAACAACCGGCCAAACAAGCAAATTCTATGACAGTTTTAGTGTATATTTTTGTTTCGTAGTGAACAGCACTGTCCAACACCATATTAAATAAGGACCATTTTTTGCGAACTAAATTCGAAAAAAACCGCTTTATGAGTAGCGTGTCATGATTTTTTTAATCCAATTTAACGATTCGGCTATATTCTATTTTTCTATCAGTTAAATGTTTTTATAATGTATCTCTGTTCCATTTTTTTTGAGAAAAAAACTCACGACGATTTCTGTTATGTGATATGATCAGAATTTAGATTATGTTTACACCTTCCTAACATTAATAAGAGTTTGCTTCAATCGCATAAAAATTACGTTAAATCATATTCAAACAATAATATTTTTACGTAATTTTCTATCCAGTTGACAATACAGTTATGATTAGAATTGTATAAACAGAGTATTCTAGTATTAAATAATTTTGCACATTCAATTTTTTTTTTTAACAAAAAAAATTTGTTTTTTAATTTTGACACATTCTTTTATGAAATTTCGATTAAGAAATATTAAAAAATTTTAAGGTGAATCATTTAAAAAGAGTTAAAAATAAATTAAAAGGAAACATTTATCTATTTTAACATATTTGTAAAGAAAATTTTACAGTTTACTTATAGTTTTTTGAAAAAATGTAATAACATTTTTACATACAACAAAGATTATATTTGAAAGGTAGGAAATCCACAAATTTTTTTTTATTTCTTTAATTAATTATTAAATTTGGTTTTAGAAGAAAAGCTTCGTCTAATTCGCTCCAAGCCGAAAGTATTGGCAGGGTGCGTAGTATATGGTCGGGATAATTAAATCGATTGCAGCGTGAGTAGTGGAGAAAATAGGCAATAATACATGCTCATATGTGTTTGTAGTGTAATAAAAATATTAAATAAAAATATAATACATTGATCCACTTTGATTATAAACCCAATTGCCACTAATATGTCGTTTCTTATTTATCTGTCAACGTATTAACGTCTACACGTCAATCCATAAATACAGAATTCAAAATATTTGAGGTATTTTAAACTCACATGCAATGATGTTTTATAAGAAGTTATTGATGTTTGCCTTATGTACAACTATACATTCAACTAACTGACTTATGCCAGCATTTCTTAATTTTCGAATTTCCCTGACGTGCTTCACTATCACCAGCAACTTTTTCCTCTGCATAGTCCGGGGTTGGAAGGAAATACTGTCTTGATAATTATATCCATGTTAACGTCGAAAATTGTTCAATTACTTTAGTAATACAACTATTATACTTCATTCAGTATTTTATACCTCAAATTGTTCAAATTTACTTATAAAAAAAAAATGTAAATAAATATTTGTATTCAGATTTAACGGTTTTTTTGAAAATATTTTAATTTCCAGGGTTGCCATTATTTAATAGCCTGAAAAAATGTATATTATAGATGTCGTTGGCATCATGCACCCAGCCAATAGCCACTAATAAGGACATTCCACTATTAAAATGAATGGAAAATATATTGAAATTTATTTAATGAAAGCCATTCATACACATTTTTAAAATATCCTTTTGAATTATATAACAAATAAAATCTGTGTAAAAAAATCTAATTGACGTGTTTTTTCTCAATTTTCTAATATTAAGTCCAAGGCTAGTTAGCTAGGGAGTGATTGTGTCAACATTTTAATGTAAAATATAGTAATTTTAACCCTCCTTAAAAGAACATTTCGATTTTAACAATAAAAAAATTTTAAAAAATGTTTTCGTTTTTCTCGGATTACCAAAAACTTTTCATAGGTATATCTGTGACTAAAGTTGCCTCCCTTTCTTAAGAAAATAAAGTATTTTTAAAATTTCGTGCAAAAAAATAAAACACAACGAAAAAAAAATACGCGTTCCCATATTTTTAAGATTTTGTAGTACAAGAAAATCCTTATAAATTCATCATATCTGTTATTGCATTTGCTAGCTTACTCCCACTTGACCACTTTTAAATAGTCGGTGTCAGATCTTACGCAATTTAATAAACAGTGTTTTGATTTTTTAAACTAATGTTTTTTAATTAAGTTTTTAATAAAAAAGTTTATAAAAAAAAACGACTGCGCAAAAAGCAAACTAAAACGATGAAAACAAGATGAAACAGAGAAAAATAAAAATTAACAAAAAAGTAGTCAGAGGCATGAAAGGTTTCTATTTAACTTGGTACAACATATATGCCTTCGACTGCTTTACTTTTTTGTTCCTTTTTCTTTTTCTCTATTTCATCCTGTCTCCATCGTTTTAATTTGCTTTTTGCGCAATTGGGGATTTTAATTTTTTTTAATTAACTTTTTTATTTAGGTCTTTTTAGTGTTGCTTACTTATCTAGAAGAAAAAATATATACGAAATACGAAACTACAGCGGCTGGCAGCCTAATTTACCACGAGTTTGACTAAAAATTTTTTTATCATAAAATAACTTTTGTCCGCGACTTTCTCCGTGTGAACTTGTAGTTTGACTAGTTGTACACACTATGTCGTTATCAACTCCACTCAAATGAATTCGTGAACATAAGCTGGTTTCCATTTAAATTTTCATTCCTTATCTACCGCCTTAAGAGATTTATTTTCAAAAATCTGCTCTTGGTACTCGCTTACGTTACGTTACTAAAGGAATCTTTGTGCAAAATTTCACGCTTTTAAACCCAACAATTTTTTATACAATTTTTCATCCACTCTTTTATCCTCCCCTTATAAGACAGATTTTCAAAAATCCCTTCTTAGTACTCACCTGTGTAAAACTTTACATTTATAGACTCAACGATTTTCTGTATACATTTTCATCCCTTATCTTAACTCCTTAGAGAACGAATTTCCAAAAATCCTCTCCCGGTGCATATATGCGTTTCTAAAAGAAACCATGCAGAAAATTTCACGATTCTGAACCTAGCGGTTTATCTATACTTTAGTGTATATTATATACACACACAGTATGAGTATCCTTAATCTCAACAGACACAATTTAATGGCCGTAGAGAACAAAATTTTGTAAAACCTATCTTTAAATCTAGAAAGTTCAAATATAATTCTTTTAAACTACCAAGCAACGGTCACTTTTGTACAATACCTTAGTCTTTTTACTGTCAGTATTTACTATTTTGTAGTCTTTTAAACGAGGCATGGGGTGAGAAGCTTCAAAACAATTATTGTTGGCGTAAGAAATTTCTATTTTTTTAAACCTCCTTCAAATACGGGGTTAGTTGTGTCACAATACTCTTCGTCATTATCATTTAAGAAAGTTATATTACAGTAACATAATGGTACGTACATATAATTTTATATATAACTAGCTGCGACCCGCGGTTTCACTCGCATAAAATTATTTAGAGTCAAAAATATTCGGTAAATTTTAAATTAGATATTCGGAAATTCTGTACATAATCAATTAATTATTTTGCATGGCCCCGCTCGTCAAACGACCTTAAAGTAACCATATTCATATTTCAAAAGCATGGCTAATTTCCGCACCATCATGTAGATAGCCATGTTAATAGTTTTAGAAGTATTTCTATTTTAGGCTTTTCTAGGGGGCAATTTTACTTTACTTTAATTTTTTTCAGAGCTTTCAACAATATTTGAATAAAATTCTGTCAAAAATTCCTTCAGCTTTTCAATTTGGAATCTATTTGGTGCCAGTGATGGACAATTTTGAGCACATATCCATTTAAATTTGATGTTCTGAAATTTTATACAAAATCAGTTTTTTATAGTACATCGCTTGGCTCGCTCAACGACTCTAAAGTAAAGTCATTCATTTTTTAATAACATAATTTATTCTGATAAAATTTTATTAAGATCGGTCCAGCTGTTTAATTAAAGTCGTATTCGATAGTTCTGTGAATCAATCAAGTTCTGTGATCTCATCTATAAACAGGACTTCGAACCGAACCGTAACCGTAACTGAAAACCGGTAAAACCGATTGATTTTGCCGGAAAGTAACCGTTAACTGGAGCAAAAATATTTTTTTTAAAAACCGTTAACCGAAACGAAATTGTTATCTTCTTCGTTCCGGTTCACAGTTGAAATTCAATATTTAATTTTATTCTATAGTAACCAGTAACCAATAAACTTTTCTAACATTCGTACATATGGTCGTTAAAATATATTTTTTGTTTTATTTTATTTATTTATTTATTTATTTATTTATTTATTTTTTACTGTATCATCTCAATATTAATTGTAATTAACAGATATATATTATCTGCGTTCGACGATATTTATTTTCTAGATTAGATAGGAAAGGAACAGGCTACTGGATTAGAAATGAAAATTTATATTCCTAGGTTTTCTAATTTCGGAGTGTCGAAAGAGCTTTCTCAGGCCTAAAGTAAACACCTACTAAGGAAAAATGGTGTTTCGATAAATTCAAGCATTTTGAAAAATATTAAGATTGAGTTTTTCAAACGTTGATTTATGTTTTATAAAGGTAATTTCTATAAAATAGATAATATATTCACAACTCGGAAAAAATTTTAAACTTTTTTAAAACCGAAACCAAAAATCCAAAACTGACCCCAATCGACACCGCTATTCTTTGTTGCGTTGAACCGGAACTGAACCGGACCGGAAAAAAAATTTCGGTTCGAAGCCCTGCTTTTAAATCAGATATACTGAAATACTCTGTGATATTCATATTTTAGTAGCGTATATCTAATTTTCATACCTTGAGATACTCACATTGATAATTTTAAGAGTACTTTATTTTATGAGACATTTTGAGTTCACAGGGCTCTGGAGAATATTTCCGAACTCGCGTTAATTTGCTTCGGATTTTTAATAATATTAGGGCAAAAGTTCAAATCCGTGCAGTCGTTTATTTTGGGTTTTTTTGAGTCTCCAGAACCCTAGAGGGCAGTTTTAAAATGTTCATTTTTCTCAGAATCTCCGTACAATTTGAGCAAAAAATTTAGTCAAAATTCGTCCAGCCAATTATTTTGAGTTCGTTTAGGGATCTTAGGACCTTAAGGATCAATTATAATGTGACATTTATTTCTTTCAAAATCAGTAGTATTTGCGCAAAATTTGGTAATGATACATCCAGTCGTTTACTTTAAGCGTTTTTTGAAGTCCTACGGTCTCGTGGGGTAACTTTGACTTAATTCTGATATTTTTCTTTCAATCCTTATGCCAATTTTACCTATAGTTTTCTTTCGTCATTTTTTTGATATATACTACCGTTTTCTTGAAACCATTGGGAAAGGATAAATATAGTCCATATTTCATTTTTATTTAAATATAAGATTACTCCAGAACTATACTATTAACTCGAGCTCTAATTCTTGTTTTGTGATTGCTTCTTTAGTACCGGATCAAATTTTATCTGTTTCGCTTAAAGATATTCTCATTATGTATCTGAAAACTCATTTTTTGTAATAATTTAAAAACAGTAACAGCCTTAAACTTACATTGACTTTGTTTTTTGTTTTTTTTGTTGGTTAAATAGGATTAATGATTTACAGAACCAATAAGTAATAGCAAATAATTAATTAAATTTGAATAAATTTAGATCAGAAAAATTCAAATGACAGATACCAGTAAAAACAAACAGTATCTACAAATAAATATTTTCATAGTAATCACTGCTATTTAATTTTTAAAATTACAAAAATTTTTTTTTCAAATGCTTAGTAACAATTTAAAAATTGTATAATTTTTTGATAAATTGGCCACAGATTGCTGTCTACTGCAATAAAGAATTGAAATTTTACGGTTTTTCGTAAATTTCGACGGTTAGACAAAAAATTTTGCAAAACCCTTTCTTAGCGAGCGCCTACGACCCAATAGGCACCTACATGCCAAGTTTGTAGGTATTGTAGTTTTGGAGAATTTGTGATGAGTGCGTGAGTGGTATTTCTCTTTTATATATATAGATTATTGTTATTGAACTACAGTAATATGTAATTCACAAAACTTGAAAATTTGTTTATGGCTGTTATAATTTTTACCCTTACAATTTAACCCTCTACTACCACTGTTGATGCAATACCAAAACTTATAATTTTCTAAAATTAACTTTAGAGCCAATGTAAATTTTTTACTAATTTTAAAAAGTTTGAGCAATTTTGTTATTATTTTAATTTTTTACGGGGTGATTGAACACCTCTGAACAATTTCCAACAAATAAAAACACTTATACATACACCTACGCAATACTTGTTTTCAGTTAGAAACGCTCCCAATTCAAACTCAAAATGGGCATTAAAAGGAAGTGTACCTAAGTCTAAAAAAATTTTTAATTCTCGTTTTACACTTACCTATTATTGGTGAATAATTAGTAAAAAAATTAGGAAAATCAAAAATGTTGAAGAATAAAGCCGGGTGATTTTTATTGAATTGACCCTGTTTTAACTTTTACTCTTAAAATTTAACCCCCTGCTACCACTGCTGACGCAATACTAAGATTGATAATTTCCTAAAATTAATATAGAAGCAATGTAAATTTTTTTCTAATTTAAAAAGAAATTTGAGAAATTTTGTTATTACTTTAATTTTTTAGGGGGCGATTAAACCCTTTGGAACAATTTCCCGATAAATAAAAACAGTAACTGTTATTTAAGTTGTCACAAAGATTAACATATCCAAAAATTAATGAAACTTAATAAGTTTTCTTGGTTCAATTCTCTAGTAAGTCTATTATTTATTATATTATATAGTACTCTGTTACCACATACTCTCAGTTTTTCTTGATTTTCACAATGATGCCATCAAAAGGCCACCCGTTTCTTTTACTATATGGAAAGAGCATAGATTTTTGCATATAGTGAGATCAAAAACACTTAAATACGTTAAGGCACTTTTGGTCCAGGGCTGTCCAAATTTGGACTATTTTGACGGAGTGGGAGGTGAAACTATACAATAAGAAAAAGTTTTTTTCAGTTTCAGCCTATACTACGACATTTCTTCATTTCGCGTAGCAATTTTCGTGAAATTTGAGCTAGCCGTTTTAAAGTTATAACAATTTTTTCAAAAAAGTTACATAAAATTATGCTATTTGCTTCAATTTTGTCACTTGAATATCTCGGGAGCGAATGTTAATTCGGAAAAACTGGTGTCATATTCTGACTCAGGGCTCTTGGTAGATAAAATAACGTGAGTATGAAACAAATCTCTAACTTTGACTTTTCCATGTTTGCAGCTTTTAGATGGAAAAGCCCATATATATATATATATATATATATATATATATATATATATATATATATATATATATATATATATATATATATATATATATATATATAATATATATGCATATGAGAGTATGGAAACAATAGAGCATCTTGTGTTGGAGTGCAAAGGCATTGAAGGGCCAGAACGTAATCAGCTAATTAATCTTGGCATTTATAATGTTTTAGATATCTTTAATAATTGTGTTGAGAGTCAAAGCAATTTATAATTACTTACGGAAGTCAATTACGAATCTAATAAATAAATTTCAAACTCATTAATCCTTCAATAAAATAATCTTACTTTTTTGATGGAGCACTGTATACTTTTGATACCGTACATTATTATATCTGTCTCACTCATTTTATCAATCAGTATGTAAATCTACGGTTCTTTTAATGATTTTTTTTTTTAAACATTTCTGTATTTATTTAATACTGATACAATTCCCAAGATATAATATTTAATTTAAATATAGTATTTTTTCATGTTCGTATAATATGCGTATGAACAGACGATATACATATGCGTTTAAGGATGTTTGGGAGGTACAATCGGAGATAAAAGTACATGAAATTAGAAATTCTTGAATAATTGCGTTGTATAACAAACTATGAGGTAAATAAATAGTTATCTTTGTTAAATAATAGCTATCACTACAACTGATTGTACAATACATCAAACTATAGCTCTCAGCTGACTACAAGAGCTGAGTACATTCTGAGGATTTTTCGGAGAAATTTCAAAATGTTACGAGACGATTGAAAATCTAGTAGAATGTTCCTCATTAAATCTAAGGCCCCTGTGAAAATTTTAAACCGATTCACTAAGCCGTTAAAAAGTTACTTAATCTGTTCTATTTTCGAATTTCCATAAGAGTACGTGTAAAATGAGTTTTTTTTTTTTTTAATAACTTTTTAACGACTTAGTAAATCGGTTTGAAATTTTCACAGGGGCCTTAGTATTTAATGAGGACCATTCTACTAAATTTTCAATCGTCTCGTAGCATTTAGAAATTCTCCGAAAAATCCTCAGAATGTACTCAGCTTTTGTAGTCAGCTGAGAGCTATAGTTTGATGTATTGTACAATCAGTTGTAGTGATAGCTATTATTTAACAAAGATAACTATTTATTTACCTCATAGTTTGTTATACAACGCAATTATTCACGAATTTCTAATTTCATGTACTTTTATCTCCGATGGTACCTCCCAAACATCCTTAAGCTATTCTTTAATTTTCACACCTAATATATAAAATTTATGAATGGATACGAATACATACAGTCTGTTTTAGAGAGCATTCAAATTTTAATAGAGCTCGAGCAAAAATTGTTGAGATTAGAGTGTGCTGACATTATTAATATCTATGAATAATAAACAAATATTTTATAACACCCGCTTCTAAAGTTCAATATTCGAGCGTTGCGTAATGGGCGTAAAGAGCAGTTTTCATATCATTGTTAAACAAACGACAGTAACTGTGCGCGAAAGTACAACTGTGCGTGAACGCAGCTAAAACTATGCGAGAAAATAATTATATTCATTTGTCAATGATAATCATATTCAAATTAACATGGAAACGACCAACAAATTAATAAAAAAAATAAAAACCATCTATAGTTGAAAAAATATTCCCAGGCACTTTTGATAGTTTCTTTGTCAACGTATGATGGTCTTTTTCTAATTCCAGTCAAACAAATAAATAGTGCATAGGGTACTAATTGAACATTAGGTTACGAAATAATAATAAATAATAAGTTAATAACACTATCTTATATTTTTATGTAAATTCGGTTTAATCAATAATAATTTGATTACAGAAGAATATTTCTTAAAGAAAGCGAAAACAAATGACATTAATGATATATTATAACTTAACTGTAATAGTCAGGAAGATTAATAAAAATATGTGGATATGCTGGACAAAAGTACCAATTTTTTTTTACTAAATACCCATACCCTAAGCTTCAAATTTTGGGTAGGATCCACTTAACCCTATCAGCCACATGGCGGCCATTTTGAAATATATAGACAAATTCTGTTTAAAATATTTTTATTGAATTTTCCCATACAGAAATTTGCAATTTTTATGAAACTTGGTATAAACATGAAATGTCACATAGCGTAGATTAAGCCCGCAAACCAAAAAGATTGAATGATGCAAAGGGGGTTTGTAGGAGCCTTTTTCCCGCCAAAATTTTTTTTCATTTTTTACAAATGTGTAAATTTAAAAATAATCAATCGATAACCATTAGCCATGGATACTGTAAAAATACCTTCTTGACATATGCAGCTACAATGTTCTGTGCACTTCCAGTCTTTCTTTTTACATAAGCAGCTCCCACTACAACCATTTTCGCTATTTTACAAGTTACAAGTTCGCTGTAGGCTTTCGATGCAACAGGTAATCTAATTCAAAATGCAATCCATGTTTGAGTACCATCACTAAGGGAGTGTTCTTATTTATTGACCAAAAAAATCGCAATTTCCAATCATTTTTTCCCGAGTGACTTTATAACTAGAAGTACATTTCTTTCCTTATATTATTAAAAAAAACATTTAAAATTACAAATTTTTCTTTTGCTTTTTCCTCATTTTTATTACAAAGGAAGTTGACGTGGAGGTCGCAAAAAAGAGGGTGAAACAGTAACAACGATAAGTTCGGTCCAAGACATTTGAAACAAAAATTTCAAACGACATTTTATTACAAATTGTTTTCCAGTGTGCAAATTAAAATTAACTAAAAATTTTAAAAATTGTAACTATAGCGCGCCTTTAGAAAAAAATCACGTTTTAGAGAATAAAAATGCATCTACAAGAAGGGAAAAATTTTGATCAAATGCATATTAAGCTCATGATTTTAGTTTGCACACTGGGTAATACGTTAATGAATTCAGTAAATAAAGATTTAGTTTCATAAGCTAATTACTTTTTAAGATATCAGTATTTCTACGTTAAAAAAAATTATTTTGCGGAAACTCCGCGCGTGCAAAAGAAACGCCCCCTTTTTCTTACTTCGTTTACAGATTATAATTATGTAAATATCTGTGGAACCGTTAGGAATTTTCATTCCACTTTATTTTTACGGTTTTCATGAAAATTATGAAAAAATCGATTTACTTTGTACTTTGATACTTTGATCTATTTACTTTACAAAGCACTTTGATTTATTTAAAATGAAATTTAATACAACATAAGGCCTTTTTATAATCATAATATTTACTCAGAAGCCAAATTAAGCTCAATACACAAAACTTGTATGACTTCAAAAATTGGGATAAAAATTTAATTCTTATCAAATATCGCGAAAACGGTATGACATAGATAAAAAGTTTGAATTAACCATATTGCTATATTTAAAGACCTATTATTGATATGAAATTTGTTGAAATTACATCAACACAAGTTGTTGGGAATTAAAATTTGGTGGTTAATTTTTCAAAAGGGGAGTAAAAAATAATATATATTAAAAATTTATTTACAGATTTCAAACCTACGTAAAAATATCTAATTGACCTGCTTTCACCTCATTTCCTAATATTAAGTCTAGGGTTATATAATTAGAGGGTAACTGTGTCGACATAATCGTACTATTAGAATAACGTAGTATTGAAATCAGGTTTGTTCTGTAACATTTAACTTTCATCAGAATCGATAGACTTTGTAAAATAATTAATAAATTTTTAAAATGACGATGTAACAATATGTATGTATTGAAGTAGCAGATAACATTAAAATATGTTTTTTGATAAGCTGATTTAAAATAAAAATTGTAATGAATAATTTCACAAAACTTTCTGCGGACTGACGAAATACTTTCGCGGACCTGCGGTTGAGAAACACTGGTGTAGGTAGTGACCGATATAAATGTACCAAAACAGCAATTTTTGAGAAAGCGAACGACGTCACAGGCACATTTAGCAAGTATATTTACTTGTCAATAACATTAGAGGTTCTTGGAGGACATTAGTCAAGATGGTCGTCTTATAGGTGACGAAATTGAGTGGATCCTACTCAAAACATGAAGATTAGAACTTAACCAATATGTAAACCAAAATTGGTGCTTTTGTCCAGCGTGTCCACATCTAACCAATATTTTGCATTATTCTGCCTAACTATAAACATATACATAAAATAACTGAATGACTGGATTCATTGCAAAATATTTAATACTATTAAAAATATAATTTTGAAAAACAAAAATCAGTGGATGTCAATATGTACTGCTTAGAGTTTTCAAATCAGTTAAAATCAAACGAAAATAGTTTATTCTAATTGAAAATAACATATTTCACTTTTCTTCACAGTATTGCATCATTTTTTTAACTTTGTGAAGATGAAATATTATTATGTCAAATATTTAAAAAACTAAATAAAAACCACTGATTAAGGACACTGGTGTAGTATTGAAAAGTGTACGACAAGGACAAGAAAGAAGGAAACCTACAAAAATATTTTTTCAACTATACAAATTAATAAAAAAATTTTTTTTCATATAACATTATAAAATAAAATTAACCCTACTATTTTCTAAAATTGCTTAAAAATAATTAATTTTTTTCTCTCTGTTAAACTTTAGAAGCCGTCGTTATAAAAAATTATGTTCGATACGTATGCGTAAAGTGAGGTATCCAATAGGCTTAAACTGGGGCACTTGCTAAAGGGACTCGTGACTGACGGCTCGTGGGGGTATACAGCGCACTCGATCGCGTTGTGTATACGTCAGTCCCTTAGACTCGTGCCCCAATTTAAGCCTACTAGAATACCCCTCCTGTGCATATGTATCGAAAATAACTATTTTACTTCCTAAAATACCACTTTTATTTTTGAAACTTTGATAATATTGTTTCGAACAGTCAGTTGTTAATTTTCAAACAGGATAAAAATTATATTCGATAGATGCCTTATATACTAATTTTCTCTGTCTGCATTAATCCATGTGTCTATATTTAATTATTTATGAAGCGTCGTCATAAGTCAGCTGCACGGGGGTGTTCGGAAGCACGGGGCCTTGTGCGGTGCACTATTTGCACCTACCTCTGACCGACCCTAAATATAACATTTATCAGGCTTTAATTTAAGAAATTTAGTATATTACAATAAAATAAAACAAAAATAAACAAGCTTAAAAAATCGGGTTTCTACAAATTAAACTATTAAGACTGTAAAGGTTTTTACATCGGGCAAACTAACAGGCACTTTGAAACTCGGAGATCAGAGCATTTGATGTCGTATTCGCTCCGAGCCGAAAGTATAGCTATCTATATCAAGTGATCATTTAACAATTTTTCAGGACGGCTTACTATTATAAATGAATGAAAAATATTTTAAAAAACTTAAATTTGTTAAATAAAAGCCATATGCTAATTTTACCTTAAACATGTCTTAAAATGGAAGGGTTTTCGGTAATTAACTAAGAAAAAGTATAAGAGGTAATTTTTATGATATTTTTTTTTTAAATTTCAAAATAAAGTGACGTTTGATAGAGGGTTACAAATAATTTTTTTTTATTATTTTGTAGAATTTGGTAAACAGGCATAGTAATAAGTACTCCCTTTGAAAAAACCAGTATTTTTTTTTTTTAAAATACTAGTTTTAACAAAAAAACTAGTAAAAGTGTGTACAAAGAGTGTCCGGATAAACTAACATATTTGTCCACCTTAAGCGCTATAGTCGAATTTTGTATCCCCTCCAGGCAAAAGCTCATAGCGAATAGGAATAAGAAATTCGACTCTGCTTTTACGAGGCATTTAATTGATACCGGACACACACCAAAACGGGAAATTACAGTTTTACACGAAGTAAGTAAAGAAGGTAAGCAAGGTTAACAATCCTAGAAACAACGGAAATAAATAAACATAGCTCCGATCACCTTTCAAACGATTAAACCGATATTCACAGTTCAACTTTATTTTCAATATTATTATAATTTATTTAAACCATAATTTCTGTTTAAAACTGTACTTGCTATAATACTGTCTTTTGCTAATTTCAAGTTTCAATCTTTGTCGTGTGATTTGCCTTTTGTCACATGTATGTAATTTTGTCTTTCTTGATTTTCGAATTTTCTTACTACCTCTACCCCTTCCACTTCCACATCACATACCACTCACCCTTAATAAATAATTAAATATGACGATATTATCAACGAATTTACTATAAAACATGTTTTGCCGCAATATCATTACACTTTACGTTAAGTCTGTTAAGTTTTCATATGTAGTCAAACCAAAATAAAGCACCTTTGATCCAGCAAATTTATCCCATGTTAAAACTCATATGCTCCCAATTGTTTCAAACATTCTGTATACACATAGTAAACATATTATGTATATATTATGTAAAATGGTAAAATGTGCAGGTTATACGTATTACCAACCTGTTGATGCATAAACGTGTATACGATAGTGTGGAATGAGTGCGTGGAAGCTTCGGGGTAAGTCGCCATACCTATTTGAATTCTTTTTATTGTAATCTTGTACTGTGTGTAAATTTTGGGCATTTGTGGCCCACGTTATGGGAACATTTAGGACTATCAAATTTTAGATTGTAATAAACTGTAAATTTAAGTGTATTCGTGGATTTATTGTGTTTTATTGAACAACCTTGACACATCTTCCTACCATCCGTCGCACGGGCACATCCCGAACTAATAAGTTTGAGTTTCATGGAGTTCGAACTCTCCACGCTCGATACACTACGGGCCGTCTTTCCACAGCCGTCGTAACAATGTATTCTTTTTAGAGCCTTAGTAACTTTACGCAATAACGAAAAATTTTACATAGAATCTTTAAATAGTCTTTTACATACTTTTTTTAATTTTTAAAAAAGTACTTCACACTTAAAAAAATAAATTTTTTCGTAGAATCTTTGAATAGGTACTATTCTGCAATACCTATACATAATTGACATAGATTAACACTAGATTTCAAAAATGTATGCCTCATTTTGGTCCAAGATCATCTTTTGTCAATTTTTACAGTAGAAGAGGAAATAAAAGAAAATAAAAAAAAAACCATTTTACATTTACCCCCACCAATGTTTTAACTCGTAGCCCCAAGGTACGTCTTCAGCTTTAACAACGATCACACAAATGATGATGATAAATACACAAAAAATTTTTAAAGATTCGTATTCACAATACATAAATGAGCTAATATACTTACTTTGATGAGGATATGCCCGAAAAAACTCCGTTTCAGATGAAAAGTATGGCAGCAAAGAAAATTACTTCGGCATTATCGAAACATATTTAAGCATGTACCTATACACCATAAGGCTCAGATGAACTTCACATTACTAACGTCGTTTACTTCCTAGACCCTAGTCAAGAAAGGCCTCTAAAGTTAGCTTTGTAACTATTGACATTCAAAAGATAATGCAGAAGCATGGTTTTGACAATTTACCATTTAGCCTCAGTCTCCCCTATATTTTGTACGATTCAAGTGTTTAGTTTTATTTTGAGTGTAAAATTTGCTGTCTAAGAGTGTAAAAATATTTGTTTGCAAAATATGGAAAAATGTAGATATAAATGCTATCCGGTTTTAGAAATATAGCATGTCCCAGTTTACCACAATGATATTGCTAAAATCCGAAAAAAAACACCTTACAAATTACGTTTTTTTGAGTAAATCTATGATTATTTTTTATGACAGTTTTTTTGAGTAAATCTATATTTAATAAACGAATGTTCTGTTATTACTTTGCCATTTTGAATTCACCTCTAATTGCTTTACTATTTATATACATTTTTTAAGCGCTAAATATCCCATTTTAGGTAGACTTCCCCTATCTATGTATGTATTTAGTTCCACGCGATAACACTCGAACGAAACATCCTATTTTTACGAAATTTAGTGAAAACGTTGGAAGTTCAAAAATCTTGGATGAGTTCTTCAGGCAAATACGTTCGATGCCAGAAACCTCAAAAAAATGTTTTTTGCAAAAATTTGTCAAATTTTAATTTTTTTACACCATGACAAAGAACGAAAAAAAACACATAAGATACGTTTTTGAACAATTTTCCTATGTAAACGGATTTTCGAGAAAAACTAATATTTGAAAACTAATAATTTCTAGGTTATGCAGAATGCTGCAACAGAGGTATTTTTATATTCTATCACATTAAAAAGTTGTGATAATAAGTTTTAGATACAGTAAATTAAAACAACAATTTTCGTACAGTATTAATCTTGAATAATCATCAATTTATTAAGGGCTTATCACATACATAATACATAAACATAAAATTCTTAGAATGTCGCTCATAATTATTTTTATTTCATACGAAAGAGAAAGTAATAGATATCATCTCACATATAATATGATTCAATTTAAACAAATAAAGTCGATATAGTCGATGTGAAGTATTATACAGGTAATAGCGTAATAGGTAATAGCTTTTACACGTTTTCAGAAAATCAATTATTGATAAGTATGTCGAAAATCACACATATACATATGATTTTCAATACAGGTAACCCCCGAAGAACACGGTACTCGAAGAACACGGGTACCCTTCCCCCGAATTACACGGTTTCAAACAACACGATTTTTAAGTAATTCTTCTGAAAAAGAATAAAATTCATACATTATATATTTGATATAAAGTTACTTCGGTCCTCAACGTACGCGAATATTTCCATGTGGATTACACGAATAAAAATTGTGTAAACTGAATGTGTCATTATAAAAAAAAAAAAAAAAAAAAAATGCTGGAAATAAAAGCTACTAAAATTTTTGAGAATTTTATAATGGAAATGATAACGAATATGTAGAAATTTAAATATTTAAATTTTAAATATTTATTTTCGACATTGATAGTTTTCGATAACGAAAAGTAGGTTTTGACAGTCCCAATATGTTCGGAATACCCACAACGTGCTTCGCTTAAACCTTCAAAAATTTCGTTATTTTTTCGCTGCGACGCACCGCTTACGAGATATTCACGATTCAAAATTTACAATTACGAAAAGTAACGTAAATTAATTTTTTGAAAAATTTTCTATTGCTGACTAACTCAGTGACACTAATGGAGCCTAAAGTGACCAATTATAACTAATTTATGGTTCGGAACTCGGTATCGATAATTTTCGATAACGAAAAGTAGGTTTTGACAGTCCCAATATGTTTGGAATACCCACAACTTGCTTCGCTTAAACCTTAGAGAATTTCGTTATTAGTCGAATTTTTCCTTGAAAAAATTAGACTTATACAGTCTATACGACAAGAACGGTGAGAGGCGAGAGTAGGGGCGCTATCCGTTTTCGGACCCGTAGAACACGAATATGTAGAAAAAATGTCTGATATATATATATATATATATATATATATATATATATATATATATATATATATTCCCGCCACCTTTTAATTTGTGTAGGGCTCCCCTATGGAAGTTAAGAGATGAAATTTGGTAAATGGGGCTCATTTTCGAGGCACCTCATACTATCAAAGTGGGGTCAAATTTTGGGAAAATTTTTGATCCGACTCAACTTTTAAGGGGGTGGTGGGGGGCGGAAAAGCAATAAAACTTTTCCAAACCGGTTGGAAATAATGTTTCGGTCAATTATCTACAACATATCCAAAATTCAGCTTCCTAGG
Organism: Brachynemurus nebulosus; assembly: GCA_035578155.1. Classification (NCBI taxonomy): domain Eukaryota; kingdom Metazoa; phylum Arthropoda; class Insecta; order Neuroptera; family Myrmeleontidae; genus Brachynemurus; species Brachynemurus nebulosus. The sequence goes on from JAPWDM010000016.1 coordinate 8,047,240, forward strand.
ATGATTTGGTGGGAGTAGAGGGGGGAAAAACGATTTTCGCTGGATCTAACAGGCCCCCAGCCCCCCAGAATTAACGTAGAGGGTTGAAATTTGGTGTGTTGATAAAGTTCGAACCTAGGTTGTGCTTTTTGGAGGTTTTAATATTTTACCCCCACCCCCCTCATTTTTAAGCTACAATTTCATGCATTTTCGACGTTTTCGAAGTTTGTACCACTCGCACAGGTCACCCAAATAAACTTAGAGGGCTGAAATTTTGTATTCGAATTGAGTTAGTACCAAGGGGGTGCCTTTTGGGAGTCTCGACTTTCAAACCCTACCGCCACCATTTTTATACCCAAAAGGACATGATTTTTCTTGTTTTTTAACAGTTTCGTTCGGGTCAAAATCTCCCCAAATAAACCTAGAGGGCTAAAATTTTGTGTACAGGTTAAGCTAATAGCCAGACACTGTTTTTTGGGGGTTTCAACTTTTAACCCTTACCCCCGCGATTTTTTCGCCAATATTTCCTTAATTTTTCGCTTGTTTTCTAACACGACTAGAGACTCTCTAAGGAAACCTAGAAGGCTGAAATTTTGTACGTGTATTCAGTTAGTATCCAGCTAGTACCTTTTAGGGAGTCCACATTACTTTTCCCCCACTTCTTCCATTTTTACATCGGAATTGAATGCTATTGTTAAATGTGTTTTAAATGCATTACTTTTATTCTAAATACTAGTAGGCGAATAGTAATTTTAAAAAATTTAAAAAAAAGTGAATACAATTTTTTAACAAATGAAATACATACATATTAAGTAATTTGAAAATGTTATTAAAGTCACTGTTTATTTATAAATTAGGAATTTTGGATTTTTATTATTTATAAAATAGAAATTTTGGATTTTTTTGGAAAGAAAAAATATCTTCATAAAAGCCTTCCAGTTTACTATTTAAGTTCCTTTTTTAATATTTAAAAATAAAACACAAAGGCAATTGGCGGATAAGCATGGATAGAAATGCCATCGTACGAATTGTGTTGGCTTTTTCCCTGTTAACTGCTATCGGCACAAAATTGAAATTTACTGAGATTCAGCCCTTAAAAACTTAAAACCTTTTTTTAAAGCCCCGATCAACCGGACACTCATCATCAGTTTTGAAACCACCAAAATTACAAATCGCTTGTGGACTTTCAATTATATTTCGCTTGTAGACACTCAATACCGAAGATGAAAGGAAAAATTCGACTTCCGTGATGGGGCTCCGCTGCTCACGGCGTTTTTTTTTTCGCTACGACGCACCGTTTACGAGATATTTACGATCAAAAGTTTACGTTTACGAAAAGTATCGAAAACTAATTTTTTCGAAAATATTGTATTATTGACCAAATCAGGGGGACTAATAGAGCTTAAATTAAACAATTATACTCAATTTATGATAAGTAGTTCGTTATCGATAATTTTTGATAACGAAAAGTAAGTTTTAACAGTCGCAATATGTTTGGAATACCCACAACTTGCTTCGCTTAAACCAGGGGTGGCCAACCAGCGGCCCGCAGGCCGCATGTGGCACGCCTTGAACTTTCTTTGGCCCGCGAGATTCATCACACTTTACAAAGTATATTTATTTTATAATGACCAAGGTAGTGAAAATCAATGTATTAAAAAAAATACATAATACATATATGGGAACACATAATTTTATATGCGGCCCGCGGAATTATGATGCACTTCCAAAGTGGCCCGCAGGATCATTTGGGTTGGCCACCCATGGTTTAAACCTTCAAAAATTTCGTTATTTTTTCGCTACGATGCATCGTTTACGAGGTACTTATTTGCGATCTAAGTTTTCAGTAAATTGTTATGATAGAGCGACTTCAGAGCTAACGAATGCTCAATTCTATTCTATTTTATTCGAAATAAATACGCATTACATACAAATGAGTGTGTAAGTATGTAATTTAAATGGAGTTTTATATTTAACAAAATAAAATAAAACAAATCGTCAAGTGCAAGTTGTACTTGCGCTAACAGTGTTCTGTACAATCAGTTGGTTTTGTGGATTCGTTGTAACAGGATATGAAAGTGAATGAAATATTTTTCCTAATAATGAACAAATTTTATTCCTAAAGTAAACCATATTTTCAGTTTCAAAGGATCATGTAGTTACCTTGGTCTGTTTACGCTTACAAGAAATGAAGAATGATATTTACTGAATGAAGTAAATGTAATAAGGGTCATCCTCTTTTTCGATAATAATAAATTTTATCAGCAGTACTATTTATTATAAAAATTGTATTAGATAATAATTATAGTCAGAAAATTATTTAAATATTGTCAATTTTTTGAATAGCTTGAATTTTTTTATTTCTATGGATACCTAACAAAATTTTACAAATTAATATTAAAAAATATTCAAGTGCAGAGATTGTAATATATGTAATTTCGTTTACAAATTTATCAGCTATTCCTTACTTCTTCTATAATTTTTAAAACTCTAGTGTAAGAAATTAGTAAAGTACCCGTTTAATATATTATTAATACAATTGTTGATTAACAACATCTTAATCAAAGCAAAATACAGTGTTCCTTCTCAATAGTTCCGCAGAATGAAATGAGGGGAATAGTTTTTCCAGGAAATGTTGTTCTCCCACCAAAAGCCAATCGCTCGCTGGCAAGGTACAAGAATTTTTTTATGTCTAGAATCTAGATTTAAAATTTATAGTTCAATAATTTATGACCCTGTCAAAATTAAAAACTTCAGTAGCGTCAAAATAAGTAGGTGGGTCTGAATAATATAATTTAAAAATTCAATTTAAACTAATATTTTTTATACAACCATTCCATACAATAAAACTCTACTGTTTTATGTTTAATAAAATGAATATACAATACATAATAGATACGCATAATTAGACTACATATTACCACATATTACGTATATGTGCGTATAGTATAATGTACCTGTACATACACAGTATTGGATCTGGATTATAATCTAATGATATCATTTTTATTGCAATCACCTATTTATGCATGTGTTAACAAAATTCTATTTCTTTATTATTCAAAATCGAATTAAAAATTATTGAGTATTGTGTAACATTTTTCGTTTACTGATAAAATAAAATATGTATCTCCTCATACAATTTTGTAAACTACGCTCGCTTCTCTAAATGTTTTTTCCTAATTTTTATTTTGATTAAACAAACAAATTTTTTATACCTGCTTAAGATTTGTGTTTAATTGTTTACATAATGAGGGTACCACTGAATACACTATCAGCGTATGCAGTGGATCCATCAATGCAATGCTGACTAGTTAGTCGAATAATGATGTTACAAATTTAAGTTGTCTTACTAGATTTATTTAATTTAGGTAATTTTTCTTCCACTTAATATAAACAAAACAAACTTTTTGATTCTTAGCTTTGATGAAATAAATAAATATCAGGTGGTAACGCTCGAGTCTCAAGCTGGGGAAGCGCAACTATTGAGAGCGGAAATATTCAGAATGTGCACTGTATGTCATCAACTTTTCTTTTTGCATACCAAGGAAGTTGTGCAAGAAAATTCAGGTTTGATAATTTTCGCTCAATCTACACCTCATTCTTAATGTTCATGAATTTTTCAGATTTTTCTGAGTAATACTTCTGGTAATAAGTGCCGGGGACAGCAATTTTTATGTTTTTCTAAAAAAAAAAAAAGAAGAAAAATGGACAAAAGTATGTAGTTATATATATTACTGGATTCGGGCTTTAATAAGCTTTCGTTTGATACCCTACTCGGTGCTCTTGGGAAAAAATTTCGATTTCACTTTTCAGGTTATCCCCTAAAATTAACCCCCAAAATCGAAACTCAACTTCACATCTGCAATTAGGCCATCACACGCTATCTCGGTGCTAAGTTTCAAATTTTCGTGTTGAGTGGTTTCAGAGGAAACTGCCTGTGACACTCGGACAGACACTGAACTGATTGCATAAGTGTTCCGTATTGTCAATTTTGGCACGGAACACTAAAAATTAAAGGGAACGTTTTTTTTTTTTTATTTTTACACTTGTAATAGAAAATGCCTATCTTTTGTGGTCTCGAACAACACGGTTTCAAAGAACACGGAACCAATTAATCGTGTTCTTCGGGGGATTGCTGTAATACTTAATATCCCATAATATGATCTAAATAATCCATTATAAGTGAAATAAACCTCAAGAAGATATCATTTAAACATGAAAAATGTGTCTTTTGTACCTACTCTATAGTAGGCTCGGTTTTCATTGATATGTATTTAAGGAAAGAAAAGTCTCGAACAGTGGTTCTCAAACTTTTAGCCGTTAATTTTTCGTGATACAATAATGCGATACAGAAGAAACTGTACCCAGTAAACACTGAATATAACACTAACATAACAGAAGCAACAATATGTAACAAGTTATATAACAAATAGTTACACATTTGTAACATAACTACAATGTATCATAAAAGTAACAAACTTATACTGCAGCTGTTACATCAGTGCAATATAACAGCAATATTACATAATAATATAAGGGCAATATAACTTGATTTGTGTTCCAGTTATTAGTTATTACATTACAATGTTCTCTCTATGTTATATAACATTGGTTGCATCAATGTGATGTGTTTGTTCTATAACATTGTTATGTAAGTTATGAACTACAATATAGCCATATCTTCATATTACACTAAATTCAACATTAGCATACGTGACAAACAACAAGTATAATTTCAAGTGAAAGGAAAGTCCAACTTCTGACCTATATTCATTAAGTATATCCGCAGGACACACGACCAATGTCATTCCAGAAAGTAACAAGAAATTCAACCGTATATAAGTCACGATACAAATGGGCCAAGCAGCAGTTGCTCACCATCCGTCTTACCGAAGTCAGCTACGTACCAGATGGTTAACTTGAATACCGCGGCGGTGATAAAGTAAATTATTTTATTTCAAATTATATTGTAAAAAATTGTATTCTTGTAAAAATTTGTATTTTGTGAAATAAAATTCTTTTTTTAAACATAAACTTCTGCCGAGTTTATATTTGGCGCAGCCGGTAGGATAGTGCAGGAAAATTTCGTAAACCTCCACTATCTAAGCGCTCATCGTAAAGTTAACGCGACAGTTAAACTACGAGTGTCTTTTAAGACTTTGGAGCCGAACCTACAAACCAAACAAATAAAATATACAACTCGACTGGAACACCAACAGTGGTTTGGAGCAACATATTCCCGGACAACGACATTCTCGACGGCTTATCGAGAAGTAGTGGCGATACATCAATTCACGACGGTTTATCGTGAAGAAGGTCGACTTCGCTCAGTCAAAGTCTAGAACTGCACGTACGCTGGTTCAACTGGATATGTGGAAATCATCAGTTCTATTGTTGTAAGTCTTTACTTTCCTATATTATTGCATGATTTCCGATGCCTAAACCTTACCCCACTGCTAAAAGTATTAAATTCCTGAAGAAAAACGACGGTTTATCGTTTAATTCAGATTCAAATACATCAAGTAGTTGTGACTTCGCTAATAATATTGAAATTATTAATAATATTGAATCAAACAATTTAAGTGAAAATTTAGAAAATATGGCACAACCTAGACTAGTATCTATCGATCAATCAGCTAACGCAGTAGAAACTTTATTAAAAAACTTTCAAATCCCTGATATTATTAAAACAATTATTCCTTATGACGGCAATAGAAGTAATTTGTTTAATTTTATCGATAGCGTTGATATGGCTGTTGGTCTATTATTTAGTTTAGTTGACGATAATTTAAAAAACCTTTATAGTAACGAAATTAAAAAAAAAATAATAGGTCCAGCAAATGACGTACTAAATCAGTATGGTAGAGTGAGAAATTGGGATAGCATCAAAGAAATTTTAATAGGGCATTATGCAGATAAGAGAGATGAATATAGTTTGGCTCGAGATTTATACTCGCTAACTCAAGGAAATCAATCGGTTGAATTATTCTTTAGTAGAGTTAATGAAGTATTAGCCCAACTTATAAATAATATTTCTCTAACGAATACTGACGAGACTGTTAAGAAAGTCAAAATAGAACTTTATAATCAAGCAGCACTAGATTGTTTTCTAACAGGACTTAATAGAAATATAGGAAACATTGTTCGTGCTTTCCAGCCTAAGACACTTGGAGAAGCATGGCAATGTGTACAGAGGGAATTAAACGTTTATTACAAACAAACTCAATACGGAAACGTTAGGCCGCAACCAGAAGACACTAACACACCACCGAAACAAATTATTCGTCACGTATACACACCTACACAACCACAAATTCCACATACACCAAGACAACATTTTAATACGAATATACAACCTGTTCAAAACGTATTCGGAAACCATCCTTGTTTAGAATATGTACCCCAAAATCAAAGAGTTTACAATAATTTTAATCAAAATCGACCTCAACAAAATTACCATACAATACAGCAAAGTCCAGTCCGTCCGCAACAACAAACACAACCTAATAGGTTTACCCCCGAACCTATGGATACAACGTCAGGTAATACTAGACGAATCAATAATAATAACCATCCATTTAGACAAACGGAACCACCCAGGGTAATTTCAAAAGAATTGTTCAATACTGAAAATAATTGTTACGAACAGAAATACTATTACGAACCAACAGAAACAGAAATAGAATCAACAAATCCGTTAGAATATCAATTCAACGAAGAACCCAAATCAGTGGAATTCGACCAAACTGACCTAAACAACATAAACTACGAATCCGCCGGATACGTAGAATTAAATTTACAACAGACCAAGAACGGGACGTTACCATACATAATAATAAAAAACGGACCACAGAGACTAAAATTCTTAATAGATACAGGAGCTGACAATAATTTTATAGACCCAAAGCATGTTGAAAATCTAACTTTAATCCCGACAGACGTAGAAGTAAAAACGGCACTCAAAACACACAAAATTAATAATAAAATACGCATCTCATACTTAAACGAATTAGATAACACAGAGCCATTAGAATTTCTCGTATTTAAATTTCATTATTATTTCGATGGCATCATAGGAAACCAAACATTGAGACAATTGAAAACAAAAATAAACTACAATAAGCATACAATACAATTCGGGCGAGCTATTAACCGACTATATTACAAATCGTGCATGACACCGATAGTTTTTACATTAGAATCACAGAAACAAAACATGATTGAAGTATCCACTTTAATAAAAAATGGAGACATACTGACCCCTACTATTAAACTAAATCCCCAAGTAAAAACTGCTAATAGAATATACACTGCACATAAAAAACAAAAACAAACGTTAATAAAAAACAACAATAAACGAAACGATCCACCACAACTAAACATAGGAGACACAGTTTATGTTAAAAATATACAACGTAACACGAAATTATTACCTCCGTACAATGCAAAAAAAGTAACTGACGACAATAAATTAACCTTTAAAACAAAGAATTACAAATATCACAAAGCCAAAATAAAACCTAAAAGAAAGTAATGTTGTTACAGGTTCTTAACAATGACGAACGCGCAAAGAATAGAATACCACGACATATCGCACACAAAAGGACTTATCGCACTTAATTTAGGTACAACTAGAGTAGTTTCCCATTATAATAATCTAATACATATAATTAACATAACTAACATTAGAGACACATTAGGGTACTTAAGAGATAACATTTATAATACTAGTCTTAACGAAACATTATTTTACAATACGAAAAATCTAAAGGATTTATACAACAAAATAGAGCGAAACTTAGAAAACTTAGAACCGAGGACAATTAGAAGTAAAAGAGGTTTGATAAACGCATTAGGGGCCGTAATAAAAGCAATATCTGGCAATATGGACAAGAACGACGCGATAGAAATCAACAAACAAATAGAAACCTTCAAAGATAATAGTTTGTTACTAAAGGACAGAATAGACCAACAACACAGATTAAACACACAGATGATCGAGCGATTTAATAACATCACGGATTTTATAAATACTGAACAAGCTAAACTTAAAATTTTAGCCAATGCTATGAAAACATATCCCCAAATAGAACAACAACTGTTTCAGTCACAATACTATTTTTCCTTACAATCACAACTTCAATACTTAAACCAGCACGTTAACGACATTATATTATCGATAGAACTAGCTAAGTTAAATGTGATATCTAGGCATATCCTTACAAAGAATGAATTAAAGTTAGTTTATGAAAATTTGAAAAGTAGTATCAACATTATTAGTGATGAACACTTATATGAACTACTCAACCTAAAAGCCTACTACAACGGAACCAATATCATATTCGCTGTAATGATTCCACAGTTCAGGAATAATATTTTTAATACTATCAAAATAAGACCCATCCCTGAAAACCATCAAATCATAAAACCAAAAACCAATATAATCCTGCATAACAAAACCCATTATCAATTCCTAGAAAAGACTTGCAATAAGATAGAACAGGATTTTATCTGCCCACCTGTAATATTAACACCAAAGGAAGCTAACCGATGCGAAATAAAGATATTGGAAAACAAACCAGCACAATGTACGCTACATCGCACAATAGGAGAAGAATTCATAGAAGAAATAGAAGACAACCACATAATCGTCATAACTAATCATTCAATCGACATCACGAACAACTGCGGAAAGAACATTACCAACTTCATTGGCAAACTACATATCATCGTAGACCAATGTCATGTAACGATCAACCAAATAACTTATGGGACTCTAGACAATACCATCAACAACATAGTTTTGGAACAAATATTATATAACACTGTTAATATTACTGACATTTCTAAAGATATAAACTTAGATCTGTTACAGCTGAAACATCTAGAAAATACGGATACCATTCAATTTATCAAATATCAACATTACACCCACATGACCGTCACAGTCACCACCATTGGAATCTTAATAGTAATCGGTACGAGTTACGTTACATGCAGAAGATGCAAGAGAGCAAAAACAACACAAGAATCAGTCCAATACATGATGGCACCTACGGCACCACCAATCGACAGGTCGTCAGTCGTTCAATTCCCCTTCAAAATTGAACTTCCATCTTAGGGAGGGAAGAGTTATGAACTACAATATAGCCATATCTTCATATTACACTAAATTCAACATTAGCATACGTGACAAACAACAAGTATAATTTCAAGTGAAAGGAAAGTCCAACTTCTGACCTATATTCATTAAGTATATCCGCAGGACACACGACCAATGTCATTCCAGAAAGTAACAAGAAATTCAACCGTATATAAGTCACGATACAAATGGGCCAAGCAGCAGTTGCTCACCATCCGTCTTACCGAAGTCAGCTACGTACCAGATGGTTAACTTGAATACCGCGGCGGTGATAAAGTAAATTATTTTATTTCAAATTATATTGTAAAAAATTGTATTCTTGTAAAAATTTGTATTTTGTGAAATAAAATTCTTTTTTTAAACATAAACTTCTGCCGAGTTTATATTTTGTATATAACTTTTGTTGCACATATGAAATGTTTTTGTTGCGTAGCATTGTTATATTTGTGTTATATAACATCGATTTCATCATGTTATTTAAATGTCTCATAACGTATTTATTTCAATTTTATGTAACATTTATTTAATTGAGGTGATATGTTTGTTCTATAACATTGTTATCTTTATGTTATGTAACATTTCTTATATCAGTGTAATTCACATGTTATATAAGATATTTAACTCAATTTAATATAACTTGTTGCACATATGCAATATTTATGTTACGTAACAGTGTTATATTTGTGTAATACAACATCGGTTTCATCATGTTATATAACGTATTTATTTCAATTTTATGTAGCATTTGTTGAATCGATATGATATGTTTGTTCTATAACATTGTTATCTTTATATTATGTAACATTACTTATATCAGTGTAATACACATGTTACATAAGATATTTAACTCAATTTTATATAATTTTTGTTGCGCATATTCAATGCTTCCGTTACATAACACAGATGTAATCTGTGGTTTTATCATGTTATTTAAATGTTATATAAAGTATTTATTTCAGTTTTATACTCTAATATTATGATTAAATACTTCTGAAATTTTTAAAAACATCCCCTTTAATACTTTTAACATTAAAATGAATTTTTAGTTATTATTTTAAAAATAAAAATGTAATCAAATTTCTAACATTGCCCCTGTTTATTATTTTATCACAATACGTATTAATTCGGTAATATACTTATTTGAAATATGATGAGTATATGTAAACACAAAAGGTTTGGTCTAGTGGTTAAGGCAATGGGAAACTTATAAGATGCGCACCTTCAGCTTGTGAATCGAATCCCGCAGCAGTCACCAGAAATAATATTTAGGCCTATAATATACATAATTATGTTACATAAGTGTAATATATAATTAATTGTAGATAATGTTACTTTGTGAAGATCCATAATGATTATGGTGACAATTTAACTCATGTGTATCAATTCCCATAAGAATATTGTAGTTTTTTCACTTTTACTGTGGGAAAAAAAGTTAGGACAAATTTTTGCAGCAAAAACCAAAATTAGATGTATGATTCTGAGACGTAATATGTTCACGGTATCTAATATTAAAAGATTTTCCTGATTGATCAACATATGCTGAATTGCAATCTCCACAATCTAACCAATAAACACCAGATGTTTTATATGAATCAGTTTTTACTTTAGCATTAAAATGGATTGACCAATATAATTGACAGAATGAAAGACGGGGGCTAGACCAAATAAATTGAAACAATTGCCAATTTTATGAGAAATGTTTCCTAAATATGGTAAAGATATGTATTGGCGATGATAAGATTCCCTAACGACAAGTCGTAGAACTAATATATGACAGATAAGTTTCATACAGTTGAATTTTCGAATAGTAATTTAAGGTAACTCGCTCTGTTTTTCATACCTATTTTTAGGGATATTTTTTTTTTAGAAAGAACAAACGAAAAGTTTTGAATGTTTAATATATTTTTATGTACGTCTTAAGGTTCCAAAAAATTTTTTTTTGAATAAATTAAATTTTGTTTTATTATTATTATTATCACTTGAAGTTGGCGCCTCAAAAAAAAGCATCTGGATGACCCGCGTGATTTTGACTCTTGGGGACATCTGAAATCAAAAATTCTTAATTAGTCTTAATCTATAGATATGTCAATCTGGTCGGAACTAGAATTATGAAATTTTATCAAAAAATAACAAAATAGCGGACTTCAAAAAAAAAATTGAAATTGAAATTTTTTTACGAAATCTTTGTAATCTCAAAGAGATTACAAAGATCTCGTATCATCTTCTTATTACATCTTCTTGCATAAAGGCTTCAACAGCTTCTTCGTGTAGTTTTGCAGTAATTTCTCTTCGCTCTTCTGGCGGTTTTCTTACCGTATTTTTTGGCTTCGATAAATACGAAGGAAGATTATTAAATATGGGAGGTACTGCACCGTCAAGTAATTTTGGATATTTTAATGGTATACGAGTACAATGGCCAGAGTCGTCTTTGAATGGTTGGTCAGTAATAATATCGGAAGGATGGAAATGTTTAGCACACATCACTGAAGAAGCTGTTGGATTCCAGTTTTTATGGGGAATTTCTTTTAACTAAACACTTTTAATTTCGTTTTTAGGAAACGAAAAAGTTGACACTGCATCTTCATTTTTAAGTGAGCTGTCGTAGTTTGATTTGCATCCTAGTACGCAACAATGACGAGGAATCTAAAAGAAAACATAAAATTTAAAATTAATATAAGTACACAATTTTATCAACTATTACTAAATAAATGAAATTATATATCTTTTAAAAACAGTTGGCTGTAACACTTGATAAATACTAAAATTTTAAAAGGGCAAAAGTTTTATGGAATAAAAATCTTCACAAAGAAGCATAACCTATATTAGATTATGCATTTTTTTTGTAAAATATAAATAAATACTCACTCTTTTATGTTATGATGAGGAAAAAAGCAGAAATATTATTCAGTTTATTATACTGTAACAAATATGGATATAAAATTGAAATTATAAAACCACTTTTATTAATAAATAACTTGTAACCTACACTTATAAAGTACAAGAAACATTGATATCACCCACACCAACAAGCCTAGCGACAAAAAGGAATATCGGACTACCTACAGTGTTGCCAAACCTTTTACAACACGGTTTGTAAAGTATAGGAGGCATTGGTCTTAACATATTTATTATGAACGATAGCGAGAGTCTGAATGGTACGCTGTCGTTCTGTCTCGCCTCGTCGAAACCTAGACGAACGTCTCGTTGAGGCAACCTCGCGAAAATGTAATACTACTATAATACATGGACCAACATCAAAGAGTTGTACCCACAGACTAATGAACATATTATACAGAGCGTTTATAAAGTTCCGGAACAGCTGAAAATGTCAGTTAATATTGACTTTATCGAAAAATAACCCGGACAAAAGTTTCATGGAAAGAAATGAGGAACTAGAAAATGACCTCGAATTTGACCTTGAACATGACCTTGACCAAAATTTTGAGGTCAACTTTGTTCTTTAAATGGAAACCCCTATTTTTGACCTCGAATTTGGAAAAAACGGGAAATTCTACGTTCAAAACCATATTCATACTTCATATCCCAAAGTCCTGTGAAGGTCATAAAAACGAAAAAAAATATGATACTTGTTGGTCAAGGTCATGTTCAAGGTTAAATTCGAGGTCATTTTCTAGTTCCTTATTTCTGAAACTTTTGTCCGGATTATTTTTCGATAAAGTCAATATTAACTGACATTTTGCGGAACTTTTGCGGAGCTGTTAAGGGGGGAGTTCAAATAAAAAAGCAACTTTTTATTTATGATTATTTTGCTTTTTGAATTTTTTTTCAAATTAGGGAGGGTATCAAATAGAAAACTTTGTTTTTGAAACATTTATTACTCTTCCCTGTGGGGGAAGGGGGCTCCTTTTCATAAGTTTTTAAGCGTTTACAAGTAACACCATATCTCAAAAAGTAATGAATATTTTTTAAATATTTTTTCATTATTTTATTCCTAAAGGACCTGTCCATAAAGCTGAGTATGGGTTTCAGGTAATTTTAAAAATTAACTATAAAATTGTAATCCCAAGCTTCTAAAAATTATAACCCAATTTTTATTGTAAAAAAAATGTTTAAAAATAGTTACAATTGTTCAAATAAAAAGCATACTCCACTTTATGTGCAATATATTTATGAACAAAATAAAAAAAATTAAGTCTCTATCTTTTCTAGAACTAGAGATATGATTTTCCTTGTCGGAAGAAACACAACTTTCGGGAAACGTTAAAAAACAAAAATAAGAACAAAAGAAGCAGTTTACTCACTCTTTATTAAAACGTCTACAAAGGCATACAAATAAAAGAACATTATCTCAGTGCATACTATAACTCATGTACACACCAAAACTAAATATTATTGATCAAATCGCGAGGGAGGGTGAGCGTTGTCTGCAAAGGAGCAGCAACTTGGCTGTGCAGCAGCTCACAAATAAATATTTTTCTACTTGAAAAAAAAAAATTTTTGGCCATGTTTTATATATCACCGTGTTTGTAAAGAACCACAGAACAAGATAAAAACAAAAAACAAGATTCGAAAAAAATTAGTTTATTAGCCTTTTCTGGCGTGAACTCCTCCCTTAAGGAACTTTATGAACACTCTGTATATTATATTATATAGACTAATTATATAAATGTATAATTGAGGCAAACAGTTACGACCAAGTTCCAACCTTAATAGTATTCTGTAATACAGTAATGGATGGTATCTGTAATAAAGTTTTCAAATAATTATTGTCAAAATATAATATTGATAATAAAATTTTACATTTTTTGAGAAAAAACAGCAAAATTTTGAAAAAAAAGTGGTAAGTTTCACCCGTCTCACCCTGTTACCTGCTTTAAGAAAATGCCTAGAAACTGGCTTTACGCTTTGTCTAGTAGCATAATATAATAATGTTCATTAGTCTGTGGTTGTACCACTGCGCTTGTTAGTTAAAACAATATAAGATGCAGTTATATTCCGCCTTGCATAGATTCACGTCATAACGACCAAGTACTATCTAATCATGTCTTAACATGAATGTATAACAGATCTAGGTATTAAATGCCAAAGGTAAGTTGACGATATCATTATAATTAATTTATTCGCATATTCTGAAATTCTTTACAAAATTAATTCCTTACAGTGTTTCACTTCGCTCGCTCAATAACTCCAAAGTAGTTACAGGGTAAACGGTGTAGTTATTGGACGTTGAAAGTTATTAGACAAGACATTCTCTTTTGGAGATTATAAAGCTTATAATAAAGCAAACTCCCGATTTTTTCAAAAACAAATAAAGGGTAAGTCGTTTCTCAAATATGATGAATGTCAAAAGAACTACCATAAGAGCTGCGTTCCAAAATTCATATTTCTGATGAAGAATCAGATGACTTGTATTTATGTCATATTTGCCTTAAACCTGGAAAAGATAACGAGAGCGATAGTGACCTCTATAGTTTACAAGAAAGCAGCAGTTGCAACAGCAAAGAAGAAGATGACTTTATGAGTCGAGAAAAAAAAGAAAATATTTGCGAGACCAGTACTTTGTTAAGTAATATTGACCTGCAAGATGGTCAAGAAAACAGCGAGAATGATCATGATACTGATCAACTATTCCAATTATTCAAATCGTAACAGAAGTTAAGTTTTTAAATTTATTGACTAAAGAGGTATGACTTGTCCAATAATTGTCCGAAGGCTATCCAATAAATGCAATTTTTGTCCAATAACTATATTTTTTTCTATACGCACACCTTTAATATTTTTTTTCAGAAACTTACTAATATATAATATGAAAGTTTTATATAATACTTTAAAATAGACAGGTCTTACTTTATTTATTAATTTTTGCGTTTAAAATAAAGTTAGAACTCGTACTTTTTCTGTACTTTGAAAATTTTTCTTAACCGTCCAATAACTATATGGTTTACCCTGTTCATATTTTAAAAGCGTATCTAATTTTCACACCTTGAGACCTTATCATATTTACAATTTTAAGAGCACTTTAATTTCCACTCTTTTTTGAGATTTCAAAACTCTGGAGAAAGTTTCTGAACTTGTGTTAATTTGTTTCAGAATCTCAATGATATTTGAATAAAATTTGGTTAAGATCTCAATACTACTTGAGATAAATTTGGTCAAAATTTGTCCCACCATTTAAAATTTTAACTCCACGTTTATTTTTCTTAAGATTTCGAAACTATTTGAACAAAATTTAGTCAAGAGCCGTCCAATCGTTTATTTTGATTCCTTTTTGGCACCGTAAAACATGATTTTTCTCCAAGGCATCATTTTTAATGTAACGTACATTACGAACCTCTATTTTATTTGGACAAAATTTGGTAACGATCCCTCCAACTATTTATTTTGGGCCTCTTTGGGGTCCTAAAACTCTGAAGGACAATTTTAACCTTCTAAATATAGCCTATATTGGAACAGACAGTATCGCTCCTAGTGAAAAATTTTTGTAATCGATTGGGTATTTCTCGGGTCCTTAGTCATACACACCAACAAAGTCGCAAGCTTGGCTTCATATATTATTATATTTTGTTATATTAGTTTAATTTAAAGTAGCTCAATGTTTTTACATTTGTTGCAAATTTGATTCACCATTCAACTTGACTACGGCGAAAACGGCCAACGGCCATAAAATAAATTATGGTCTCTAAAAACGTAATTTTTTTTTTATATAATACTTTTATTGGTATGGGTTCATCACACGAACTGAGCGAAATAATACCCTTAACCAATAGAGGAAGAAATGGATAGTTGGTTTTTTTTTTGACAAGTATGTATCAAGAATTGAGAGTAACTCTCTTATCACATCATGTTAAGAGGAAAGTCGCTAGAAAGCAAAAAAAGAAATCGATTTTTTTCTTCATAATTACATTCCTTAAGGTGTTAGAAATATTCTCCCAAAATTTTATTTTAAAGGAATGAAAAAACAAAAAAGTTATGGGCATTTTAGTGCACGCACTTTACTATAATTCATTTTAAATAAAAAACTTTAATAAATGCTTTAAATGCTTCGACGTGGTTCCTTATGTATCTCAAAAAATATTTGAGATATCGACATAAATCAAAGTGCATATTATTCCTCGATACCGCCATTTTGGCAGGAACTAGGATCATTTGGTTCTGTAATATATTTTAGCGGCTGTTTATAGTCGAGGAAAAGCGGTGATTTTTGAAAATTTATTTTCAAAATGTGAATTTTAGCTGTTTTTTTATTTTTTTTTTCTTAGATCCTAGTTAGTGTCATAACTATATATTTTCAGAAAATTCTTAATCTTTTGATTTTGGTTCACTGGGGATTTCAAATCGCGAGGAACCATCAAGGTTGAAAAATCTCGCAATATCGACTTCAAAGTCATTTATACTCAGATCTTTCTGAATTTAAAAAAAAAGAAAAATGGTTTTTTAATCTCAACACATGTAGAAAAAATTCTGTATATTTAGTTTTTCAATAAAATATTTATTTGTATAGAAAAAAATAATAAAAAGGTCGATTTTTGATGTTTTTTTAACGAATCTCCCCTTAATAAAATTACAAACTATAATATGCTTAATATGCAAACTATAATTCCGTGGTATCTGAGTAGTTTATATCTAAAATTTTAATGAAAAACTAATTTTAACGGATATTACAAGTTCATACTGAGCTCCGAATATTAATGTGATTGCCTAAATATTCGAGAAGTCAAGAAATTTCATGCCTTATACAAGAAAATTTAATGGTAAACTTTATGCATCTCGATCAAATAGAGTAAACCATTCAGAATTTTATGGATTATAGAATCGTAAATTCGGGCCTTACTACTATATTTAGATTTAGTTAATTAATTTTAAAGCAACGTTTTAAAATCGCCCCAGTTTTGTGACGCATCTTACAGAATTTTTTAAAATAGATACCAACTTACAAGACATGTATTCACGTCAAAAAAAAGTTTGGAGATTTCAATGTAACTTGTAAGCCACCTTATTTGTATTAAAAATCTCTCTTTCATTTTAGCTGCTTTAAATTTCTTGAAATCAGCCGGTGATTACCTAATTCATTACAAAGGGTGTAGCTACATAAGCATAGGGAAATGGCCCCCATGGCCGATGTCTGTAATAATATATGTAGTGACATTGGTACCCCAAGTGATTACCAAATACAGGGTCATTGACCCTTAATCTCGACTTGTCCTTGGGATATTAACCAAAATATGTTTTAGTGCCGTAATTTTTCAAACGCAATTTTCTCGAAAACTATAACACCTAGGAAAACAAAACCGACGCCAAAATTTAGGTAATATTTGGGACTATATTATATATTTTTTGGGCATTTTTCCCTAAATTTTAAAAGTTTAAAATAACTGCATAAAATTTTTTTTTTATTTTTTAGTATGGTTCTGGTAAACTTACACCTTTCAAAAAAATACAAAATATGGCTTATCTTATCTACTTACACCATACCAAAATTCATGAAAATCGAAGATGCGCTTTTTGAGTAATAAATAATTTATTGAGTATAAGTTATGTATTACATTAACCGTAGAAGAGAATGATTAAAATAATTGTATAAAAAATAATTATTAATTCTTTTGTACAGTTCTAGAATACTTACAAGCCTTCAAAAATTTCGTTCTTTTTGAACTACAATGCATTGTTTATGAGATATTTGCGATCAAAAGTTTACGTTTTCGATGAGTATGAAAAACCAATTTTTTTGAAAATATTCTATTGCCGATCAAATCAATGGGACTAATAGAGCATAAACTAAGCCATTATAATCATTTTATAATAATTTGTTAGACATTAAGTAGTAAAAGTAATTAAGTAAAAACATTTAACGAAAATATTATGTTACACTTCTTTTCTTCTGTTACTTTTCTTAACTATTAGGGATATGTAACTATTAGGGATATGCTGCTGCAATTTTGGATTTTGTTTTTGGATTTTAATTCATTTATATGTTTTCTTCCATTTTCTTTTATACGAATATTTTACCGATTGAAGTTTTTCCCACGTTTGTCTGTTTTTATTATACAAATATTTCGATCAAACTCCGATATTTTAGTACCACACTTTAGTTTACATTTTTGTACGGAATATCCTGATTTAATTTTTGTTTTTACCGGAAAGTTTTCAGTGAATAATGACTCTGTATTAATTAAACCTTTTTGTATATTTGTCACCCGTAAACCGCGATTTCGCTTTCGTTTCTTTCCTTCGGAAACAGGTGTTAGTAAATTTCCATTAGTATTATTTGGGAAAGTTTCGTCTAAATTAAAATATATATCCGAATTAACAGTAACAGATAAAGCAGAAGACAAAAACTATCTATTATTTAAATAGATAAAATTGTTTAAATTGATTGGTTTAAATTGTTTAAATTATAAGATTAAATTCAGAAAGAGCTGTTAAATTAATTTGTTCTTTATCAGCATCCATATTTTGAAATTAAAATAAATTATAATTATATTTTAATAACAATAATGCTACGAAAGGATTCGTCTAAATTCAATAAACATTAAATATGACTAAGCTGTGAACATCATTATTCACTTATATTGTAAAATGATAACAGAAGAAAGAATACCAAAATGCGTCTAGTTCTGCACGTACCTACAATCCACTCTAACTAACATGTAGGTACCTGTTTATGCACTTAATATAAGAAATCAAATACATATACCTTTTTCAATCTAAATAAAAAGTTAATTTTTTGTTTTCGCTTTGTTACAACTGTATATGCAACAAAAAATTTTCAAACCATTTATTCTTAGGTTGTTAAAATTTAAAAAAGGTTTATGCACTATAAATTTTTTATTTTCTAGAATTTTAGGATGAAAATTTCCACAATAGATAGCTTAAATGCAGCTGAATCAAATGGTATAAAAATCTAAAAAACAAAAAATTTTCAGTTGCAACAGTTTTATTCTCAAGGTGTGATATTATCATTATAGCGTTCGATTACTGCACATAAATATTTACAAAAGTCAAATAAATTAATTATTACTCAAAAAGCGCATCTCCGATTTTAATGAATTTTGGTGTGGTGTAAGTAGATAAGATAAGCCATATTTTTATTTTTTTGAAAGGTGTAGCTTTACTAGAACCATACTAAAAAATAAAAACTATTTTTTATGCAATTATTTTGAACTTTTAAAATTTATGGAAAAATGTACAAAAAATATATAATATAGTCCCAAATATTACCTAAATTTTGGCGTCGATTTTGTTTTCCTAGGTGTTATAGTTTTCGAGAAAATTGAGTTTGAAAAATTACAGCACTAAAGCATATTTTGGTTAATATCTCAAGGACAAGTCAAAGTTAAGGGTCAATGACCCTGTATTTGGTAATCACTTGGGGTACCAATGTCACTACATATATTATTACAGACATCGGCCATGTGGGCCATTTCCCTATGCTTATGTAGCTATACCCTTTTATATTTCTTACATTTTTAAGTATAATATTTGGATCGATTTTCGTTTGATCGAAGATTTTGACGCCATTGCAGATCTTTACATCTAACAAACGTATATGAAACAAATTACGTATAGGGTTTGACAATTAACACTTTCAGCCCCATGGCTTCGGCATGCGAAAACAAACAAAACATCCGCAGAGGCCGACCGCGATGAATATTTAGAATAAACAAGACACTTAAAAATATTTATAAAAAAAATTTTATATTATTCTAATAAAAATAATTTATTACGACGTACCGGACACTTAATTTTTTGTACATATAAATAGGTATACATAATATGTTTTATCATCAAAATATCTAGGCTTCATCTTTTATTTACAATAATATTTTCATCCACATATGTATGTATGTGTATATTACATGCATGGATATATATGTGTGGCATGTGTGTTTGGTTTTATTAAAATAATAATAACGATGTACTTATCTTTTGACCTGCATAACACATACCTGTTGAATCATTTAGTGTTCTGTGGAATCATTTTATGTACTTGTTTACATAAAATTTCTTTAAAAATATTATCGACTTCCAGGGAAGTTAACTGTGAAAGTGCTCGGGCCTCATAGTGTTAATAAGAATGATGCAGACTGTCGTGACTTATTTTAACTCATACAATTTTTAGGAGCAGGGTTGTACTAAAGGTCATATGTCAAACAAAAATTTTTGCGTCTAAAGAGAACGTTTGACTTATTTCAAAGCGGACGTATATCGGGGCAACCCGGGCAACTGCCCGGGCGGCACTTTTATCAATTTTCATCCTTCAACTAAAAAATTTTTAAACTAAAAAAAAAAAACATTCTTTGCAACGAATAAGTTTGAAATTTCAAAAATTATCAAAAATCACAGAATACTCAAAAACCATTTGCTTTGTATTTTAAAAATATAATATTTTCTACCCCTCTGTATGTGGTATCAGTACTCATGTATTAATTTGTATTTGATCTTAATATCTATTGTCTTTTAGAAAAAGGTGGTCTCCATATGTTTGTGAAAGAATTTCATTTCTTGTTATTATCTTATGACCTTTCTTTACTACTTTTGGTCACCACGATCAATAAATAACATAAAAACCGAAAATATAATGTTTTTTGTACATACTCGACAAGTAAACCATTATTAAAAGGGTTCAAAATTGACCATACTTCAAAAAAAAATAAATAAAATTCACACACACACACACACACACACACACATATATATATATATATATATATATATATATATATATATATATATATATATATATATATATATATATATATATATATATATATATGGTCGCGTTATGACAGTGTCTGTAATAGCTGATTTCCATTCTGGAAATTCGCTAAAATCAAACATATTTTTTCATTTTATTTATAAGGTGGTTAAGTTGTCGTTAATTAGTTAATTTTTTGCTCGGGGCGGCAAAAAGTCTAGGGCCGGCCCTGTATCGGAGTACGATTTTACTTAAAACAGTAATACTTATCTCTCGGTGTATGTAAATGCTTGATGTTAGATTTTTAGAAACTGAACATTTGCAGTGCGAATAATAATTATAAACTTTTTAAAATTTTAAATTGTTCTTGCTTACAAGTTATATAAATAAAGTTGTTATATTTCAACTTCTTCTCTTTTCTTGAGTGTAGGTACAATGTAAATTGTAAACTTGTAGTTATTTTAAATATGTAAAATAAATGTCTACGTCTGTTTACTATTTAGATAAAATGCAAAATAAAGAATGGTAGGTGGTAGCGGAACTACACAGTATGTTTATTACTAGACAGAACAAAAAATACCCCTGTCGCAGCATCCTGCATAATATAGCGATTTTTGAGCAATGATAATTACTTTTTCTCGAAAATCCCCATGCTTAGCATGCTCTTTGCCATCGTGTAAACAAATTTCAAAAAACTCTAAATTGGCTGTAATAGCTGAATTTTCCATTCGAAAATTTGCTTGTTTGAAAAGTGTCCACAAATAATATACCTATTTATTATGTGTATACACGAGTGACTGTGTCTTTTTCCTTGACTTATTAATAGCAACCTCAAATTCTGAACCCTAATATTTCATAAACGTAAATATTTCATAAAATGAAAAATCATAAAAGGAATCTTAACTTCACCTAAAAGCTCTTTCTAACGGTATTCAATACGATGTGGTATGTGAGGAAAAAGACTTCCTCTCTCCAGTTTATTTATTTATTTTGTTATTTATTAATTGAGATCTACACCTGTAGAGTGTACATGTAAAATTTTATGAAAGTATGAAAGTTTTAAGATTTTTCTTCGAAACCCTAACTCAATTATTGTACATAGGGGATGACATAAAAATAATCTACATAAAGTATATTAGGTTGCAGCATCTTACATAACAAGGTGAATTTCGATTATAAAATTACTTTTTCTCGAAACTCTGCTTACATAGGATAATGGTATGAAAACGTATCTTATGTGATTTCTTCCGCTCTTTGCAATGCAATGGTAATAAAAATTCCGGAAAACTTGAATTTTGGTAAATGGTAAAAAACTAATTTCTTCGAGGTTACAAGCATCGGACTTGTCTGGCTGAAGAACTAATCCCAGGGCTTGGCACTTCCAATATTTTCGTCAAATTTCGTAAAAATAGGATATTTCGTTCGGGAGTTACTGTGCGAACAGCGAACAGCGGAATAATACATATATATATATATATATATATATATATATATATATATATATATATATATATATATATATATATATATATATATATATATATATATATATATGTATATATATATATGTATATATATATATGTATATATATATATGTATATATATATATATATATATATATATATATATATATATATATATATATATATATATATAGGTTAGTTAAAAGTATGGAAAGAGTGCAAAATCTCAGCGGGAAAGCATTTTTGGAATAAACGATGGTGATAAAAGTTTCAGCATTTTTGACTTTAATCTCGAGATCAAGGATCAAGGCTATATCAAGGTCAGTTTCGTTTTTTTAAATGGCAACCCCCCTTTTTGACCTCGAAAATGGAAAGAGCGGAAAATTCTGCATCTGAATATAACCTTGAAGTCAGTGATCAAGATCAAATTAAGGTCAAATGCAATTGAAGTTTTACTGTAATTTTTAATTGAATTTTCTACTGTAATTTTTTTAATTTGACATTCCACAGTAGGTGCAAACAGGATGTAGACCTGCGGAGTAGGTGTAGCCAGGATGTAGACGTGCACAGTAGCTGCAGGTTAGATGTGGATGTGCGCAGTAAGTGAAGAATAACTAAATGTGTTCGTTATTTAAACAAATGTAAACAAAATATTACAAAAATTAAACTATAATATTGTTGGTTTGATCAAAGACATGTGTTGATGATGACCAATACTATGTAACGCATAAACGATAAACATAGGCTGTAAGTACAGTGTGTCTTTCGTTCTACAGTTGGCATTAATTATATTATAGTAAATGTTATATCAGACTTCTAAGGACCACAGAACAAATTTCTACCACAATCGCGTCATGACAGTGGCAGTAATAGTTGAATTTTCGATTCGAAAATTCGCTAAAAAACTAGCTTTGTTCAAACGGGATTGTACAAATACTTAATTCTGATAAAGAAATTTTACGTCATTCAAAAGTAGGTTTTTGTAGTTTAATTTTTAGTACCTATATTATAACAAAATAACAGCTGCCTATCAAACTAAAGCTTTCGGAAGTTCAATTTTACTAATGCAAATAAAACATTAAATCTGATTGCAAGTTTAATTACAGTTAGTTTTATAAATACAGTGTCGTTCTTTCCCATCTGGTAATAATAAAGGCAGCCTTTACCGACAACTACTCAACGTAACGAACAGTTATCAAAAAATAAAAATGAACAAAAAAATTAAATGATTAAGGAGGGAGTTCACGCCAGAAACGGCTAATAAACTAAAATTTTTTCGAATCTCGTTTTTTGTTTTTATTTTGTTTTGTGGTTCTTTACAAACACGGTGACATATAAAACATGGCCAAAAATTTTTTTTCAAGTAGAAAAATATTTATTTGTGAGCCGCCGCACAACCAAGTTGCTGTTCCTTTGTTGATAACGGTCGCTCCCCTCGCGATTTGTTCAGTAATATTTAATTTTGGTGTGTACATGAGCTATAGTATGCACTAAGATAATGTTCTTTTATTTGTGTGCCTTTGTAGACGTTTTAATAAACAGTGAGTAAACCGCTCCTTTTGTTATTATTTTTGTTTTTTACCGTTTCCCAAAAGTTGTGTTTTTCCCGACACGGAAAATCATATCTCAAGTTCTAGAAAAGATAGAGACTTAATTTTATTTAAATCTTGTTCATAAACATATTGCGCATAAAGTGGAATATGCTTTTTCCATTCGAACAATTGTAACTATTTTTAAACATTTTTTTTTTAAAATAAAAATTAGGTTTTATATTTTTTAGAAGTTTGGGATTACAATTTTATAGTTAATTTTTAAAATTACCTGAAACCCATACTCAGCTTTATGGACAGGTCCTTTAGGAATAAAATAATGAAAAAATATTTAAAAAATATTCATTACTTTTTGAGATATGGCGTTCGTTGTACACGCTTAAAAACTTATGAAAAAGGGCCTCCTCCCCTCACAGGGAAGAGTAATGAATGTTTCAAAAACAAAATTTTCTATTTGAAACCCTCCCTAATTTGAAAAAAATTTCAAAAAGCAAAATAAGCATAAATAAAAAAGTTGCTTTTTTATTTGAACTCCCCCCTTAATATTGAAATAATACAAGTTTCACTAGATTTGTAGGTCAGAGTAGACTTTAAGTTTTACAACGTTTAGATATTCTAGCTTCACCGATATTGAATCGCATACTGCTAAAAATGTTAACAGATATGAATATTAAGAAAAAATACGCTGCCAATAGGGTGGGCACACAGCTTCCTCGTAGTCGTAAAAGGCTTTAAAACAGTATTCTACCAAATATACATATTATATACCGTGAAATTATATTTTCGCCTTGAAGTTTATAAAAAACTGTTGTAACTCAAAAGACTTAAAGGCTAAATTATAAAATAATAGCAAAAATATTTTAGAAACTAACCCCCAATATACCCTAAAAATTTGAGCGAGATAGGACTAGCAGTAAATAAGATATTGACATTTAATGGGACTTCATGGTAGCGGCGTAGCTACCGTTACTCCGATTTCGATTAAATTCATAGGGGACCATATAGGAACCAAACTACATAGTTTCTGAAAATTTCATAAAAAAGAATTGAGTAGTTCCGAAGTTATGCCACTTGGTGCAATTTTGGAATGACATGGTAGCGGCGTTGCTACCGTTACTCCGATTTTGATTAAATTCATAGGGGACCATCGCGGAGCCAAACTGCATAATTTCTGAAAATTTCATTAAAAACAATCGAATAGTTCGGAAGTTATGCCACTTGGTGCAAAATTGGAGACACACAGACGGACAGACAGACGGACAGCCCAAACCAAAATTGTTCAGGAAGCTCTAAAACGTAAAATGTGCGTAAAAAATTTGATTTTGGAGAGAAAAAATTTTTTATTTTTCAAAAGTGATCACAATGCTTCCGCTACTTTAGTAGTCTCGGAAGCAATATGATTTATAAAATTTATTTAAAACTACTCGTATATGAATATGTAATAAAAATATAGAGTAAAGAGGTACAGCAACTATCTCTATCATGAAATCTGGAGTCTGCACTTCTGGGTACGTTAACCTACTTAGTAGTCATTCTCTCAGCAGCAGTCGATGAGTGTAGGTCAATTACAAGTCAATTTATTTGATTGTTGTTGGCATTGTAGAACCCCCACACGGAGCCACATACATGCGTTGTGGTATCATACATATGTATGCGACAGCACAGCCACCACCATCAACGACCACTAACACAAAGACAGAATACCGCACAAATACAAAGTGACCCCAGTACACGTATATAACATATTTTCTATCTCTTACTGGTTACACTGGTTCCAGTAGTATGTTGTCTCTAGTTCTCTATGGTTTTGATAGGCTAATGATTACAGTAAATTTTTGTCTTAAAAAATTTATCATCCACTTTAAAAATGATATATAAGTGAGCTTTCTAAGAGTTACCATTTTTATTGCGGCCAAATCGCTGATGTAATCAAAAAGTTTTTCAAATAAAAGTTATAACTACCAATAGGGGTAACCGATTTCAATAGTCTATATCAGGGCTTCCCAACCTTTTTGCTCCCACGTACCCCTTGAGAAGGTTTTTCGTTTATGAGTACCCCTACCCCCTATCTCCTAAAATGGGGTTTTAAGTTCTTATTATCAGTATTCTTGTTTATTACAAATTTCTTCACAATCTTTTTTGAGGTTATAGTAGATAATATGATCCATTGATATATGAATACTATAGATATCATCAATGCAATCTTAGTGAAGCATGAGTCTCCAGTTTGTCCAAGTCAGTAGCGTCCTAAAATTATGTATATTTAAACAAAATATTAAACAAATTATTCAAAATTCTTATTTTTAATTGTATTTTTGGTTACAATAATAACTGTGATGTAGAAATATAAAAATATATATTTATAATTATTTAATATATTTATATTTTTTGCATTTATATACATTAAATACCGTAATTGTGGGTTACTTGAGCCCAGATTTGCAAATCATCTGATAATTTCAAAAATTGAGCGTAACTCCGTAAACCTATACTTATTTGGGATAGGAAATTCAGTATATTAATCTATATATGACTACGGTTAGTTTATTATATAATATGGATCTTTTTCTTATGGCTCATAAATTTTATAGCCTTTTTAGATTTTGTGCTCAAGTTAACCTCAAAATCGGGTTAGTTGAGCCCAAAACTAAATTTCCAGGTGATTTTCATTTGAAAACAGTTTGAGACCTTGTAGGATGTTGGTTACTAATTAAAATATTCTACAAACATATAAGGAACTTTACTTATTCAATACTCTTATCGCAGCATCCTGCATAACGTAGCGAATTTTCGTTTACAAAAATTAGTTTTTCTCGGAAACTAGTTGACATAGAATAATAGTTTAAAGACCTTTTTTGTGTGATTTTTTCTCCTCGTTCCAATAGTGTAAAAATTTTTGAATAAAGAGAAATTTTGGAAAAAAGTTGATTTTTTTCATGAAAATTTCCAAAAATAACACGTTTTGGGCATCGGACGTGCCTGGTTAACGAACTTGTCCAACGGTTTAGGACTTTTGGAAATTTCTGCTATAGTCTTGCACCATTTTATATCAAAGTTATAATGGGCTCAAGTTACCCTAATTTTAAGGTTATTTTACTGATTTATCAAAACCTTAATTTAAAAAATTAACGAAATGGTTGGCATATGAACATATCTGAATTTAGTTTAGTAATGAACAAAGTATTAAAATTATACACTTACCTTCCTTTGTAGACTACCACAATTATTTTTACAGTCAAAAGTTAGCAACGTAACAAAACATCAATTTCAAACAGAGAGTAAACAACACTTGCCTCACCTCGTGTCAATTTTCAGAACTACCTAAACTTAAACACCGTAAACCTACTACTGTTACCTATTAGCTAAACATCTAACTTACTTCTACTACTGACTAATATAAGCACAAAACAGAAAATAATACTTTTTCCGTTTTGGGCTCAAGTTACACCACAGGGCTCAAGTAACCCGCAATTACGGTATTTAATAATTACACTAAATGTGTATAATAAGTACATCCATATGATCCAGCCTATTCGTTTTATAGCTTCTACCAAAAGTTTTCGTTTTCTTTTATCTTTTAGAAACCTATGAGAAGTTTAAAAAAAATTAAAAACCGTATTATTCCTATTAATGATACAAACAAATAGCCTAAAAATATTGTATAACATTTCATCTGAAAATTTTGCTCATAATATTTATACTTCAAATGCATATATGTATTTAAATCATCTTTTTAATTACAACGTTATATGCTTATCAGTTTTAATATATTCTTATGAAAAGTTAAAAAATTTTGTCATTCGTAATGGCACCGGAAAAGGTAATCAATTAATACATAAAATTAAAAAATTTTGTAATACTAGAAAAGAAAACTGAAAAATTATTCTCTAATTTCTTTCATCTATTTTAACATATACATAAGGTAGGTATATTTATTTAAAGAAGTGGATACAGTGAAGCTACGCCACTGGCTGTTGCTAGAGTCACCATAGTGGTTGCTAAGGACGCCATAATTTAAAATTAACAAAATTTACATTTTCTCACATAAAAATAGAATTTAAAATATTTCCATGCATTTGAAAAAAAAAACTTATTTTAAACTGTAGATAAAATACGTAACATTTCACGATTAGTAAGTACCTGAAACTAAAGTTTTTCTTAAAATTAAGTTTAGCTCCAATTTTAATAAGTGAGAATTAAATTCAAATATTTACTTATCTGAAAAAATGAATTAATTCGTAGTTTTTACTCGTAGATTTAGTACAGCCAAAAACAACGCACATAATCATTTTTAAAAAAAAGTTAAAATTTTAAAATCAAATTTGCACAATACTAGATTAAAACCAAAATAATATTGACGACCAATAGTCTCCAGTTGTTGTTAGTGGTGACTTCAGTTGAGTGTATATAAAAAGTAGGTAGGGGCGCATCTATACTATTCATATATCAATGATATGATCTTAAATATCAAAAGTCAATAATTACAAATATTCAGAATATAGGGTGGTCGCTTTAAGTCGAGCATCTTAAAGTAAAATAATAGGACAAAAAAAAAATTGGGAAATAATTATTTGAGCAGTTTTCAGTTACCTTGGTCAGTTAAAAATTTAAACGGTCAGTATTATATTTTTTTTAGCAGTATTAAATCAACTTGAGCAGTAAAACCTGGTCAGCAATAAAAATGAATTTGGTCAGTTATTTTATCCTACAATGGTCAGTAAAATAAATAAAAGGTCAGTAAAATAATTAAATGGCCAGTAAAATAAATAAATGATCAGTAAAATAACTAAATGGTTAGTAAAATATTTAAACGGGCAGTTAAATAAATAGTTTGCCAGTTCCCAGAATACAATAAAAGTCAAACGTTATTTTGGTTGAAAATAGTGTAAAATTTAAGCCAAAAATGATGAATATTTTGCGATAGCGCAGCGCGAAAATTAAAGTTTTGTTATTTTGTTTTATGAAAAATGCAATCAGGAGGCTAGAAAAATAAGACTAGTCTAGATACACTTATCCTAAAGGAATTATATTTTCAATGAAATATATTTTAACTATATTATAATATATTCAATGAAATTTTATAATTGAATTTCAATAATTAAAATTCGAATGACGAATTCTTTTACCGTTATAGAATTTTAACAAATAAAGCTGAGTTAACAAAATATGGTTGAAAAGAAATTCATATACAACGTGTTTCCAACAACTAAGGACACATAAATTTTAACATAGGGAAAAATTGTTATAATCAAAGAGAGCTATACGACAAAATAATGTTCAAAAATAATTTAAAACTAATAACAGTAAATTTACTGAAATAATTATAAATGAATCTTAATCTAATATTGACATATTTATTAATAAATAATACTACTTAGGGAGCATCCATAAGTTACCATTTTGGTCAATTTTGAACCCCTCTCCCTTCCATACAGACTACAGGTGACTTTTGTCCTTACCCCCCTCTCACTCCTTCAATAGTAGCGCGTAGTTTTTTTTCTTACCAATTCCAAAAAACATTCAATTAAAATAATAACCTTTCATTATAAAATATGAAAATTAAGGCACTTTTTGGCAGCTTATTCAAATTTCCTTAAAATCTAGGTCTCCTGACAGTAAGAATTTTAATTTAAAGATTGTTTGACCACATGGTTGCATAATTCGCTTGAGGAAGTATTGTTCAATTCAAAAAATTCAAAATATTAAGCACCTCATAAGTAATTCAAGATTACTTATGAATTTTTACATTCAAATTCATGTTTGTTTAATTGTTCCAAATAAAACTACGTAACTCGATTCTGATTCTCCCTTTTCCACATATAATCCAGCGTAGCTTTCAATAAAGTCATTTTTTTTACTTTGATTTAAATTAAGGTTTCTTTCCAGTTAGAACTGTATTTCGATTTTAAATTATTTAAATAAATCATTTTCGTAGTGTATGCTTTCTTTATTTCACCCAAAATGTAGAAGAAAACGAACATGTTAAATTATTATATTTTAGGTAAATTACTTGGATACAACTCTTTATGTTTGTAAAAGTTTATATTTTTTTTTTCTAAATATCTATTGTTAGTTTCTATTTTAATAATAAAAATTATTTAACAGGCCGATCATATTTTTTACTGCTTTAGTATTTATAGAACTACTTATTTCAAGATATTTAGCGGACCAATTTCCATTTAATAACTGCTCACAAGTCACTGACCAATTACTAATTTTACTGACCAATTGAATTTTTAACAAGCCAAGTCTATATTGAACTGCTCATTTCAAAATATTCTACTGTTGTCCGTTTCTATTTTTTTTACTGCTCACATTTTATCGCCAAATCTGTTATTAAACTTACTGTTTATATTTTCTTACTGACCAAAACTGTAATTTTCTACTGACCATTTACATCATAGCCAAATAATTTCATCAGTTGGTAGCTAGTTTCAACATAAAACTCAATACTTATAATTACATGACATCTAATCAAGTTTTAAAATTATGGTCTGCTTTCAACCGCGTTTTAAATGAATAAGAGTGATGGTGTTGAAGATTTTTAGAATGTGTAGGTAATTTTTTTCTTTTTCTTTCATTTTTCTTTTAAAATTATTACTTTTTTAATTGAAGCATCTTATGTTTTTGTAGAATTTACCATTACCAATAATGTTTTCACCTACCCCTAAGAAGTTTGTCGCGTAAGCCCAGGGATACGCGTACCACAGGTTCAAAAACCGCTAGTCTGTATAAATCTATAGTTTATTTTTTATTATTTTTTTTTTTAATGGAAATGTATTTTTAAATTTTTCCGAAATTAGTTTATGCTTCAAAACTACCAGTAACGCTGAAATTTTCATTGTTTTAATTTAATATTTTTGAGTAACTACATTTTAAAAATCACACATTCAAAATTCGTACTCAAGTGATGCATAACATGGCTGCCCTTTCAATCGAAATAATAAGAAAATAAGAAAAAAAACAAACGATTATTACGTTTTCAGTCAGAAATTAAAATTATTAGGTAGATCAAATTATCAAATAAAAATTACAGCAAAGCACAATAAGCTATAGTGTGTTGTACAAAAAGTGGGAAAAGTGACTTACTTCTCACGAGTAAGAGTACGAATATATGTTGGTAATGTCTCTTGTAGAAAAATTGGATATAAACTTTATTATAATAAATAAAGTAAAATGTCATTATAATGAGTTTAGTAGTACATATTTTGAAAAAAAAATTTCTAAGGTGTTTGTGGGATTGTATAAATATTTTGAAGGACAAAATTTTTTGTGGACTGCGGATTGAAGAGTTGTTTCTTCTTTAACTTCTTTTACTGTATATTCTTTAGTACCTTCTGTTGACTTTTCTTTTGTAGTAATTATATCCACATATTAAATATTAAATCCACACAATATTAAATCCACATTTGAACTTAAGACATCTTTTGTCGTGAATATACTTTTAAATTTAAATACATGCCAAAATATCAAAAAATTGCATATAAAGATGTGATTTGGATAAGCCTAGGAGAGTTACATATTTATTCTAAATCTAGATAAACGTTACGAATGAAGTTAGCATTAAGTTCGATTTAAAATCGTTAATGAATAATTTGAACGTGTCTTTTAAGTTCAACTAATTTAAATTGTTTCTAAATCCCACACGATGTCTCGTGCTTATTTTTGTCGCGGGTATTTAATTCTGAATGCCAACACAAGTATATGCTATAAACATACGTATTTGTGTTGCCATTATAGGGAAAACATTTTTTAGGGACACATTTTCATACATTTGAGAAATACTAGAAAAATATTTATGTGTATCCGTTTTAGTCGTTAGCCACACATATTCGTGAGTATAAAAACATTTCTCGTTCTAACAAATGTTTTCGAAACAAAAATGCAAATTACAATTAACATTACATATAATTCATATTTTCTAGTCTGTTGAATAAGATTTTTGAAACTAGACAATATTTTAAATTGTTAATTACATTTAACAATTTAACAAACATTTAACAAACATTTATTCCCTGGATGTCTCAGCTTTATTCACAAACATACCCCTTAACTTTGCTAAAACCATAATCAAAAAAAACTGGCATAACATAAAAAATCAAACTAACTTAGATAAAGACACATTTTTTGAAGGCCTAGACTTAATCTTAAACAATACATATTTCCATTCAAAATATACAAACAGTTATTATCTCCAAAAAATTGGAGTACCAATGGGAAGCCCAGTTTCCCCCATTATCGCGGAATATGTCATGGACCATCTAATAACACAAGCACAAAATAGACTATCCAAAAAAAAATATACACCTTTACAAAATAATACGATATGTCGATGACATATTCGCGATAAGCAACAAAGACAATTTAAATCATGTTTTAACAGAATTCAACAATACCCACCCCAAACTACAATTCACCATTGAAACAGATCAAAAATGGCAAATTACAGTTTCTTGACACATTAGTTACTACACACAAAAACCAACTAAAAACTGAGTGGCACACCAAAAAATATCATTCAAACAGACTACTAAACTACCATTCAAATCACAACAAAAATATCAAAATCAATATTATTCAAAACCTATTACATAGGGCAATAAATTTAACAGATCCTTTATACAGACCCAAAACCATCCAAAAAGCAATACAAATACTAATCAACAATAACTATCCGCATAAACTAATATACAGCATCCTTAAACAAATAACACACAAAAAATACAATACACACAAAAAAACTAACAACAACAATCTCAATATAGATACTAACTTCATCACAATTCCATACTTAGACGAACAAACCAATAATAAGCTCAAAAAAATCCTAAATAAAGAAAACAACAAAACAGTATTCAAATACCTCAATAAAGTACACCCTAAAATTTATACCAAAGTTAAAACTGGAACCAATAAATTCGAAAAATCTAATGTTGTATATGCAGTTTCATGCGGATCGTGTTCAAAAAAATACATTGGTAATACAAAAAATAAACTCCAAAATAGAATTTATACACACAAATACCAGATCAAAACAGGAATTAATTCAACAGGATTACAATTACATACATATGAAAATTCACATAATTTCAATTTCGAAGAAACTCAAATTCTTGATTACGAATCGAATTATCATAAACGCCAAATTTCAGAAGCTTTATACATAAATATCAACGACAATTGCAACAAACAAACAGATATGAATAATCCAGAATTAACAAAACATTATAGAGAGGTCATTAATACAGTTAAGAAGAACCTAAAACCCTAAATTACTTTAAACTTCAACTCCAAAATACAAAATTCATACAACAGATCATATTCAAAAAAATCCCTATAAAATCTGTCTCAAATTATATTCAAATAAACCTCCACATATATTAAAATATAAATATATATAAATTTAAGTACGTATGTAAATACAAATATGTGCAACTATGTGCACACACGTACATATATGGACGTATGTGCACATAACAATTTATAACATACATTATTGTATATACACTATACATACAATCAACTAAACACCATAGAGAGGTCATTGATACGGTTAAGAGGAACCCAAAACCCTAAATTACTCCAAACTTCAATTCTAAAATATAAATTTCAGACAATAGTTCATATCAAAAAAATCCTTAAATAAATCTTTTAAACTATTCCAAATAAAAAGTGTTACATATACTAAAATAAACATAGATATAAGTACAATGTTTTTAAAAAAATATGTATAGAAATGTGCATATACGTGCAGGTATACACGTATATGCACATACAAATTTTAATATACTCTATTGTACATGCCCCATGGTCACTTTGCAAAAATTAATTATTTCCATATTTAAAAATTCCCACCACATATATTACCCACTGCGCAGTCGCATGATTAACCAATAATAACTAACACCACACCTTGTCAATTCATAATAAATGAAAAACATTCAAACAAACATGGTTACATAAAGTTCCTGAATAATTTCAATATTTACTCCAATCTAATCTAAATTTTATTACAAAAGAAATTTTACAAAGTGACAATGGAGAGTATAAATAAATAACAAATCAAATATAACGTCAAACCAACAAAATAATAAAATAGTAATCAAATCTTTACATCATATTAACAGTAAGTAACAACATAAAAAATTATACACATTTTATTCAAACTGATTTACCATTACAGTGACATAAGATCATTTCCAAAATAATACAAATACAATGATATAAAGATTTGAATATCACATCAATATATTTAAGTAAAATGAAACAACATTTGACAATTAAATTATATAATTTAAAATTCAACGTATAACATAGAACTGACAATGGAAAAATCCTTCCAAAGAAAAAAATTTTTTTATATAAAAAAATTTTGTAAGTACAAATCGTTTTAATAATTTTTTAAAATAATATCATATTGTATTCTAATAAGGAAAAAAATCTGTACAATTATAGATTTTTATAAAAAAAATGTACCTGAAGAGCCCATAAAGGGTGAAATATATATAGTACCTACTAAGGAATTTTAAATTTCATTTATGGTGAGACAACTCCAAAAAACCCCAAATTAATAATAAATAAAGTAAAATGTCATTATAATGAGTTTAGTAGTACATATTTTGAAAAAAAAATTTCTAAGGTGTTTGTGGGATTGTATAAATATTTTGAAGGACAAAATTTTTTGTGGACTGCGGATTGAAGAGTTGTTTCTTCTTTAACTTCTTTTACTGTATATTCTTTAGTACCTTCTGTTGACTTTTCTTTTGTAGTAATTATATCCACATATTAAATATTAAATCCACACAATATTAAATCCACATTTGAACTTAAGACATCTTTTGTCGTGAATATACTTTTAAATTTAAATACATGCCAAAATATCAAAAAATTGCATATAAAGATGTGATTTGGATAAGCCTAGGAGAGTTACATATTTATTCTAAATCTAGATAAACGTTACGAATGAAGTTAGCATTAAGTTCGATTTAAAATCGTTAATGAATAATTTGAACGTGTCTTTTAAGTTCAACTAATTTAAATTGTTTCTAAATACCACACGATGTCTCGTGCTTATTTTTGTCGCGGGTATTTAATTCTGAATGCCAACACAAGTATATGCTATAAACATACGTATTTGTGTTGCCATTATAGGGAAAACATTTTTTAGGGACACATTTTCATACATTTGAGAAATACTAGAAAAATATTTATGTGTATCCGTTTTAGTCGTTAGCCACACATATTCGTGAGTATAAAAACATTTCTCGTTCTAACAAATGTTTTCGAAACAAAAATGCAAATTACAATTAACATTACATATAATTCATATTTTCTAGTCTGTTGAATAAGATTTTTGAAACTAGACAATATTTTAAATTGTTAATTATTGTCAGAAACTGTGAATTTTCTTTATTTATTGTCATTATAAATATATAAACAGATAGTTCTTCCAAATATCTAAATAATTAATATTCGATAGGTTTACTTTCACCATAAATATGTAAAATAAAAATCCGAGCCGACTTTCAGTTTTGACACCATCTTTAGGTAAAATATAATTTATTAAGTAATTCATTTGAGCAACAACTATTTCATAGCATAAAACGGGAATGAATAATATTTATGTATTAATAGAGAATGATGAGTATAGATTCTGATAACAAGCAGGCAAAAGGACAAAAATATGAGTGTAAATTCACGTTAATAAAATTAGTCCGTATTATTAGTATAAATGGAACACCTTCAGCGGTGCGCCTCTTTTTGAAAACGAGTAAATACCAACTAAAAATGCAAAAACTAGAATTTTTTATAACATGTGTATCTAGGGTTGCTAACTATATTTTATTATAAAGTATCCTACTTCATTTTTCACAAACATACTTTATACTTTTGCATAAAAATAAAGCATGCTCTCGTAAAATACTTTATTTTGAATCTTGACTGTGATTACACTAAACAAAACTCTCCGATACGTAATTTCCAAACAACTTATTAAATACTAAGGTGGATGATTTACCTGTAATCTGAATCAGTGATACTTATAAAAATCCAGGAAACATCTACTAAAAATAACAAAGAATTTGCAAAGAAAAATACTGCTGCAGAACGGCAATATATACTTAAAAATACGTGTGATATCTTATCAAATATAAAAAAAATTATTTCTTATTTGCTCTCTGTTTCTGCAACCCTAGCTTTCACTGAGAGAGTTCTTTCGAATATGAATTATTTATTTATTTAAATCTAAACTTAGATTGTAGAACTAGCTATGAAACGTTCATAGATAACAAAAAATTGTTAACATGTGCTAAAAACACAAAAATGCGGGAAACTCATGCGGGAAAAGTACTAGCTTGGCGGTGCACACATTTTTATACGAAAATAGCTGTTTGCCCACTGTACTCTTCCCACATACATTTTGCGTGCGGAAAATATACTTTCCACACGCAAATTGACAATAAAACACGCAAAATTTAATCAAAACACGTAAAGCCGCTTCATAATTGTTTCTATGAAAACCACCAACAATAGTATATTATGCGGGAAGTAAGTGCGAGAAGTTGTCGATTGCCCACAAGAGTGAAGTTTCTGGTTTAACTTACTGATTTTCAGAGCTTCCACAATATTAAGTTTTCGGCCTGTCGGACCAGTGTATAATATTCTAGGTTATATTATGTTAAATTGTACAGCTCCCAGGGCCGAATTTACCCTAAGTGCCGCCCTGGACACCGTGAAAAATTCCGCCCCTGCCTTTCCCTAAAAAAAAATTTCTTAATATTTTTTAACTTTTTCCTACAAAAAATGTTTATTCTTACCAATAAAATAAAGTAAAAAAATGTTTTTGGAGAAAAAGCTTTTATTTAAAAATGGGCTAAAAAAATAAAATAACTTTTGAGTGAAGTTTGAAGCAATATGCAACATAATTTATAAAAGCTTGAGGCGTTATCATTAATTATTTCTGTTTTAGATATAAGTGTAGCTATTTTACTTTTCAGTTGTTACCAAATTTAATTAAACGCCTCAAGCTTTTAGAAATTATGTTGCATATTGCTTCAAACTTCACTCAAAAGTTACTTTATTTTTTTAGCCCATTTTTAAATAAAAGCTTTTTCTTAAAATTTTTTTTTACTTTATTTCATTTTCTACTTTTTAGTCTGATTACAATTAATTTAAAAAAAAAATTAAAGAAGTAATTTTTTTACCTATATTTTAATCGGTTAATTTACCCTAATCAGACATAACTATGGAAACAAAAAATTGCAATGTGAAATCAATGGACAATATTTGACAATTCGAAATGTCAAAAAGTTGCATAGGACTAAAAATCAACAATTTTGGTTTGGGGCAAATTAGGGAAAAACTAATTATACAATATTGCATTGTCATCAAGGTTAGACATGTATGCAAAATTTGAAACCTCTAGCTCAATTAGAACCTGTCTAAATTTTGTTTCCAAGATTTGATCTAAACCAACATACTAACATAGCGAGTTAAATAAATGATTTTAAAAATAAGTGACAAGCAAAAAAAAGTTAAATTACAAATTTTGCTGCCCTCCTAAAAATTTGCCGCCCGGGGCACTAGCCCCGCGTACCCCTAATGTAAGCCCAGCACTGACAGCTGCCCAAGTGCAACCTGGTCTATAAAAGTCATATGCGTAGTTGATAAGTCCGCACTCAATACACATTTTTGTATACAGCTGTTAACTCGGGAATTCCCAGTGTCACCTGTAGGTGACAGACATTTTTAATTGTAAACTGTATGAATTTGTTTGTTTGACTTATAATGTTGTCACAAAAGAGAAATATAAAATCACTTATTGGCCTCCTGATGGTGGTAGCAGAATTTAAATATTTAATTATCTTATAGTTGAAAAAAATTAAAAATATCTGTCACCTTCAAATAACTCTGGGAATTGTCGAGTTAAGGTACTATCACAGTATGATCGAAATGGAGTTGAATTATTTTTACGATTAATACCACTATATAACAATACAAAAATAATTTTTTTATTTATTTTTTATAATTATTATAATTGTTTGAAAAAAGTGTCTTTAAAAAAGGGCGAAATTTGATGCCCTCGATTGCGGCCGCAGTTTTCATTTGGAAAAAAAATCAAATAGATTATCCATCTGTAGGTAAGCCGCTATGTACCGATGGGAGCTTTTTTTTAAAGTCTCTCTATTTTTTTACACGGAAAACTCAAAATTTTGTACTTTTTATTCAAACCGCCCCCATTTTTTCAAATTTCAAAAAAAAAGCTCCTATAGGTACACAGCGGCTTACCTGCAGATTGATAAACTATTTGATATTTTTTTTTTTTTCAGATAAAAACTTCGACCCCAAACGTGGGCACCAAATATCGCTCTTTTCATTTTTTCAAAAAATTATAATAATTATAAAAAATAAATAAAAATGAATAAAAAAATATTTTTGTATTTTTTAAATAGTGTTACTAATCATAGAAAAGCATTCATCCCCTTTCCCCCATCCTATCCATCCGAAAAAACTTGTGAAAATTGACTATTTTTCGGCCAATCACACTGTGATGGTACCTTAATAGTTTATTTCTTTTTAAAGCATATTATACAATCCCTTTTGTTCGCGCACGTCGCTGATCAAGTTAAATTTGGTACACAGAATGGTATTTTAAGAAGTAAACGATCACTGTAGTTAATTCTTCTATTTTCATTTTCTAGTAAAAGATTAAATGTTCAGACAGATTTCGTTTATAATTCAATTATTATTGAATAAGGTTCTAACGTGCAGTTAAAGAAAATCGGATATAACGGACAAGAAAATAAGGCCACAGAACAAAAACAAAAAACAGAAGAGAAATAGAAATGTCACTAAAAAAACCAGGAAATGTTTGTTTAAAATTAATTGATTGTGGATGACATTTTCGCTTTTGTTTTTTTCTATTCTAAATGAACGTTAACAGGTACTTTTAAAATGTCAGCAATAATGTGTACATATGAATAAAACTGTGTTAAAACCACTAAAATTTTGAGTGAATAAAAAATTAGATCTGTCCAGTAAAAAGTCAACAAAATAATACAATTTAACAAGTTAGTTAAAACTTTAAATAGTTAAAGTTAATATAATGATAAAATGTTATTATACACTAAAATTAATTTTTTCTACTCTTGTTGGAGAACAAACTCATTACATATGGGTTAATTGTTGAGAAAGTTAGGCATTATTTAAAGGGAAATAATTATTTGAACAGTCTTTTATACATTTGGTCAGTTACCTTGGCCAGTTAAAAATTTAAACGGTCAGTATTATATTTTTTAGCAGTATTAAATCAACTTGAGCAGTAAAACCTGGTCAGTAATAAAAATGAATTTGGTCAGTTATTTTTTTTTACAATGGTCAATAAAATAAATAAATTGTCAGTAAAATAACTAAATGGTCGGTAAAATAACTAAATGGTTAGTAAAATATCTAAACGAGCAGTTAAATAAATAGTTTGCCAGTTCCCAGAATACAATAAAAGTCAAACGTTATTTTGGTTGAAAATAGTGTGAAATCTGAGCCAAAAATGATGAATACTTTGCGATAGCGCAGTGGGAAAATTAATGTTTTATTATTTTCTTTTATGAAAAGTGCAATGAGGAGGCTAGCAAAATAAGATTAGTTTAGGTATACTTATCCTAAAGGAATTATATTTTCAATGAAATATATTTCAATTATATTATAATATATTCAATAAAATTTTATAATTAACTTTCAACAATTCAAATTCAAATTCTTTTACCGTTATAGAATTTTATAAATCTGAGTTAACAAAATATGGTTGAAAAGAAATTCATATACAGAGTGTTTTCAACAACTAAGGACACATAAATTTTAACATAGGGAAAACTTGTTATAATTATAATCAAAGAGAGCTATACGACAAAATAATGTTCAAAAATAATTTAAAACCAATAACAGTAAATTGATTGAAATAATTGTAAATGATCTTAATCTAATATTGAAATATTTTTTTTCAATTTCAAATATTATCGGGTGCTTGTGAAACACTACTACATATGACAGACTTTTGTCTGCATTTTAAACACACGTAGTATTCATATATTCACTTATCGTTCAGCTAAACTGAAACTTTAAGCACTCGACTTCCTTGGTTAACATGACCAAAAACCACATATGTAAATTAAAAATCACAAAGTGATTGAAAAAATTATCCGGATCGGCCGGGAATCGAACCCAGGATCTCCTAGTAACTAGCCAGGTGTGCTATCCATTACACCACTGGTCCTTTGCTCGACAGGCGTCCGATACAGACAACATTCAACCACTTATGTGTATGTACTCTCTATAATCCGAGAAGCAGTTACAATTTTTCAATTTCAAATATTATCGGGTGTAAAAGTGTAACTGCGTCTTGCATTAAAGAGAGGATGTTTGATTGATTATCAGAATTGGAGTGGCACTCGAACGAACGGTCGGTGGCCTAATTGGTAAGGCGCTTGGCTAGTAACCAAGAGATCCGGGCTCGAGTCCCAGCCGACCCAGTTTTGATAATTTTTCAAACACTATGTGAATTTTAATTAACATAATGAATTGGCCATTTGCCAAGGTACATCGAGTGTTCAAGTATTAGCCAAAGCTGGACATTAAGTGAACATATGAATATTGGTGTATGTTTAAAATACGGACAAAAGTCCGCCATACATTAATAATGTTTCACAGGCACTCGATAACATTAGAAATTAAAAAGTGTAACTGCGTCTCGCATTAAAGAGAGGATGTTTGATTGATTATCAGAATTGGAGTGGCACTCGAACGAACGGTCGGTGGCCTAATTGGTAAGGCGCTTGGCTAGTAACCAAGAGATCCGGGTTCGAGTCCCAGCCGATCCAGTTTTGATAATTTTTCAAACACTATGTGTATTTTAATTACTTTAATTTTGTCAAGAATAACGTTTTCAGAAAAATGCATATTTACCAGGATTAAGGTCAAAACCTAAAAAATTAACAAAAATTTGACTTTTTTCGCAAAATAATCAATGTTCCGGGCAAAATATCTGTCAGCAAACCTCAAATTTGTGTTCAGCGACCCAAGAAACATAAAGAATGAAGATTACTAGGACTGTGACTAAACTTTCCCTTAACATTCCTAATATGCTTAGACTATAATGCGATAGATATCCGAGTATTTTCGGCAGTCATGTTAGTTATCAAATTTGAAGACTTTGCAATGCATTTGCTACCATACTTAATGGTATCGGGATTCCAAGGAAATATACCTGTCGTCTTGAATCCATTTTGTATAGTTTCTTTTTTAAAACATTTTTCAACGACAATCTGTAGAATGCTTGCAAAAACACTTTTTGTTAACGTTTCAGTAGGATGTTCTTTTCTCCATTCTATTACTGCTTTTTTCCATTTCGTTTTTAATGGTTTAAAAGCAGCAACGTCTGCTGGTTGGAGTATGCGTGTAGAGTTCAGGTATAGGCATATCAAAATTATTCCTAACTTCTTACATGATTCGCTCAGTTCATAAGTTAGATGAGTTACATGCCCATCGACGAATAAAATTACGGGAAATATAGTATTTGTTTTTTTTAAATAATGGTATAAAATATTTCCTATATACTCATAAAAGAGCTCTATCTTCATCCACCCATTCTCACTAATGCCATAACCCCAATCTGGTGGTAAACTGTTGGAAACTTCTGGTGATCTTCGTTTCCCAGGGTAAACTATTAAAGGCGGAGTATATTCTCCATTAGCGCGAAAACTAAACATTACTGTTAAACATGACTTAGCCTGCCCTACATCGATTTCATATACATTTTTTGATCCTTTTACTGCCAATACTTTGTTACTTTTGAGGAATAATTGAAAACTAGTTTCGTCTCCGTTTAAAACTCGCGAAGGATCTTTCAAAATATCAGCGTAATTTTCTTCAACTAAATAAGTTTCAACTTGGTGAAACCAGCCTCTGATATCTGATTCACTAACATTAGCGCTAGCAGATGTTACAGCTTCCGACTGCCTTTGTGTTAAAATTGGATCTCTCCGTAGAAATGCTCGAAACGAACCATCACCAGGCTTATTATCTGTAAAAGCATTTGGTCGTGGGTTTTTGTCTAAAAATTCTTTTATACTATGTTGAACGTTTTCTTTTCTTCGGGGAAATCCTTTTCTTTGACTCTCGATGATCCAATTAATCAATTTATTTTCTTCTTCAGGTAATAGTACTGGATTTGGACCATGTGTTGCTTTTGTAAATTTAGTACTCAAACGAAAAATTAATGTAGATCTTGGAACATCGTAAAGTTTTGCCGCTTTTTTCTTCGACATACCATTTCTTATAGCAATTAATGCTTTTTGTATATTATTTTCTTTATTCTGCGATTTTGGCATTCCGGTAAATTCTATAATAGAAAAAGTTTCCTAAATTTTTTGGTATTAAGTTCCAGTTACAGTAATTGATACTATTAGAATTACAGTTATTGACATGGTAGTAGGGAGGGTGAATCGTTACTGGGGCATGTATGTTCTGGGGCACACTGCGCGTGAAAAGTATAGACCCCCATAATGGGTGGTCGATTAATTTTATGTCGTATTGTACTTGTTTTATCAGACTTCCGGCGACTAATTGGTCTGTAATTATTATCAGCGTGCGATAAGCCGTTGTTGTTTGTTGAGTCGGTTAATTGGTCTGTGCGTTGTGCGATAAGCCATTGTTGTTTGGTTGAGTTATAGTTAATTGGTCTGTGCGTGGGTTTTTTATGCTCATTAAAGCTAATTGGCTAGTTTTTTGAACGTTGCGCGCTCATTAAAATTAATTGGCGCTGATAAGACATT
Source organism: Brachynemurus nebulosus (assembly GCA_035578155.1). NCBI lineage: Eukaryota > Metazoa > Arthropoda > Insecta > Neuroptera > Myrmeleontidae > Brachynemurus > Brachynemurus nebulosus. The sequence goes on from JAPWDM010000016.1 coordinate 8,089,858, forward strand.
CCAGACTTCGGAATTGTGATATCATAGCTATTTCTAGAATTATTATCCGCACGCATGTTATAACTTGTTAGCGGAATGCTTAATCGGAAATCAGTTTCTATTTTTAGTACACACGTTAAGACTGCTCCTACTTTTAGCATATAACAATTGTTTCCAAATGCCCATAATCGAGAAATCCGTTTCTACTTTTAGCAGTTCACAAGCTATCAACATATTTTGAGAACTTTAAGTTGACTTAAACACTAAATTTATTAATAATGTTTTGAATTGAGATATCCAATTGAGCATATGAATATTATCATAAAATTTATACAAATTAAGCATATTTAGGTAGAACTGTCTTAGTAATTTATCATCTAATGTTCTTAGTGGCATAAACAACAAATTATAAAATTTTGAAAAAGTTAATACGCTTAAATGTGGTTCTCCGGCGTCTGCTATAAGTTTTAATTAAATGAATTATAGTTATTTTTAGAATTTAATTTAGTTAATTGATATATGCGTGGAACGTAGATACCCCTTTGATCTGACAGCACAGGAAATTTAATTAATTGACACATAGTTTCCAAGCGCCCAGAATCGAAAAATCTGTTTTATATCTCAGCTCTCGGTAGTTTTACTTCATTCAATCGGTTTATTACCAAAGAAAAAATCGATTGTTGGTTAAGAAATATTCTTATATTTCTCAACCATCATACCTGAAATTGTAAGATATATTACATACCTGAGTAAGTAATATTACATATCTGAAATTGTAAGAAGTTGAAGGTGAAAAATAAACAAAAAATTGTTGTATTAATTACATACTTATTTACTTAAATTGGTATATACATAGTTGAAATATAAATTTTTAGCACATCATAAACAATCTGATAATTTGAGTTCATTAGTATATTACTGAGTGGGTGGCAGGTGATGGTGGTGGTGGTGATGGTGGTGGTGGTGGTGATGTTGGTGGTGGTGGCAGGTGGTGATGGTGGTGGTGGCAGGTGGTGGTGGTGGTGGTGGCGGTGTTGTTGGAATTGAGCAACTTTATCACTTATTCTATCAAAGCAGCAATTTAGTGAAATATCTCAGAATCATCATCATAATCACCACTGTTGAAAACGTGATTTCTTAATAGAAGATACAGCATAGTCATTGGAATCATCATCATCAGCTTCAGCTTCATAATCGCTAGCATCTTCTTTATAAGCTTCATCCAGATAGTCGCCTAGTGGTTCAATAATATCAAGCCGTTGAAGTTCGCGAAGTATAGAGAATATTTCTTGACCGACAGTAGTTTCTTTTAAAGCATTTAACTCATTTATTAAAGCTTCTCGATCTTCAGCGTTATACAACAAGTTTTTTTTTCTTCTAGACTTCGAATAATTTTAAATATTTTTTCACCAATCTCCGAAGTTACATATAAATGCCTCAATTTATCTACTAAAGCAGCAGGATTGTGCCAGTATTTTACTTTTTTTGATTGCCGATTCCCACAATCAACATCTTCCGTGCCGTTGTATTTGATACGTTTAGCAAGTAGTTCTTGATCCGCTGAATTAGCTGAACGTTTCATTGATATTCCTTCATTAGAATTTTACCCATTATTTTGGTTTTCTTTGATTAATAAAATATCCAAAGCAGTTTGCAAAGCTGTAGTTAACTCGGGAATAATAGCATTTCCGCTATCAGAAATGGTTGAAAACTGGGTATTACGCTCATCGTTTGGTGTGTAAACATGACATTGATTTCTCAAATTATTGAATTTGGTTTCAATTGCTTTTGATGCCGCTACAATTCTTTGTTCAAGCGGATTCGACCCTTCTTCAGCTATACTGTTTCGAGATTCATCATCATCATCATCTTTCGTCTCCATATCATAACTTGATAACTCATCAACAGCGTCTAGTGCTTGCTTTTCTGGTTGATCAAGAGAGTAATTGTTCTCATCCCCGTTTGATGAAAATTCTCGCGTATGTAAATTTATTATATGGCGTGAAAGAGAATCTTTCCGCGAGAAGCTTTTATAACACTGTGTACACTCAAACTTTATAATAGATGTGTACAACTCAATTAGTCTTACAAGATTAATTCAGATTTGTGGTAATGATTCCTTATATACACCACCACTGGAAGCCACTCATTCCTACATGCCCCTAAATACAGGAAATTACTTTGCGTGCCCATACCTACTCAATTTCCGGTTAGTCTGAACAAAATTTCAATCAAAAAATTCAAACAATTTGAAATTGAATTTTTCTGAAGTTGAATTTAATGTATGCACGCGGTATTTCGTATAATATTGTATACGCTCGGTATCTAACATTATTTTATATAGAGTTCTAATAATATATATGTGATAATTAACAACATATTTTTGTATTTGAGATAAATATAATTATATAGTAAAAAAATATTTCTGTATTTGAGATAAAATTAGGACATAGTTTTTTATAGTAAAAACGACCTTTCAGATAATTCATTTTTATTTATAATGATAAAATATATTAATATATATATGCAACAATTAACATTTTTTCTTAACTATTTGATTTGGATAAATATATCAAAACCTTTTCTGTAACGACCTTGATCTAAACTGCAATCTTTATCAATAACTAAGAAACCATACTGTTCTCGCCAACAATGGCTGCAAATTGACTTAAATTGAATGATATATCGCCTCAAATATGGTCATTAAATATGTGCAATAAATTGGTCAGATCTTGTTTAAATAAAATTATTAAATTTGCATTGTCTCTAATTAGTTGTTTTGGTATGAAACTATAAGTTTGCGCTAGATAAAAAACTGAAATATCTTTATGTCGACCCATACAAAAATATGCTCGTATGTTATTTTGCTTATCCGTGGCAACATCGTCGAATATAAAAACCGAGTTATTTTTAGCATTTTCGGGTGCTATAACGTCTTCGTTATTGGAAAAAGTAAAATAGCTCAAACCTCTAATTGGTTTAAGAACACGCTTCAAATATTCATATTTCGGTTGAAAGAGTGATTTTGAATAGACATAAACGTTCTCGAAACGTAATCCATTTGGATGTTCTAATAAATTTAACAAAACGCTAGTCTTACCACACCCCGATGGACCTACTATTAGACACCTTATATTTTTCGGTAGCAGGGGGCCATGCGTTTTTTCACCACATGTAGGTGATATAAAATCCATGTTTTCGATAGGTAGTTCTACATCTTGTTTTATAAAACGCATCTTTAACGCTACTGAATAGTATGTATAAAAATGCTTTCTTTTATATACCTCGGCGACAGTAATCAACATGCTTCGCTATGTTGTAAACTGGTATTCGTTGGGACTTGAATATGTATTTCCTAACAATGAATTTAATTGTTGCAATAATCCTCAAGTCAACAATGACAACAATGAAATCCAATGGTTTAATGATTCTAACGAGCCATTGTTATCAATCGCATTCGATAACGTTGAAAAAGATGATATTATGCACCTATGCGTTATAATTTTTGGCGGTTGTGAAAAGAGAATTTATTTTATTGAAAGCGATCAAAATTTTAAATTATTTGTTTGCGAAATTGATTCATTTCAATTTTTCATGAATCTATAAATAGCACTACTCGAGATAATTGACATTTAGTTCTAATGTTACGTTGTAAGCAACAACAGCGAAGCGGTCGTGGATTGCTTAATTCAATAATTAACAAGTTGCCATTTGAAGCACATATACCCGGTTATTCTTATTGCGGGCCTGGCACGAAATTACAAGAACGATTAGCACGGGGTGATCCGGGGATCAATAAGCTAGACGAGGCTTGTAAAGCACATGATATTGCTTACGCGCAAAGTAAAAATCTTGGTGATCGACATAAGGCTGATTTAATTTTATCTAACGCCGCCTGGAACCGCGTTAAATCTTCAGACGCAAAATTTGGTGAAAAAACTGCTGCGTGGGCTGTAACAAACGCAATGAAAACTAAAGTGAAGCTTGGTATGGGTGTGAAAAAGAAAGCCACACTTGGTCATGTCCGAAGAACATGACCAAGTGTCTATAATAAAAAAATTAAAACGCGAACCATTTAATAATGCAGTAAATCTTGCCTTAAAGACGGCCAAGTCTGCGGCTAAAAATAATAAAATAAAAACACCAAGCATTATTCCAATACTTAAAACGGGTGGTGTACTACCGCTTTTACCAATTTTTGCCGCACTTTCGGCAGCCGGCGCCTTGGCTGGTGGTGCATCAGGAGTTGTGAAAGCAATTAACGATGCTAAGGCTGCACAAAAACAGTTGAGTGAATGTGAACGTCATAATAAAATAATGGAGGCAATTGCTGTGCGTAATGGCTGTGGTTTATACATACGTCCATACAGACAAGGGTTGGGTCTATATTTACGTCCATATCCAAAAAACTTATATTGAAATTGCCCGAGCGGGCACTAACAGATAGAGATTTGCATAAATATGCTAGATATTTACCTTATTTTCGGGGTGTATTTATGCGCGATAATTTACCCAAGCGTGGGCCGTGGTATAATGAATGCGGTATTTTAAATTTAGATAATTCCGCCGGACCTGGTACTCATTGGACAAATTACTGGAAAACGGTAATCAGGTGGATTATTTTGATAGTTTTGGTGATTTAAAACCCCCGCTTGAGGTGGTTCGCTACTTTAGCGGTAATAATATCACATACAATTATAACAATTATCAGGATTACAACTTGTACAAATGCGGACATCTCTGTTTAGACTTTCTTTATAATAAATATTATGGTGATAGCAATAAATACTTATAAAAGAAAGTAACATTCGCATATTTTTAATAATTCAAAATATATTGTCATGGCGTTCACACTAACATTAACCGGGAATTCATCTAAATTATCAGCGCAGTATTTTTCCCCAATCAGACTAAATACTCAATATGAGTGCGCCCTATTGGACTTTCAAGTTTATAATTCAATACCCAATGTTACAACTAAAAATAATTTGCTTCATTATGTTAGAAATAATGTTATAGAATTCCCAGTTGGGACGTTTGAGGTGGATGATTTAGCCTCATATATCGAAAAACATATGTATAATCAATACGGTAATAATATTTATGCAAACAAACACGATAAACCTTACATACATCTAAAAGCGAATAATAACACGCTCAAATGTGAAACAATTAGTAATCAGGACATTGATTTTACGAAGCCTAATACAATTGGTTCATTATTAGGATTTCGTAAGCAAATATTAGAGGCCAATAAACTTCATACCTCGCAAGAACCAGTTAGTATAATTAAAGTTACCTCTTTACACTTGCAGTGTAATATTACTAGCAACGCTTATATTAATGGCACTCCTGCACACACATTGCATGAATTTTCGCCTCTTGTCGCATCTGGCTATAAAATAGTGGAGGTACCGCGAAATATAATTTATTTGCCTGTAACCGTCAACGAGTTAACATCTATTTGGTGGACTTTCGTGATGAAAAAATTACTGTACGTTTACATTTGAGACCATGTTAATTTACAATACGGATCAATCTAGCACTAGGGTATATAATAGAGGTTTGTTGACTTCTAACCTCACCCATTCAAATACCATAAAACGTAAAAGACCGCAACGTATTTCAAAGGAAGATTTAACATTTCTCGAGTCAATTGGGTTGAAAGTTAAACAAAAATGGTACTCGGCGATACATTGAACATTGCAAGCGGTACTCAATTTGATAATAATATCACTAATTTCGAGTATCATACCTATGCACCTTTTCTACGCTCGTTTGGGGTCAACGATCAGATAAGAATTTTACTATAAAATCGGGATCTTTATATTTTACCCAGCGAAAGTTTTATATACATTGAGGGAAAAATTTTAAAAGATGATAACACAGAACCTGCGGTTAGTGTATCATTGGTTAATAATTGCATAGCATATTTGTTTGATGAAATTAGATATGAATTAAATGGTGTTGAGATTAAGCGTGTTAGATATGTGGGTCTAACAACTACGTTAAAAAATTATCTATGCTTAAATGATGGTGAAAGTAAGCAATTATTAAACGCAGACTGGTCGATTGATAATAATTGTGGTGTAAAATTATCACAACCATACTTTAATTTTTGTGTTCCACTTAAGATATTATTAGGATTTGCTGAAGATTATCGAAAAATTTTATTAAATGCCAAACACGAGCTAATCCTTATTCGTTCGCGAACGGATGCCGATATATTTGTTTCAACTTCGGGTATGAAACTAGAAATTAGTAAACTGGAATGGCATGTACCGCACATAACTGTTTCCGATGAAATAAAGTTATCGCTGTTAAAGTATATTGAACAAGCCAACCCAATACAAATCAGTTTTAGAACGTGGGAAACATATATTCAGCCGGCACTGCACACATCTCAACAAAACACTTGGGTTGTTAAAACGCAACTGGAAAAGCCTCGAAATATCATTTTGGCTTTGCAGAAAAATATTGCCGGTAAAAATGTTTCCAAATTTAACGATTGTGATTTAAGCAATTTTAAAGTTTTCCTAAATTCGCAAAAGTTCCTCTATGATGAGTTACATACCAAATTCGAAACAAACCAACTTGTAATACTTTACGATATGTACGTTAGGTTTCAATCCTCATACTACCATAACAATAATGAGCCGCTATTAACGCGGGAAAATTTTAGGGATATTGCTCTAATAGTTTTGATTGATTGTTCATATCAAAATGAGTCATTGAAAAGCGGTTCAGTCGATGTTCGATTGGAATTTAAATGTAGCAAGGATATTCCGGCTGATACCACAGCAATAGCCATTCTAGTTAATGACATCATTTTTGATTACATTCCGCTAACTAATTTAGTTAAAAAATATACATAATTAACCCCCACCACCACCGATGCAGTTTTTCCAAAATGTATAAAACGTGTGAGTTGTTTACAAAATAAACCAGTCTTTGTACGATGGCGAATAAATCATGTTTTTTTGATGTACAAGGTTTCAAAGGGCCCAACAATCAATTTTTCTTTAAAGAAGTTGGTATTGTTGTGGATGAATCTAATGACGTGTTACATCTTCTGTTCGGGCCGCCATTTGATTTCAATGAATTACCTGAGAAATACCGACGCATTGCTCGTCATCTATATCACCGATATCATGGTCTTAACTGGTCTTGTGGTTTCATTCCATACAACAAACTTCGCAACATACTGAAACCGATTCTAAAGAAGTTCTCGTTTGTATCCGTGAAGGGTGGTGAAAAACGGGAATGGGTTATGGATCTGTTTGATGCGACTGAAGATCAACCATCGATAGTGAACATGGAGGAAATTTTTGACATCCCTAAACTATCGAGACTGCGAGACGAATATAGCTCAAGGCGATGCTTACTTCATACGGCTGACAAGATGTGTGCTTTAGAAAATGGCATAATTTTAAAAAACTTTTATTTAGAAAACATATAGTTTTAAGAATATTATGTTCTATGTATCTATTATTTTACATAAATAAAAATTATGAATTAAAAAAAAATATATAATGTTTTTTTATTTGAATTATCCCTTTAACACATCTATAGAAATATATGACTTTAATTTTGAATGTGGTATAAAATTAGCTTCACCATGTTTTGTAAATCACTCTCTTTAGAGCTTTTGTTGGCGCAACAACAACAACGCTAGTTTGGAAAAAACAAAATATGTCTCTTTTAAAGATATTTTTAATCTTCATACCTGGTTACTTAGCATATTCAATTAATAAAAACAATGATATTCAAAAGTTAAATAACGATTACAACAACAACAGCAGATTGAGGTGTGATTTATTTAATGATTTTGATAATCTAGACTTTAATCCTAGAAAGTGGAATAAGACTCATTTAAGATGGGATTATGTTGGAGCTAATCAAACGATTTTGCAGTTAACACAAGCTGCCTTTCAAATGTGGCAGGATCATTCGAGTTAAGCTTTTCAGTATGATAATCTTAATCCCGATATCATAATTTCCAACCGTAAACTTAATCACACCTTTGAAAAATATCCTAATTGGCACTCGGAGGTATTTGATGGAGCCGGAGGCGTCTTGGCTCACGCATTTTATCCATACTTTAACAGACGAGGAAGCTGACGAGGAAGCTGGGAGCTTAAACCTTTTTGCTGTATTAACGCATTAAATTGCGCATTCTGGCGGGGTAAGCCACAGAGATAATAATAATGAATCTATTATGTATCCTTATTACAACCCAAAATGGAATCGTAAGTTAGATTCAGAAGTTATAACCAATATTCAAAATTTGTATGATGTAAATGAAAAGACGTTGGCCGTCCCCCAATTATGTACTTTAAAAGATTTTGATGCGCTACTTATTGTGGATAAAACGATGTATATATTTTATAACCATTGGGTTTGGCTAGTTGATATCAATGAGAACGAATATACGAAACCTAAGTTAATAAAAGAACTTTTACCCTTTTTACCGCAAAACTTTAGTAAAATTTCATCAATTTACCAAAAAGCTAGCGATAAACTTGTTCTTTTAGTTGAAAATGAAATTTACTTAATAACATATCCAGATATGCAATTAGTTTCAGGATTTCCCAAGTCTGTAATATCTCTGTTCCAACTACCTCAAAAAAGCATAATTAACGCAATGTTTAACACATACAGGTAGAACCTATATATTTTATAATAAATTTTATTATGTTGAAGTAGGTGATTGCAGCTTAGTTGCTACGAACTATGGTATTATTTCACAAAAATTCCCCGAAATTCCGCTAAACATCCATTCAGTATTTCGATACACGGATGGTTTATTATACTTTTTCCAAAAAAATCGAAGAGTTTATTTATATAGCGAATTTTCCACTAAAATCGTTGAAATTAAAAACCCCGATTTATTTATTTTCAATATAAAATGCCCAAAAATATCAATTTTAGAAAACCTGAAAGCCTATTTAGAACAAATTATTGGACAATTTGTTGATAACAATATTTCACATATTTCTGCTGATTAAACATCATAAATTTTTTTGTAGGAGTTAATTATAAAGCGGTATTTGAACATACAATTAAAAATATCCACCCTTTATCTAATTAAAATGCTTTCAGATAAATCATATACAGGGTCGGCAACAAACACGATGTTATAATCATGCCGTATCTAATTTAAATAAAAAATATAAAAACCGAGAGATAATTTTAATTTATTTCTAATTAAAAAATATTCTGATTGCTTGTATTATAGATAGAATGTAGCTATGTTTAGGTATAAATATATGTGCCGACTCGAGGAAATTTTTAACTTTTTGAAAAATAAGTGTTGAAGTACTATTTGCTTCAACAATCCCTATCGATTATAATTGTAGTTGTAATATTATTAGCATTTCTAAAATTCCATTATGAGCAGTCAATTTGTATGAGCGCGAGTCAACAAAAGTTTTTATCACAGTGTTGGTTATAGAGCAATTGGTGAAATAACTCTAGCATTAAATTTTAATGGTGAAAAACGATTTGGTGATTTTTTCATAATTAACGGTATGTATACATATATTTATTACATTGGTAATATCTAATTTTTATTTTTTTTCGCAGAGGAACTCTCCATTATCAATTCAGAACTCACCTGGTTGGAGTGATGAAAAAAATATCTCCTTAAATCTCACAAAATTAATAATTACATATATCTATACACACATTTTTTGTATTATCAATGCTTTAGTACTAACTATGTATACTTATATATTTAAAATAAAAAAATGAGCTGTTTCTAAAAAATAGTTTTTTATTTATTTTTCGCCTTTATTCAATCCTTCCTCATAATGAAAACCATCCTAATCACTCATATGAGTAAAATAAAAAATATCACATTAAAAATTAATAATCGCAATTATATATTTCTAAAATTAGAAATCATATTTCACTATTATTATTTAATTGCACGTAAATTTTGCACAAGATTATTTATTTCACTTTTATTGGTTTATTTTTTACACAAAATTGTTTATATCACTTTTTATTTTAATTTATTGTGAAAATATTTTTGAAAAACTAAATTATTATTATTATTAAGTATGACTGCATATTTTCTGAAAATTTAAAGGTTGTTTGGGGATTGGGTGTTTAAAGAAAAAAACAATATTTTCATATATAAAATTTTTTATTCAAATTAGCCAGGTCTAAATTTCGGTATACATTTTGCTCCTATAAACAAAAAAATAATTTTTAATATAAAAAAATAAAATAATTTTTATATATAAATAAAATACCTAAGAAATACGTTGTATAGTTTTCCACATATTCAGGTGGTTTTCGATTCTAAACATAAAAACAAAAAACAAATCAATAAGGTAAAGAAATTATAAATATTTTTATTTTTACATACCGAATGTACCTCCAAAAATGCTTTTTTACATTTTACATAGTACCGCCATGACCGCTCCTTCAAGACCTGGTGGGACTTATTAAACGGACAATTCCACCAAGTTCCCACCTGTTTGTAATTGTTTGTTTCCATTCTTACAATTAGACTACTCTTTTAGGCCGCTATTTTATGAATGGGTGAATTTTTATTAAACAAACGCAAGCGACACAAGATTTTAGAGCTTATCTTTTAACGATGGTTAACTAATCAGATTTTTTCCTTTGATGTTATAATTACTTAAAAATAACCGATATCTCTCGCTATATTAACATTTTTTTACAATCTTTGCCGCTATCATACGTGGGGCATGTTTATATATTAATTTGTTGAGGATGATAAAAAATAATTACACACAGACAATGCATGTTTTTTTCATTTATTATAAATGTCTTTTTTATGATACAAATTCAATAAATTTCTGGTTCTTATAAATTAGATAATATTTACAGAGTTTACTAATTTCTAACTCATTTAAATTATTAGTAAAACGTTTAGGTAAATATATTTCAAATAATTCAAATTCAACAATAATAGCTGAACCATGTTTCATCCTTCTCGCATTTAGAATTTTGATTGGTACACCTGGCGTTAAAGTTGATAGGTTCCTGAACGGTTTTCTTGTCTTCTGAACTCCAGCACCCAGCGTATTTAATTTCTCTAGAAGTAAATCAACTGATGGTTGGGCGTCGCAATAGAAATTAGTCGAATAAGTTGGTTGACTGAAATTGAGTCATTGATGATTAACGCCGTCACATGTTGGATTATAACATGTTTCGGATATGTAACCCTCATCCGACTGCTGCTGTGTTTGTTGCTGGGAGTCCATTACTGCTGCTGCTGTTAGTACTCTATTCGCCGGAAACCAAATCAATGTTGAAAGAATTTACGCCAATCTTGCCGGGACTAGTGATTGCAAGCTTCTGTTCTTGAATTTCCTTTAAGTCTTCGTCCGTTAATCGATTGAATCGGGCCGGTAAGAACAACGAATGCGTTTCCAATTCCACAACAATCCGCTCACCAAACTTGGTCTTCACACGTCGAAAACCGCAAATTTTATATTTTTCACTGTCTTTAAGCTCATTGGCTTTAATTAAACTCTTGTAACTCGTTCGAAGTTGTTGATATTTTTCCATTGTTGGAGTAAAATCACACTGCTTGCTCAACGCTTGCTGTGCTCTCGAATTTTTTACTCACAGCTTTTATACACTCATGAAATTTGGTAGGGGTTTCAAAAAAATATTTATCATATCACAATTCCGAAGTCCGGAATATCTTATCAGCGCCAATTAACTTTAATGAGTGCGCAACGTTCAAAAAACTAGCCAATTAACTTTAATGAGCATAAAAAACCCACGTACACACCAATTAACTATAATTCAACTAAACAACAACGGCTTATCGCACAACGCACAGACCAATTAACCGACTCAACAAACAACAACGGCTTATCGCACGCTGATAATAACTACAGACCAATTAGCCGCCGGAAGTCTGATAAAGCAAGTACAGTACGACACAAAATTAATCGACCACCCATTATGGGGGTCTATACTTGTGACGCGCAGTGTGCCCCAGAACACACATGCCCCAGTAACGACTCAGCCTACTTACTCATGGTGTCAATTACTATTTAATTTAACATAAAACTAAAATAAAACAAATTTTGCTTATTTTTAGTTAAGAATGATTCTTTTAATAAACAAAAATAGTAGTTTTATATTTAAGATGTTATGCTCAGTTATTGACACCCCATGTCAACAACTATAAACTCGGCCGAAAATACTTACAGTTGTTAACACTATTTGAAAAAATAAAAATAACCTCAAAATCACTTATAATTTTATTTTTTTAATGAAATAGTATTATTAAATTACATTAAAATCAACATTCAAGGAAAAGTTGCTCGATTTTTTAATATTTTAAACAAAAATTAAATGTTACGAAGTTTTATTAAATTCGTTAATAACTAACAATACCCCTGTCGCAGCATCCTGCATAACATAGCGAATTTCCATTTACAAAAGTACTACGTTTTTCTCGGAAACTAGTTGATATAGAGTAATTGTAAATAAAAAATTAATTATAAATTTTTTTCACAAATTAATTGTAAATTTTTTTCACGAAAAATTTCATTTCACGAAAAAAAATTGTCTAACGGTTTGGGTCTTCCAATATTTTCACCAAATTTCGTAAAGCTAGGACATTTTGTTCGAGAGTTATCGTGCGGACACATATACATATATACATATATATATATATATATATATATATATATATATATATATATATATATATATATATATATATATATATATATATATATATACCTATATATATATACCTATATATATATATATATATATATATATATATATATATATATATATATATATATATATATATATATATATATATGTTAGTGAATATTATTTTCGGTTTCTAGGGACCTCAAAACATATTTCTGCCATAGTCCCGGACTAAAGTCGCGCCATGACAGTGCCTGTAATAACTGAATTCCATTCTGGAAATTCGCTAATAATAAATTCAGTTTATATAAATTATAGAACAATAAGGTTCAGTTAGGTTAGAAAAAATTTTGTTGGGTTCGGTTACGTTACAAAAAATTTCCTTAGGTTCGGTTAGGTTTGAGACCAAATTTTCTTAGGTTCGGTTAGGTTAGATCAAGTTCCGTTAGGTTCAGTTAGATTGGAAAAAATTTTCGTTCACATTATTCCACTCACCGCCGGAGGTTTCTAGAACCGCTCCGGTAGAAGATTTTCTTATTTCCTTATTTTCTCAAGAACTAGCTAACCTAGAATAATAGTTCAAAAACCTTTTTTATGTGACTTTTTTCCGTCTTTGCAATGGTGTAAAAAAATGTGGCAAAAACTTAGCAAATTTTGGCAAAAAACTAATTTTTTGCAAGAACAAAAACCATGTTCCTGGCATCCGACGTGTCTGGCTGAAGAACTCATCCAAGATTTTTGGATTTCCAACGTTCTCACCAAATTTGGTAAACCTAGGACATTTCGTTCGAGAGTTATCGTGCTGATACATAAATACATACACACACACACACACACACACACACATATATATATATATATATATATATATATATATATATATATATATATATATATATATATATATATATTTTAGTGAATATTATTTTTGGTTTCTAGGGACCTCAAAACAAATTTCTGCCATATTCCCAGGCTCAAGTCGTGTCATGAGACCTACTGGAATAGCTGAATTTCTGGAAATTCGCTAAAACTTAAACAAGTTCCAACACGTCACAGAATATTATATTCACTAAACTAAATGTAGCAAACACCAACAATAAAAACTTTTCCCTCCTAAAGTAGATATTCTATTTTATATAAAAAATAACTGGTAAACCTATCAACTGAACATAAATTGTTATTTTAGTTTAAAATAAGTTTTTGGTGTCAGTCACTGTATGAGTGTCAACAACTGTGTCGTTTACCCTACTTCGGCAAAATTACATATGATTAGCGTAGTCACAGGGAAGTAATATTTACAGTGAAATTTACAGTAAATTTTACAGACCAATGTGAATCGACTATCTATCTATCTTCTGTCTTCGGTCATCATCTTTCTTCAGATCACGCAGGCGCAAAAGTGTCTGAAGTAACTGAAATAATTTGAAAGTAATTATTGAAATAATTTCACAATAACCTTTTTTTGCAATTCTACAATTTTAAATTCACTGATGAAGTTAAATACATCACTAATTGATCAAGTAAACAATTTTAGTTAACCTAACGGATAAATAAAAATGTTAATTGGATTTACTTGCCAAATAATTGTAGAATTGAGTAATATGTTAAAAACAATGAAAAAGGCTAGTTCTTTTTTCGTAACTAATTGTTTTTTAGAACTCCTATATGAAATAAGTCTACATTTTGAACATAAAACATATTAGATTCCTCTCAATTCTCGCGAAGTGGATCGAGTACGAAAGTGAAGAAGGTCACTTCGTAGTTCTTTGTGGCTGGTATTGTAACGGTATTTGGACTTCAGGCAACTTTAGCGATTACTTCGATCGAAAATGTAGAGCAGACATCAAATTCTCATGCAATAAAAAATAAACATTCAATATATAAATTTATTTGAATATTGACTCGAGTGGACGTATTCTTATTGTTGTTTAACAGTGTCAATAATAAACCAAATAAATAATTAAATTAAGTGCTTAAAAAAAAAAATATACATAAAAAAGTATTTTGTATAAAATGAATATTATACAAGAATTAAATAATACTAATTAAAAGTGTTTGTGTTAATTTTCACTGTGTGAATATATTAATCACTAATCATGTCGAGCAACTCAACCCATCAAACTACAGTAAAACCTCTACAAACCAACATGACTTCAAACTCAAATATAATTAATCACTTACAATCTCAAACAAATACTCAGACATTCTCTACCGTGCTGAAATCAAATAAACAACGAATAATCCAACCACCAACACCCAAACCGGAACAAGCCATAGTCTTTGACATTACTGAAGATACTCCGTACATAAATTATGCAAAAGAAGTAGGAAGCAAAATAGGACCAAAAAATATAATATTTGTAAATCCAATATCAAATAACAGGCTTTGCATATTCCTATCAAGTGAACAAATTGTCAATGAATTCTTAGCGAAACACAATGAAATAATAATAAACGGCCGAACACTAAAAGCACGTCGATACATAAATCGGGCAAAAAAATTAATAATTTATAGAGCCTGCCCAATAATCCCACATGAAAGTATTATTAACGTTATAAATGCCCTAGGAAATAAAACAGTTTCAAACATGATATACTTACATATCAATACAGATGACCCTGACTACCAACATATCTGTAGTTCAAGGCGACAGATATACATATCTCAGACAGACACTATAAACATTCCGGAAACTGCGCTAGTTAATCATAATGGTGACAATTACCGGATATTTTTCAATCTTGAAGATACATTATGTCTCACATGTAATAAGCCCGGACATTCTTCTTTACTATGTGCAAATACCACAATAACAACCCACAATCCAGAACCAGAAATAATTACAAGTGTAGTTAATAATACAAATAAACAAACTGAAACTTCAACACAAAAACAGCAAATGGAAAATACAACAGAAGAGCTACAAACAGAAACAGAAGAACAAGGAAATAAAAATTGTTTGGGGCAGAAACGAACGCTGTCTGAACCATCAGTAATATCTTCTGAAACAGACAAACCAGCTGAAGAAAGAATAATTGTAGAACAGCCCATACCAATAGCAAAAGTGCAACGCAAAACAAAAGCAAAGAAAATTAAAACAAAAGAAAAATCAACTTATAATGTGGACGAGGAATTAAAACATCTAAGTACTACTATCGAAGCGCATGACTATCCGCTAAAGTACGTTGAATTTAGTGACTACATAAAAAATCTCATTAATTCACAAGATCCTCTAAATATATCCCGCACTTATACAAAAGATATCATTAAGCTCATTGATATGATTGAAACATTAAAACCGCAACTTAAAAATCAATATTTAAAAGCTACCATAACCAAAAAAATAATAAAACTAAAAAAACAGCTCCTAACTGAAAATGTAGCCTTAGACTCTACAACCTCTACTGAGTCTGATTCACCACACGAATATTATCAAATTCTTCCTCCTATCTCCCAGTCCTAAACTTACAACAAAACCCTTAATTTTACTTACTAAAAATGGCGACGTTAATACAATGGAATGTTAACGGATTTCATCATAGAAAAAATCAATTACAAATTCTTATATCAGAACACCTACCGGCTGTTATTTGTCTACAGGAGACTCACCTTCAGGACCATCACAAACCTACTGTAAATCAATATCAAATGCATCAAAAAAACAGACCCCACCAAAACATTGCTAGTGGTGGAGTTGCAACCCTCATTAATAATCGATACCATGCAGAAGAACAAAATGTTACTACAAATCTGGAAGCCATAGTTATGCAAGTATACATACCAAATAAAATAACAGTATGCAACCTATATTTACCACCATCAGTTCCAATAGACCCAATGGAATTACAAAATTTAATAGCACAGCTACACTCGCCTTTTCTAATAATTGGTGATTTTAATAGCCACAACATTATATGGGGGTCAAAATCCACAGACACACGAGGAAAAATTATCGAAAATTTCATTAACAACAATAATATAAACATCTTTAACAATAGTATGCCTACTCATCTAAACTTTTCAACTGGAGCGCTAACAAATATAGACTTATCTATTGGATCACCACAACTGCAATCATTAATTAACTGGGACGTACTACCCAATTTGTATGACAGTGACCACTTTCCTATAAAAATTACGTTCAACACAAATACTCCATCATATCAACCACACGCTAAATGGAACCTAAAAACAGCAAATTGGGAACTTTTCCAACAATTTACAAAAATGACCAATAAACCTTCCACTACTGCAGACAACATAAACTTAGTAATCGAAAATTTTGTTCAGCATCTTAATAAAGCAGCAAATGTAACCATAAATCGTACACGAACCAACACAAAACGAGTAGTTCCTTGGTTCAATCAAGAAATTAAGGAAGCCTTAAAAGAAACTAAACACGCCTTAAATGTTTACCGTAGACACAGAACACAAGAAAATTTTATTAACTTTAAAAAACTACGCGCCATATCAAGGTTAAAAATAAAAGAAAGTAAAAAACAATCGTGGGAAACATTTGTCTCTACAATTAATTCATCAACATCTAATACTGAAATGTGGAACAAAATTAAAGCAATAAAAGGCATCAGAAAAACTAACAAAATATGTGCTATAAAAAATAGTAGCGAAATAACAACGGATCCAAAACAGATTGCCGAATACTTGGCAGATAACTTCGAACAAAATTCTTCAAATAGTAAATTAGATCCTACATTTTTAAATTTTAAAAGTGACAACCCGTATGAACATACAGAAGTTGTGGATAATAACCCATTAAATAATGCCATCACAGAACCAGAATACGATCATGCGCTCTCGACGTCAAAAAACACAACTCCAGGTCCAGATCAAATTCCATATCAGTTCTTGAAGAATCTGCACAGATCAGCTAAAATACACCTACTAGAAATATATAACTGTATATGGCTTAATAACTGTTTTCCAACAACTTGGAGAAATACAATCACTATACCTATACTAAAGCCGAATAAAATATCCACCGACTCAAAAAGCTATAGGCCAATATCGTTATCTTGCACAATGTGTAAAATACTTGAAAAAATTGTAAATAACCGGTTAATGTGGTATCTAGAATCAAAAAATCTTCTTGCCGCAGAACAAGCAGGATTTCGTCGAAATCGTTCTACTATAGATCAAATAATCAATATTGAATCTGACATACGGGACGCATTTGCAAATAAAGAGCACCTAATAGCTGTTTTTTTGGATATAGAGAAAGCCTTTGATCTAACTTGGAGAAAACTGCCGTTACAACAGCTAAAAACATGGAATATCCAAGGTAATATTTTAAATTACTTACACAACTTTCTACAGAACAGAACATTTCAAGTAGGTGTTAATAATGTGCTATCTAGTAAAAGAACTTTAGAAAATGGTATACCCCAGGGCTCCCCAATTAGTGTTACACTGTTCACTATAGCAATTAATCAAATAACGTCCAGTATAACATATCCAGTCAAAACGTTACTATATGCAGATGATATTGTTATATACGCTAAATCCAAAGATCTAAATGCAATTCAAAAACTCCTACAAGAAACAATAATTAAACTAGAAACTTTTAGCCAGACAACTGGATTTAAATTTTCACCAGAGAAAACACATGCGATGCATTTCACTCAACTTAAAAGTTACATACCACCTCAGCTAAAGATACTAGATACAAACATTAATTTCGTTAAAAATACAACATTTCTAGGACTAAATATTGATGATAAACTTACATGGAAAAAACATATTGAGGAGTTAAAAGTTAAAATTCACAAACGTATTAACATTTTAAGAACTATATCAAACCACAATTGGGGAGCAGACACTGACACAATACTAAAAATCTACAGGTCCCTAATACGATCCCAACTTGATTATGGCAGCATTATTTATTCTACAGCTAAAAAAAGCATAATCAAACAACTTGACACTTTACAAAATATGGCTATTAGAATTAGTATAGGTGCCCTAAGAACAACGCCAGTGGAAAGCTTATTAGTAGAGGCAGGAGAATTACCTCTAAGATATCGAAGAGACCTGCTTACTATCCGATACTGCTCAAAAATATTAACAGATAAAAATAATCCCACAATTTTAAACATAAAATCCATCAAAAATAGCTCCATCTACCAACAAAACGTAAACATTTCCCAGCCAATTCATATACGCTACAAAAATTTACTTAATAAACTTACTCTACCATTTCCAAAAGTCCTTAAATATGAGCATTCTGACACTCCACCGTGGCTAATACCAAATCCTACGATAAATTTACAACTAACAAACTATCCAAAGAAGAATACTAATCATATGCTGATACAAAATGAATTTAATCAAATTCTATCGGAGTATCATGACTATTGTCAGTATTACACAGACGCATCTAAAAATGACTTAGGATATACTGGAGCAGCAGTTATACATGGTCAAAATGTCCAGTTGATGCAGTTCGATAAGGGTACTAGTACATACACAGGAGAACTGAGAAGTATACTTGAAGCTCTTAGAATTATTCAAACTACCACTGATAAAAATCACTTAATCTGTACAGATTCACTAAGCTCATTGCAGGCCATAACTCATCTTTACCCCAAAAATGCCATTGTTCAAAGAATTAGAGTAACATTACATCAAATAAAAACTGCAAGTAAAAATGTTCAATTTGTATTTGTTCCCTCACACGTAGGTATACGAGGAAATGAAGAAGCTGACCATAATGCAAAAATAGCTGCGAACAACAGAGTAGGAATTAAAATTAAAAAAATAGATTTAAAAGATCATCTAAATTTAGCACGACAAATGTTATTAGCTAAATGGCAAGAATTATGGGACATAACCAATCAAAAACTACGTGCTATTAAACCGAAAACTACACCCTGGAAAACCAAAATACCAAATAGAAAAGATCAAATAGTACTCGCACGATTACGGTTAGGGCATACTCGGATTACGCACCAATATATCTTTAACAAAGAGCAACCAACTCGATGTCCAACCTGCAATGAACAATTAACAGTGAAACACATACTGATCGAATGTCCGCAGTATCTGCAACAACGGCAGCTCTCAAATATACCTAGGACATTACAAGAAATACTAAACCCAGACCTACATAAAACCAGTAATACAATAAAATTTTTAAAACTAACAAATTTATACAAAAAAATTTAAAGAGATTTTACTATATAATATATTAATGTAATGTTGTTTATTACTAATATCGAAACATGTATTAATCTGTAAGATAAAATTATTATTGTACACAGTCATATTATTATGTATTTTATTGTAACAATATTTACACGGGTGCCAATGATCCTGGTAATCGAGGTACCTGAAAATAAAGTTATTTAAAAAAAAAAAAAAAAAAACATTCAATGATTCATTTATCCATTCAAAATATTTCTTAAAAACATAATTCAAAAATTTGGGGGGACAGGTCTACCTAAATTGTCAACTCCCCATTGGATGTCCTTAAAGACTACTGTATATAAATAATTTTTTTTTCATTTCGGGGGCTCCTCTCCCTGAATTCCCGACAGGGGCTTTACTCGTTGCACTCCACTGGAGCGCTTAGCCCCATGTATCCCATGGGGGACTCCATCCCTTCTCAAACAAATGATATCATCATTGATTTTTAAGACATTAAAGAGTAAAAATTTTTCACAAAAAGTTTTTAATTTCCTTTTTTTATTATAAAAAACAAAACACTAATCCGAATTTGCTGAAAACTTTACCCGGTCTTCATTTTTTAATTACGAATCTAGTGAAATTAATCCGGGGTCGATATCATCAATTGTTCTCGAAATATGCGAGACGAAAGAAAATTCACGAACGAACTAACGAACGCACACGCAGACATCATGCTAAAAACGATGAATTTGGATTCTAGTGACCTTGAAACGTGGGGATGTCTAAATTAGCGATTTGTAAAATCGGACCTATTACAATAACTTCCAATGGGAAGTCAAAAATAAGTAGGTACAGTTGAACAAATCTGACTTTGCCGCTTCAAGGTCATCTTTCT
The DNA here is from genome assembly GCA_035578155.1 of Brachynemurus nebulosus. Lineage (NCBI taxonomy): Eukaryota > Metazoa > Arthropoda > Insecta > Neuroptera > Myrmeleontidae > Brachynemurus > Brachynemurus nebulosus. Next base: position 8,110,536 of record JAPWDM010000016.1, read on the forward strand.
TTATATTAAGTACTATCTCACTTCTTTAAGAATGCATTTTTAATGACCTTGAAGCGACAAAGTCAAATTTGTTGACCTGTATATGCACATACACATACCATGAACATCATCGAATATATATATGTTTTTATTTTTTTCAATATGTTCCACCCTTTTGACAAAAATAAAATTCAGGGGGATGAGAGAAGTGCTTGCGAGCTTTTTTTTGGTGGTAATAAAAAAGTGGTCACTCTTATACAAGTAGCTAAAAAAAAGAATGAATTTTTTTTCATATTTTATAAAGGGTATTTAATGTCCATTTTAAATGGAAAAAATATGTAATCAAGTACTGGACATAGCAAACAATATGGATTTTATTTCTTCGTTTTATCTATAATAGTTTACGAGAAAAGAAAGTTTGAATAAGGCCACTATTTTTTGGTATTTGGTATTATAACGAAATTTAAAGATATTGAGAAAAAATCTATAGGCAAGCTGCGAATATAGACAATTGAGAAAAAATCTATAGTGCGCTCTAGTGGTATCTTTTTCAAAACTGGCGTTTGACATTCATAAATACTAATGTAAAAATTTAATCAAAATTGGTTTAAAAGGCCAAAGAATGATAAAAAATTTTAATGGCAATCAAAACGAATAACTTTAGAATTTTTATTTTATTAAAAATAAGCTTTTTCAGTTTATATTATTTTAATGCACGGATGAGGATGAATTTTTTCAGTTCGATATTTTTGTTTATAAGAATTTTTTCTGCAGTAGCTATTAATTTACCTCAGTTGTAACAAAATAAGCGGGATTATTTATTCTTATTACTTACAGTTTATGACCATATCCGTTCTTTTAAAACCGTTTGATTAAAACATAATTTTCGTAAATTTTATTTTCATAGATATTCCGTATACATATACTCGTATGTATTCAGCGAACTTCAATCCTATTTGTTTTAATTACTAAAAACAGTAAAAAATTGCCCTAAAATTTTAAAATACATACCATAAATGAATAAAATAATGATACAAATCTTTAATTTTTGTCAATAATAAAGAAATTTGCTTTAAATTTTAAAATTAAAATATTTAGTTAATTGATATTTTTACAAATGAAACTGTCAAAAAGGTTCCATTTAATTAAATTATTTAAAAATGAGTTATAAATTCGACATTTGGATATTGATTTAGTGTAGAAAAAATCGATTGTAATGAACTGAAAACCACAATAAATGATAATTTTCATTTTTATTCATTTAATAATTTTTTTTGAAAAATTTACATATGCATTAATGTAATAGCAAACGCCTGTGTTGACTTATTTTCCCGATAGACGGCACAATAGTTGAATTTTAAAAGTACGCAGCTTGTCTTTACGTATGGTTTACTCTTTCATTAAACTACACAATCGCATACGTCATATCGTTGAATTTAATTTCTTGAGCAAATTCACCTATGGTAATGGTTCCAGACTCTTTAAAAACTACTTCTAATTTATATCCAACTGAATCAAACTTTCCAACAAGACAAGAAAAAAATATCAAAAATAGATCTGGATGCTCTTTTTTACCTACACCATAAACTTCTTGGAGGGTTTATTTCAGTTAACTTAAATATTTTTAAATATTGATATTTGAGGGCCGATTTAAGAACACTGCACTATTTTCTCAACAGTCCTCTTACTACAAAAAATGCTTCATGATTACTTACTAACGGATATCAAACAATTCAAAAAATGACAAATTAAAACGTCAAAATATTGAATTTATAAAAAACACAAAAATCATAATTATCAGTATTTAATAATATCCATAGTAATTAGCCTATTTAACAGCTCTGTAAAGTCTATGGCGAGTGTTTTAAGTGCTGTAAAGTTTACAGAGAAATAACAGAATGTTAGTTATAGACCAAGAGTCCGTATGGTATGAAAATCCCCGTCATCGAACCCCCTCATAATTTGAGTGAATTTAGAAAGTAAATATACTCAAAAATATAAAAAAGTCGGTCGCCCGTAATTAATCCTGGACACATTGCCGTAATTAAGCGAATAATCGTAAAAATCCATTTTTTGACGTTTTAAATTGTCAAATAATTTCAAAAAATTAATAATCAATAATTTTTTTCATAGTTACAAAAAAAGTAAAGTTTTTTCACAGCTACAAAATAATACAGTTCAAAACCCCAGGACTCTTTGTCTATATGTATTTTGTACAAATATACGAAAAAGGAACGTTCGTTCTTTATGGCAGTATATCGCAAATGGTATTATAGCGGTATTACCATCATAAAATATGCGAATGAAATTTGTGTGCAATATAGATAAAAGTATATATATAGTTTCACAATATAGAAGTCACCAGTACGATATTTTGAAGTAGGTAGCCCGAGTATTTAATACAGGATCCGATAAGGGCGACCTGTATATTATGAAACTAGACACTTTTATCTATATTCCACATAAATTTCATTCGGATTTTTTATGACGGGGCGATTTACTGCCAATACGATACTTTGAAGTAGGTCGCCGCATTATTTAACATAAGATTCGGTAAGGGCGACCTGTATATTATGAAACTATACACTTTCGTCTATTCGTATATTTCACATAAATTTCATTGTGATGTTTTGTGATGGCGATATCGCCAATATCATTTGTGATATACCACCAATACCGTCATACCGAAGTATTTAACACAAGATACGGCAGCCTATATATTGTGAAATTATTCATATATTTATTTGTCTTCCTTATAAATTTTAATAGGATGTTTTATGACGGAAGTAACGTCTTTTTTTCATATATTTGTACAAAATACAAATAGACAAAGAGTCGTGGGGTCTTGAACTGTATTATTTTGTAGCTAGGAAAAAACTGTTTACTTTTTTGTAACTACGAAAAAAATTGTTGATTATTAATTTTTTGAAACTATTTGACAATTTAAAACGTCAAAAAATGTATTTTCGATTATTCGCTTAATTACGGCAATTTTTCCAGGATTAATTATGGGCGACCGACCTTTTTATATTTTTGGGTATATTTACTTTTTAATTTCACTTAAATTATGAGGGTGTTCGATGACGGGGATTTTCATACCATTGGCTCTTGGTCTATTACGATTTTTGTTAAAAATTGCGTACAGAATACCATTTTTTAACGTTCTGTAATTCAACAGTCTAACAGAGGTTTTACAGATTGGTAATAGTTACAGAATCAACCAATAAGAGTCAATATTGGCGTGAATATTTTTTTTTTATTTTTTGGAGTTTTCTATTAAAAAAATTGAGGAAAATAGTTTGTTGAACTATAAAATTAGTGAGAATAATGAAACTGATGAAGCATTTTAATTTTGGCTGCAAATTTATTCTCGTAAAATGAAAGAAAGATTATGAAAACAGAAAATTTTAATGATTGAACAACCTTTTGAAATATCAATAGAATATGAAGAATAATAGTAACAATAATAATAATAATAATAATAATAATAATGTGCAAACTAGTGGAAATTCTCATATTAATCGATTAATTTTCCAAATGGTTCAAATAGCATTTTTAATTTCAATATAAATAAATAATTAATAACACTTTTGAGCTAATTTCACTTACCGCACTTCTATTCACTTACCGCGCACCTATTTTACTTTTTGGTTTCCATGGATATAAGCGAACATTCGGGAAATGTAGCTTACAGTATTGGTAAATACATGAAAATACACAATCGTGCAAAATAGTATATTGTACAATAAGTGGGAAAACAGGCTTATTTCACACGAATATGAGTTTGTTGCGCGAACCCGCAGGGCGAGTGCAACAATTCATATGAGTGAGAAATAAGCTTTTCCCACGTATTTTACACACAATTTTTGAAATTTATGTCAGTGATAAGATGTTCAAATTTTTGCCAAAGCATACTTTGAAACTATGGAAACAATAATACATAATCAACATACATATGTATATTTTTAGAATTACATATGGCATTATATATTAAATCAGACATAGCCAACTTTTTTATTATATTAAGCCGTGCGAAATAATTTCCCACGGCTATTTTCACATAGTGTGGGCAATTGTTAATTTTTACATATAGTTAGCCGTACGCAAAATGTTACTTCTAACAGTAGGAGTAGAAAAAATTTATTTATCTACGACTACCATGAAATTGTTTGTTTATTGTACCAAATACTATCTAGGTAAGCTATGTTTTTACATACAGCTTATAACAGTGGCAGTATTGGTGGAGGTCGCTTTTGAAATCCGCGCTCAGAGCGAATACTACCACCTAGTGGCAGTTCAGTTGAAACACCAGGGTTAATCGTATGTGGTCGGTGTTATTGCTAAATCATATATGTAGTATACATATATTGCTAGCAACGTATCTAGCCTATGAGAGGAATTGGTCGCCAACAAAAAGAGACAGACAATACAAAAATAGTGTACCATTTTTGTTCTGCGCATGTCTGGCGGTTCACATGAAAAATAATAAATAAACTCATTCATATTTTTAATATTTTATTGTTTGAATTTTTAACTCACGAATGACAATTTTATTTACTTAAATAATAAATAAACACATTTATCGCTTATTAAAATTTACTTTGTAATTTATACTCGTATTTGATAATGAAAACCTAAGTGGTTAAAATGGAGGCACTTTTGAAATTGCCAGCGCATGCGGACAATGAAAATAGGTACACTAAATAGAAAGAGAGAGTGATATCGTCTGCACCCTACTGTTTGCGACCAAAAATGCGAATTGCTAGCAATATAGGTATACTACATATATGTTGCTAAATAAATAGAGCCATCTGGCGGTCAATTTTGGAATTTCAAGTTTTATTCACATAACAAATACAGTTACCTACATTACCATAAGCTTTACAGATTAGTTTTACATAAGTAACTGAAAAAATAGCTAGCGTACTTAGTTAAGAATGCATTAATGACCAATTTGAGGGGAGCGGTTTTTGAACCAATGGGATAAATAAGCGGCAAACATGGCCATATAAGGCAAGGACGCTGGAGGAGAGGTTAGAATATAGGAAAGGAAGGGAACAGAAAATGAAATTGAAGAGGATTCGGGTTTTGAAACTAAAAAATGTAACACGCAAAAAAATTAAAGAATTTTATTATAATAAAAAATAAATTAAAATTAGACAAAAATGTAAAATATAAATAAATAAAATTATTAAAATATAAAAAGAAAAAAGAATTAAGTGTAAAACACTAAAGCTAACTTAAAACTAATTATAAAATTAAATTGTAAAAGAAAAAATGTAAAAGGCATCCATTTTGAAAAGTATAAATGTATGTTATATATGGTGAAAACAATACGTTGTAAAGTAAATAACGATTAACGAAGGAAATAAAAATAAAGTTGGATAATTTACTAAATGTATCTATCGATGAACCATTACCAAACCCACGACCTGATGAAATACAACAATTAACCACGTGCTAACAGGGACAAGCACCACTTATTATAACTCGTCACATCCAACTCCGTTCGTTAGAAGCTGTACAAAAAATGGCTCCTTAGACACATGTGTACGTAAAATACTACAGGTTACTACACTTTCCTAATTCTTATATTAGCGAATTTCCAAAAGTGAAACTGGAAATACGCTATTACAGCAGGTGTCATGACGGGACCTAAGCCCGGGATTATAACAGAAATGTGTTTTGAGGTCCCTAGAATACGAAAATGATATTCACTAAAATTTATATATATATATATATATATATATATATATATATATATATATATATATATATATATATATATATATATATATATATATCTATATATATATATATATCTATATATATATATATATATATATATATATATATATATATATATATATCTATATATATCTATATATATATATATATATATATATATATATATATATATATATATATATATATATATATATATATATATATATATATATATATATATATATAATGTCGCCACGATAACTCTCGACCGAAACGTCTAATGCTTATGAAATTTTGTGTGCGGACTGGATTCTGAATTGGCTCGGCTAAGTTCGTTAGCCAGACACGTCGGATGCCCAGAAGTAGGTTTTCTGGCCATTTTTTATCATTCGATCCTATCATAAGACAGTTCGATTTTTACATCGTTGAAAAGGAAAAAAAAATTATGAAGAAAATGTTCTTATCATTTTCTTTCTATGTTAAGTAGTTTTCGAGAAAATCGATTGAATCGATTTTGAAAATTTTTTCACTAATAATTAATAATGTTAAAAAATTAAACCATTTCAAATGGATTTAAGGTATTTTATGTGAGGTCAAGGTTTTCGGGACCTAAAAAGGCCAGAAATTAATTAACCAATCGATTTTAAAAATTTTTTCACAGTTAGTAAGTTAAAGTATTTACTGATCCCATAATTGTAAAAAATAAACTAAACGACCAATTTTAAAAATTTCTTCACTGTTACAGAGCTAAACTATTTTAGATAGATTTAGAATACATTATGTAAGGTCCGCCAGGGTCCACAGGACCCAAAAGTGTCAAAAATAAACTAACTGACCGATTTTGAAAATTTTTTCACTGTTACAGAGCTAAACTATTTTAGATAAATATCGATTACGTTATGTAAGGTCCGCCTGGGTCCATAGGACACAAAAGTGTCAAAAATAAACTGCCTGATCGATTTTGAAAATTTTTTCACTGTTACAGAGCTAAACTGTTTTAGATAAATATAGATTCCGTTATGTAAGGTCTACCAGGGTCCATAGGATCCAGAAGTGTCAAAAATAAACTAACTGACCGATTTTGAAAATTTTTTCACTGTTACAGAGCTAAACTATTTTAGATAAATATAAATTACGTTATGTAAGGTCCACCAAGGTCCATAGAACCCAGAAGTGTAAAAAATAAACTAACTGACCGATTTTGAAAATTTTTTCACTGTTACAGAGCTAAACTATTTTAGATAAATATAGATTACGTTATGTAAGGTCTGCCAGGGTCCATGGGATCCAAAAGTGTCAAAAATAAACTAACCGACCGATTTTGAAAATTTTTTCACTGTTACAGAGCTAAACTATTTTAGATAAATATAGATTACGTTATGTAAGGTCTGCCAGGGTCCATGGGATCCAAAAGTGTCAAAAATAAACTAACCGACCGATTTTGAAAATTTTTTCACTGTCGGGGAACTAAGCTATTTTAGATAGACATACATTACGTTATTTAGGGTCCGCCAGGGTCCATGGGACCCAAAAGTGGTAAAAATAAACTAACCGACCGATTTTGAAAATTTTTTCGCTGTTACAGAGCTAAACTATTTTAGATAAATATAGATTACGTTATGTAAAGTCTGCTAGGGTCCATCGGATCCAAAAGTGTCAAAAATAAACTAACCGACCGATTTTGAAAATTTTTTCACTGTTGGGGAGCTAAGCTATTTTAAATACATATAGATTACGTTATGTAAGGTCTGACAGTGTCAGTAGGACCTAAAAGTGTCAAAAATAAAATAACTGACCGATTTTGAAACTTTTTTACTATTACCGAGGTAAACTATTTTAGATAGGTACAGGTTGTGTTATCTGAGATCCACAACTGTCCTGCGGATGCAAATGCGGCGTAGAATGCTACACAACGGGTTTTGAATATATATATATATATATATTACATAAAGTCCGCCTAGAATATACGGTCGAGCTGATTTTTTAATGAGGTCCACCGGGATCTTGCAGATCCGAAAACGCCAGTAATAAGCTATCGAACCGATGCTAAAAAATTTCTCACTGCTAGAGAACTAAATTATTTTAGATGGATACAACTATGCTGCACAAAATTTGTTCGGGTTCTTGGGTCCCTAAAAATACCAAAACTAATTACCCAGCCGATTTTAAAAATTCTTTTACTTTTAGAAAGCTAAACTATTTTAAATAGGTACAGGTCTTAGATGAGATCCACCAGTGCCCAAGATTTGGAAATTCGCTATGTTATGCAGATGCTGCGACAGGGGTATTGTATATTACATTAGAATCGGTACAAAAATTTTACCTAGCAACTGAATGTTTGCATTTGTTTTTAATTTTCAAATTCTACATAATTTTAATGTATTGTATCTGTATCAAATTTTTATCGTTTATTGTGAATTTCATGTTAGTCGTAGATAAAGTATAGTACGTAACTCGGTTGTAAGACATATTACACACTCGCGCAATGACACACTCGCTACTGCGCGACTCTTGCATAACTTTTTCGCTCGTGTGTAATATGCAACTTACAACCTCAGTCACGTAATATTCTATTATAATAATCAATCGAATCACTACAAAATTACTAGTTCACAAATCAAAATCTCAATAGGTAAAATTCCACGAGAAACGTTATTTCGTTGTTTTTATAATTTTCAATATGCTGACTTTGCTTGTGAAATTTGAACATTGATCTTATAGCGTGATTATGAAATAATCACACGCGATGAGAGCGATCTCTTTTATAGATAATATTTTCAAATAAATTTTTCTTTCTTTATTGAAAATCAATACTTATATAAAATTAATATATAAAATACTGTAATATATAAAACTGTAATACTGTAATATATAAAACATATGCAAAACTGTCAATTTCAAGTTCCAATGAGAATAATAAAACAAAACCAACGAAAAAGTGTCCATATTATTTAAAATTAGAATTTACTGTTATAGAAAAAAAGCCGAAATTTTGAAATTTTATCGCACGAAAGTATGAAATTATCACATAAACGTAGCCATCAATTAAATTAAATATTATATATTGAACTGGAGTAGTTATATTTGTAAAGTAACTCCGACCTTCTTAAAAAGACTCCCCCAGGGGGTCGCGACCCCCAAGTTGAAAAACATTGATGTAGATACAAGTCTAGTGATATACTGTGCTAAGTTTCAACTTATTCTGATAGCAACATTATTGTTGAGAGTACTTTAAATATTTTGTGATTTTTGAATGATGTGATTTTTGTGATTTAGTGATTTTTGAAAATGTCCAAAATTGGGGGTCGTGCAGTTATTAAGTGTTTAACTAAAGAAGGTCTAACGCTAACGCAAATAAAAGGAAGAATGACTGTCGTGTACACTGATTCTTGCCCATTTTATGGAACAATAATGCGACAACAAGATTTACCAATGATTTAAAAAAAACAAAAAAAACAGGCTGTTTATGACCATGTGAACAATAAAAATTCGGCATATTTTTATAGCAACATAGAAGGGTTAATTAAATGTTGTGAAAACTGTATTGCAATATAGGGAGACTATATTTAAAAATTATATAAGTATTTTTTTATTTGCATCTTTCCTTGTATGAACCTATTATTGTTTAATAAACAATTAATTTGAAAAACAAAAATATTAAGTTCAATAATTGAGATAAAAACTACCCCAATTTTTAAGTTGGACCAAATTACAGATAGTTACCAAATTTCATCAAAATCGGTTAAGTAGTTTCGGAGTTTATCCCGGACATACATCGTGAAATGAGATTTTATTAATATTTTTGTTTTGCAAATTAAATGTTTATTAAACAATAATAGTGTGCATTTATTGTTTAGTTCTATGAATTTAGAATAAATGGTGGTGTAAGTTAATTCATCGATATAATTCTCTAACATCGTTTGATATCTAAGTTACGTAGATACCCCGTAGGTGGCGCTGTGTACCAGTCACCTTGAAACCTTGCACAGACATAGCATGCGGGACAGAGACGGTTATAAGCTACTTTTTATCTCGGAAAAATATTTCATTTCTGAGAGAAAATGTATTAGATTACAACAACTGACTATCAAAAATTTGTATATTGTCAACAGAAGGGATGAGAAAGGACACAGACTACTTTGTACTCTAAGAAAAAAATATCTCATTCCCGTGGGAAATCTCATTCTTGTGGAAAAATATGTTTTAAATGAAACCAAAAAAGATTCTTTGAATTTGTTCAAACTTAGCATGTTGTTAGCAGAAAGAACGATATGCAGCGGTAAATATAGATTATTAAATTATTATTTATCCCAAGTAAATATCTCATTCTCGAAGGAAAATGTACTTAAACAATGAAAAAAACGACAATTGGCTCTTACGGATGATTGATTTCAAATTTTTACTGTTAATAGAGGGGACAAAAAAGGACACAGACTAGTTTCTATCCCGAGAATAGAAAAGTCAGAATAGCTAAATTCTGGGGGGAGGTCTTATTCCCGTAAGAAATTATGTTTAAAACGATATAGAAAAAGAATCATTGATTTCATTCGAACTTTGCATATTGTTAAAAGAATGTTATAGTCTATTTCTTACCCGGGAAAACATTTTGTTTCTGTAGGAAAATGTTTTCCCGGGTAAGAAATAAAAAAAGAAAAAAGTAATAGTTCTCAATAGCGACGCGATGAAAGTACACTTATTATGATTTTTTCTTTAACTCACAAACAGGAGATGCTAACACAACACATTTTTTGTCGAATTTTTCCTTGAAAAATTTAGACTTATACAGTCTATACGACAAGAACGGCGAGAGGCGAGAGTAGGGGCGCTATATATATACATATATATATATATATATATATATATATATATATATATATTCTCGCCACCTTTTAATATGTGTAGGGCCCCCCTATGGAAGTTAAGAGATAAAATTTGGTAAATGGGGCCCATTTTCAAGGCAACTCATACTATTAAAGTGGGGTCAAATTTTGGGAAAATTTTTGATCCGACCCAACTTTTAAGGGGGTGGTGGGGGGGGGCGGTAAAACAATAAAACTTTTCCAAACCTGTGAATTATCTACAACATATCCAAAATTCAGCTACCTAGGATGATTTGGAGGGAGAAGAGGGGGAAAAAATGATTTTAGCTGGATCTAACACGCCCCCGGCCCCCCAGAATTAACGTAGAGGGTTGAAATTTGCTGTGTTGATAAAGTTCGTACCTAGGTTGTGCTTTTTGGAGGTTTTATTAATATTTTACCCCCACCCCCCTCATTTTTAAGCTACAATTTCACGCATTTTCGACGTTTTCGTAGTTTGTACCACTCGCACAAGTCACCCAAATAAACCTAGAGAGCTGAAATTTTGTATTCGGATTGAGTTAGTATCAAAGGGGTGCCCTTTGGGGGTCGCGACTTTTAACTCCTACCCCACCATTTTTATACCCAAAAGAACATGATTTTTCTTGTTTTTAGCGAATTTCGAAAACTCGAAATTCAGCTATTACAGTAGGTGTAATGACGCAATCTGAGTCCGGGACTATGGCAGAAATCTGTTTTGAGGTCCCTAGAATACGAAAATGATATTCACTAAAATTTATATATATATATATATATATATATATATATATATATATATATATATATATGTGTGTGTGTGTTCCCACGATAACTCTCGAACGAAACGTCTAACGCTTATGAAATTTTGTGTGCGGACTGGATTCTGAATTGGCTTGGCTAAGTTCGTTAGCCAGACTCGGATGCCAAGAAGTAGGTTTTCTGGCCATTTTTTATCATTCGATCCTATCATAAGACAGTTCGATTTTTACATCGTTGAAAAGGAAAAAAAAATTATGAAGAAAATGTTCTTATAATTTTCTTTCTATGTTAAGTAGTTTTCGAGAAAATCATAATTTTTACTATTGCCTTATTTTGCTCTCTTTGTCATTGTAATAAGTAATTTATATTTCTATCTCAGTTGCTTATAACATATATAAAAATTTCATTTTTTCTACGTAAAACAAACGGTAGTTATTCAAAATCTATGTATTATAAATACCATATCTCTGTCTCATTTTTTTAAATTAAAATTAACCAGATATTTTAAGCATGTGTAATGAAGATTTTTTTAATTTTTTTATTGAATTTTAAATGAACAAGATAATGAAGGTAATGTCATGATATAATATTATTAAATATAATATTATAGAAAGATAATATAATAATAATGTTTATATGCCAGGAAAAAAATTTTAAAGAACTAGATCGATTTTGAAAATTTTTTCACTGTCAAAGATCTAAGCTATTTTAGATATTTTAGACAGATATAAATTACATAATGTAAGGTCCGCCAGGGTCCATGGGACCCAAAAATGTGAAAAATAAACTAACCGACCGATTTTGAAAATTTTTTCACTGTTAGCTAAACTATTTTAGAAAGATATAGATTACCTTATGCAAGGTCCGGTAAGGTCCATTGGATCTAGAAGTGTCAAAAATAAAATAAGCGACCGATTTTGAAAATTTTTTCACTGTCAAAGAGCTAAGCTATTTTAGATAGATATAGAATACGTAATGTAAGGTCCGCCAAGGTCCATGGGACCCAAAAATGTCAACAATAAACTAACCGACCGATTTTGAAAATTTTTTCACTGTTAGAGAGCTAAGCTATTTTAGATAGATATAGATTATCTTATGTAAGGTCCGCTAGGGTCCATTGGATCTAAAAGTATCAAAAATACAATAACCGACTGATTTTGAAAATTTTTTCACTATTACAGAGGTAAACTATTTTAGATGGATTTAGCTTATATGTTGTATGAGGTCGGTCAGAGTCCTGGGATCTTTTAAGCGCCAAGAATAAACTAACCGACCGATTTTGAAAATTTTTTCGCTATTAGAGAGCTAAACTATTTTAGATAGTTATAGATTACGTTATGTAAGGTCCGTCAAAGTCCATGGGACCCAGAAGTGTCAAAAATAAAATAACTGACCGATTTTGAAAATTTTTTCACTATTGCACAGGTAAACTATTTTAGATAAGTACAGTATGTTATCTGAGATTCACAACTGTCCTGCGGATGCAAATGCGGCATAGAAAACTACACAACGGATTTTAAAAATAGTTTTACTGTTAGAAAGATAAAATATCCTATATTATATAAGATAGAAATAAGCTACCGAACCGATTCTCAATATTTTCTCATTGCTAGAGAATTAACTTATTTTAGGTGGATAGCACTATGCTGTACAAAGTCCATTCGGGGTCTTGGGTCCCAAATATACCAAAAATAAATTACCTAGCCGATTTTGAAAATTCTTTTACTCTTAGAAAGCTAAACTAGTTTAGATGGGTATATGCGCCAAGCACCTTATGCGAAAAAGCGCCAAAAATTAACTACTCAACAGATTTTGAAAATCTTTTCACTCTTAGAAAGCTGAATTATTTTAAATGGATACAGGTCTTAGATGAGATCCGCCAGTGCCCAATATTTCGAAATTCGCTATGTTATGCAGATGCTGCGACAGGGGTATTTAACAGTTTCGTTCGGGTCAAAATCTCCCTGAATAAACCTAGAGGGCTGAAATTTTGTGTACGGGTTAAGCTAATACCCAGACACTGTTTTCTGGAGGTTTCAACTTTTAACCCTTACCCCCACGATTTTTACGCCAATATTTTCTTAATTTTTTTGCTTGTTTTCTAACACGTCTAGAGACTCTTTAAGGAAACCTAGAGGGCTGAAATTTTGTACGTGTATTCAGTTAGTATCCAGCTAGTACCTTTTAGGGAGTCCACATTACTTCTCCCCCCACTTCTCCCATTTTTACATCGGAATTCAATGCTATTGTTAAATGTGTTTTAAATGTATTATTTTTATTCTAAATACAAGTAGGCGAATAGTAATTTTAAAAAATTTAAAAAAAAGTGAATTTACTTTTATAACAAATGAAATACATATATATTAAGTAATTTAAAAATGTTATTAAAGTCACTGTTTATTTATAAATTAGGGATTTTGGATTTTTATTATTTATAAAATAGAAATTTTGGATTTTTTTGGAAAGAAAAAAGATCTTCATAAAAGCCTTCCAGTTTACTATTTAAGTTCCTTTTTTAATATTTAAAAATAAAACACAAATGCAATTGGCGGATAAGCATGGGTAGGAATGCCCTCGTACGAATTGTGTTGGCTTTTTCCCTGTTAACTGCTATCGGCACAAAATTGAAATTTACTGAGATTTAGCCCTTGAAAACTTAAAACCTTTTTTTAAAGCCCCGATCAGCCGGACACTCATCATCAGTTTTGAAACCACCAAAATGACAAATCGCTTGTGGACTTTCAATTACATTTCGCTTGTAGACACTCGATACCGAAGATGAAAGGAAAAATTCGACTTCCGTGATGGGGCTCCGCTGCTCACGGCGTTTTTTATTTTATAAAATAAATTTGTGAAGATGAGTGTTCAAATTCCACAAGCAGTCAGCATATTGAAAATTATAAAAAGAACGTAATTACGTTGCTCGTGGAATTTTACCTATCGAGATTTTGATTTGTGAACTAGTAATTTCGTATTGATTCGATTGATTATTATAAATAAATTATCTTATAATTTCGGATTTCAATTGTTGTAAATTTAAGAATAAATAAAGCTTTTTTAACAAACCTTCAACACTCGAAACCAAAAGTGGCACAGTCTTTTAGGATGGTCTGGAAGTGGTTAAACCTGGATCAATGGTTAAATTTGTGGACAATATTCAGCGGTTAATTGGATACTCCAACCTCAACGAATCATCGAGAATGTATATATATATATAGGAACCTCGAAACAAATTTCTATCATAGTCTCGGGTTCAAGCCGTATCATGATTTTGACTGTAATAGCTGAATTTTCGGAATTTTCGATTCGAAAATTCACTAAAAAAGAATATAATATTTTTTACTACTTGTATAAGAAAAATAAGTTTTCAAATTTATAATTATTCTATTACTATCAGAATTGATTGCAGTATTATTACCTACAATTTATTGAAGTCGACTCTTGTTTATTTGATGGTAATAAGCAGCTGAATTTACTAACTAGTGAATATAGTAAGCAGTGACTACTATATACACAGAATCTATTATATAGGATGTCTCAAAAGTCAACGATATCCCTTGGAGGGATGATAGACCAGCTCGAGCCTGAATACGAAAATATTGTCTTGTAAAATATCGCTGGTTTTCAAGATATTGACAGTTTTATGAATTTCGGGAAGATCGACAATTTTGATCAGATTTTCAAGTACCACAGCTGGAAGACTAGAATTTCTGAATTCTAATTTTTATTACGCAACCCTGAAGAGTCCTTTTGTAGATCACAATCCAAAGTAAAGATAATAGACCTAATATCTTGGGAAAAATAAATCTTTTTTGCCGATCAATAAATAATTGTTTTTTTTCGTGAACTAAGTTTGACTCTTCATGCTGTATAAGAAATGTACCACCTTGCCCGGCAAGTTATGTTAAAAGATTGCTCATTTATTGTAATTTTTAAAATGGTCTAAAATTTGCTTCGCTTTACTTTAGAAAAGAAGATATTGCTATTTAACTGCAAAAAAATGTCATTTTGTAATTATTTCAATAATTACTTTCAAATTATTTCAGTTACTTGCAGACACTTTTATGCGTGCGCAAACCGAAGATAGATGATGACCGAAGACAGAGAGTGACAGGTAGTAGATTTACATTGGTTAGAGTGAGATAGATAGTGACAGTTGAAAAAAATAGGTATTCGAATGAAAATATTTATTAAATTAAAGTAGGTACGGATATTTATTTTAAATTAAACATAACATCGGAAATCAACGAATGTATTCAAATTATCTACCGCCAAGTCGAATGTGGGCGCGGTATCTTTTTGAAAAAGATCTTTTTATTCGTCTTGCACATTTTGCAATATTTAGTTATTGTGCACATTCATTAATACGATATCTTAGTTCATTTAAATTATTTATTGGTTTTGCATAGACTTTCTTCTTTAAGCAATCCCAGTAAAAAAAAGGCTAGTGGATTTAAATCCGGAAACCGAAGTGGTCACAATACTTTCTAAAAGATTAGAGTCAACTTTCTAAAAAATTGTGATAAATTTCTCCAGATTTCCAGCCAATTTAAAAGGACCTATTATTTCGCCGATCAATATTCTGATTCACAAATTTACCTTAAAGTGATATTGTGACCCTTCTTCTCGTAATTGAATGTGGGTTTTCGATCGTATAACTATGAAGATTTTGAATCTATGAATCCATCCTTTTTGAATGTGCCTTCATCCGTCTATAAAATTTTATCTAAGAATTCTGGGTTTTCTCTGAGTTATTGTAACATACTTCGGCAAAATTTGACATGATTAGCGTAGTCACGAGGAAGCAACATTTGCACATCAATGTAAATATACTACCTGTCCACTTTCTGTCTTCGGTCATCGTCTATCTTAGGTTTACGCAGGCATAAAAGTGTCTGCATGTAACTAAAATAATTTGAAAGTAATTATTGAAATAATTTCCAAATGACATTTTTTTGCAGTAAAATAGCAATATCTTTTTTTCTAAAGTAAAGCGGAGCAACTTTTAGACCATGTTAAAAACTACAATAAATAAGCAATCTTTTAACATAACTTGCCCGGGTAAGGTGGTACATTTCTTTTACAGCATGAAGAGTTAAACTTAGCTCATAAGAAAAAAAATTATTTATGACTCGGCAAAAAAGATTTATTTTTTCCAAGATTGTAAGTATATTACCCTTACTTTAGATTGCGATCTATAAAAGGATTCTTCGGGGTTGCGTAATAAAAATTAGAATTCAGAAAATCTAGTCTTGCAGCTGTGGTACTCGAAAATCTGATCAAAATTGTCGATCTTCCCGAAATTCATAAAACTGTCAATATCTTGAAAACCAGCGATATTTTACCTGACAATATTTTGATATTTTGGTCAGGCATGAGCTGGTCTATCATCCCTTCAAGGGATATCGTTGACTTTTGGGACAGCCTGTATAATAAAAGCCAGATCCACTCACTCACACACCTATCAAGAAATCTCCAGAACTATAATACATATAAACGTAAAATTTAGTACGTAGGTCGCTGTTGGGTCGTAGGTGCTCGCTGAGAAAGGGTTTTGCAAAATTTTTAGTCTAAACCTAGAAATTTACGAAAAACCGCAAAACGTCGATTTTTTATTACTGTATACAGATATCTGTGGCTAAATTTATAAAAAACCATGCAAATTAATTTGTTGCTAAGCATTTGGAGAAAAATAAGTTTGGAATTTTTTGTCATTGTAATTATACGTGCTCCTATCGATATTAAATATCTAAATATTTTTAATTAATTATTTTTTTTATTAATTTGTTATTTCCAATAAGCAGTATATGTATACAAAAACCTTAAAAAATTATAATACTTTTATTTGTTAAAATTTAATGTTATTTTTAATAAAATAAACTACAAAATTATTCAAAATTTATGGATTTGAAATAATTCATGTGCTTTAAACAGATCGACGCGACGTAAGAGATAAGAAAACGTGAAGTTAAAATTGTATTCCAAAGACTTGGAATCCTCCAAAAAATTGCAAATATATGATTAGATGAACTTTGGCTGAATATTACTCAAACCTTTTCAAAATCTTGGAATAAATAAACGTGAGTTTAAAATAGTTCCCCAGGATTCTGGAGCAGTAAAAATTACCCAAAGCCAAATGACCGATCGTACTTCACTCCTAAATATCTGAATAGAAATAGTTGTCGACAGAAAATTACAAGCTCTTAAAATCAAATATACTTATGAAATAGAATACGGCTACTTTGGAGTCCTTTGGCGAGCAAAACAACAGATTTTAGAAGTTGGTTCACAGGTGAATAGGTTATACACTATGTTGCAATATAGACTATTTTAAAGTAAACCGCAGGACGAATCTATATTAAATTTTGCTGGAATAGTCCTGAAATCCTAAGAAAATGAAGGTGAGATTAAAATTACTTTCTTGAATCCTAGAAGACAACGTCCAAAATAAACGGCTAGATGGATCTTGACCAAATTTTGCTCAAACATTACTGAGGTTCTGAACAAAACCCTCTTGAAATAACCCTCTATATAGGGTGCTGGGGACTCAAAAGTGGTCCAAAATAAACGGCTAGGTGGATCTTGGCTAAATTTTTCTCAAATAATATTGATATCCTGAAAAAATTAAGATAAGACCAAAATTGTCCCCTAGGATTCTGGGGACCTATAAAAGGCAAAAATTAACCGCTGGGTTGATTTTGACACCAAATTTTGTTAAAATAATATTAGCAAATTATCGCCAGTTCAGAAATATTCTCCAGAACCCTCGAACTTCAAAAAGGGTTCGAAATTAAAATACCCCTAAAATTATTATTATGGGTTATTACAAAAAAATAAATAAATAAATAAAATATAAATTTAAATAAAAATCGGCTATAAAATTTTTAAATAAAAAGAAATCTAAAATAAAGAAAATCTGAAATAGAGAAAAGGTATTAGGTAAAAATAAAATTCTTTGAGTTTTTTAGAGTGGTTAGTCCCAAAATCATATTTTAATTCTGATAGAGGCAAACACCAATTACATAATCTATTTTTTTGTATTTTTATTACAAATAGTCTTTGTAGAAAATTAACCTGGACAAGTATAAACCGGAGTCTTTTGCTAGAAACCGTAGAGTTAACATCAAACATTGTTATCTGTTTTCTGAAATCGTGATTCTAGAATTAATCGATTATTATCTAGTTTTTTTTGTGAGTGAAATCAAACCTATAGTATATTGACATCTATAAACTTTTATTTTTTGTGAAATTACACCGCACCAGTAGCTAACATCACAAAATTTTATACAAACTGGTGAGCACGTTCCTTTTTCTTTTCTTATAATACCATCTATATCCTTATCCCTGGAATCCCGTGCTTCCAGAATTCGTTATTCCGTTAATAACTCAACCATTACGGTGAGTCATCATATTTTGGTTATTATCTACAAATTTTTGTAATATATATATATATATATATATATATATATATATATATATATATATATATATATATATATATATATTTATATATATATATATATATATATATATATATATATATATATATATATATATTATTTATTTTTTTTGCTAATATAACACCATTTATATACTCGTCCGCAAACGAAAGAAAAAACTTATTTCCCAAGGTCCCTTTTAACCGTAGAAAACACTGGGATTCACTCACGTTGATACCAGTGACACCATAGAGCATGAGCATAAAATTTAATTTAAATATTTGTAATCTCAGGGGACTTTGGGTTCGGTGAGAGATGAAGTTCAGACTTAGCATGTTAGATAACAATAACCAGTCGGTTTAAGTAGCTTTATAAAATTTGTTTTAAACCTTTGAAATAGTTAACAATAAATTTGATTTTACAATTTTTTGTTTTATTAGAAAAAGTATAAAAAAAATTTAATAACCATTAAAGTAACTAGATGACACAAAAATAGTTAACTCGCAGTAAACAGGTAACGTAAAAAGAGAAATAATAATAATAAAAAAAGAGAAGATAAGGCAACGTATATAGTACATGCGTTTTTAATCAATTTTTAGTAATGTACAAGATAAATTTTATTACAAAAGTAATTTAAGGCAAGTTACGTAAGTATTCAATTTACAAACAAGACCGGTTAGAACTTGACAGACAGTTAGCACATAAGTAAACTTTATGCAAAACCAATAAAAAGTAAAAAAGGTAATTAAATAGCATTGCACAAACATAACAAGAATTTACCAAGGTTTAGAAAATACAGAAAAATAGTAAATTTACAAATATCAGTCAATGTAAAAAATGTCAGTATAAAATGCCAATATAAAAAAAGCCAATAAAAAAAAACCAGTATAAAGAAAAGCCAGTATTAATCAACTTTATAAAATAAAATTAGTTTTAAACTGAATTAAATGTAGTTTTCTGGTTAGAAATCGTTCATTGGTAGGTAAGTTACAAAAAAACAAAATGATTTAAATAGGGTTCCATCACGATTAGAATAGTTAGCACGTTTACACAAGTTTAATCATCATTTATATGAAATTTAGCACAGACAAAAGAAATCACCAAAATCAAAATTGATTTATCTGAGAGTAGATGTTTGATGTTATGATATCGGCATTAGTTTTTTTGGAAATTAAAGATGTTCAGTTACCACTTTTCTTCATAAAACCTTGGGTGCAAAACGGCTATACAAAATCCCATTATTGAACGTTGAATCAGATGTTATTTTTCCAGAAAACATCCACATAATCAATAGAACTTATTAAACATAAACCATCATTTGGAAATTTACATATAAAATTCATGTATTCAATGACATTTTGAACAAATGAAATCTGCCAATTTAAAGAAGAAATTCAATTAAATATCGTTCAACACACAAGATGTAGCATAAATTCATCAAAAAGTTTCTTTGAAGAATAAAGTACTGTGGTATTTAAACACACTTTTGTATAAGCAATCAAAAATAAATTTAAAACAAAAAAAATTTACAAAAATGTTACTCCTCTAACAACAATAGAAAATAGAAATATTAATTTTTAATTAGTTTTTAATTTCTTACCTTTGCCAGTTAAAGAAACTGGAAGTTGTACACATACAAAGATTTGAAATAAAATAGAATCATCAGATGTCAAACAAAAGTTTATATATTCGTACCGCCAACATGTAATAGCTACTCGGTCAATTACAAGGAACAAACACGCACGGAATGTCTATGATATGTAATAGATACAGACTACAGTACACTGTCCAATGCACTGTGTATTTAAAAAGACAGCAACCCACACGGTGTTTAAAAAGTCTTACAATTCAAAATTTAGAAAACTTTTTTCAAGATTAAAGAATTTTATTTTAATTGATATAAAATAATTGTAGGGCACGTAACCGGGTATTTTTGGAAAGGTCTCAAGGATACACTTTTAAATATGAACATATCTACTTTAGATTCGTCGGACGAGAGAAGCAGACCATTATAAGAAATTGATATTATAAAGAAAATCAAAATATCTAATTTAAATATAAAGTGACTTCGAAATGATCCCTAGCACTAGCGAACAGGATTTTAATTAAAAAGTTGGATTTGGACAATATTTTATGAAAATTAGATATTCTGTTGAAATATGAATATGATTAATTTAGAATCGTTAGGCGAGCGAACCGAAGCACTATATAAAACTAATTTTGTAAAGAGTTTCCGAATATCAAATTTAAGTAAATCTTTGGTTAAAATTGTTTCTCAGTAGGTACCATCAAATAGGACCCGAATTTAAAAGCTGAGGGAATTTTGACAAAATATTATTGAAATATCTGGTTCTCATGAAAGTAAATTAAAATTTTCCCTTAGAGTCTTGGTGCCCAAAGAAAGGCTTAAATTAAAAATGCTTCTAGAACTATTGGCAGGGGTTCTACATGACGGTGCAGAAATTACTCATGCTATTGAAATATGAAGATGGTTACTTTACAGTCGTTTGACGAGTGGAGCCAGGGCAAAATAAATAATTGATTTGTATGGAATTTCCGAATATCTAGTTTAAAATTTACCTAATAATTTGATCCATAATTCAGCTAATTTTACGCGAGTAAAACCGCGAGCCGCAGCTAGTAATATATATATAAATATATATATATATATATATATATATATATATATATATATATATATATATATATATATATATATATATATATATATATATCTTTCCGTAAACAAAACAAAACTTAAATTGACTCATTCCATGTAGGTGTTCCTAAACAAACGATGTTCCTTTACTTCCGTTTTGCTTCTTTTTCGCCTCGGGATAGTATCATCCATATCAAAATACTTATGATACCCATAGAAAAATAAAAGACGTTGGTAACATATTTCTCAATTATCATAATGTACCATACTTTTATATTAAGAAATTATATTAAGAAATTATTTATTATTTACAAAATAAACAACATAATATAAAATCTACAAATTCGTATTGTTTCAATTTAAAAAAATAAAAATCAAAATTAATAAATTAATGTATAACCGTATTTAATTTCGTTATTTTTGTATTAATTAAAATATCTCCAAAACTCTTAATAAATGTATTGAAAACCAGTTCGGATGGTAACAGTCGATGTTCCAGATATAACTTTTTCCTGGCGCATTTACATGCACTTTTCTTAGAAACAGCATGGAAATAGAACCAACAAAATAATATATTTTCTAAGTATTTTGGATATATCGTTTTAAGAAAACAAATTTTGAATAAAGCAGTCATTTTTAATCATTTATTATTACACGAGATGTTTGTATTTTTAAAAGCTTTTATTTAACTTGCTATGTTAGTATGTTGGTTTAAATCAAATCTTGGAATCAAAATTTAGACAGGATCTAATTGGACTAGAGGTTTCAAATTTTGAATACTTGTATAACCTTGATGACAATGCAATATTGTATAATTAGTTTTGCCCTAAATCGTCCTAAACCAAAATTGTTGATTTTTAGTCCAATGCAACTTTTTGACATTTAGAACTGTCAAATATTGTTCATTGATTTTACATTGCAATTTTTGTTTCCATAGTTATGTTTGATTAGGGTAAATTGACCGATTAACATATAGGTAAAAACACTACTTCTTTAATTTTTTTTAAAATTAATTGTAATCAGACTAAAAAGTAGAAAATAAATTAAAGTAAAAAAAAAATGTTTTGTTAGAAAAAGCTTTTATTTAAAAATGGGGTAAGAAAGTAAAATAACTTTTGAGTGAAGTTTGAAGCAATATGCAATATAATTTATAAAAGCTTGAGGTGTTTAATTAAGTTTGGTAACTACTAAAAAGTAAAATAGCTACATTTATATCCAAAACAGAAATAATTAATGGTAACGCCTCAAGCTTTTATAAATTATGTTGCATGTCGCTTCAAAAGTTATTTTATTTTCTTAGCCCATTTTTAAATAAAAGCTTTTTCAAAAAAAACATTTTTTTTTTTATTTTATTTTCTACTTTTTAGTCTGATTACAATTAAGTTTAAAAAAAATTAAAGTAGTGTTTTTAACTATATTTTAATCGGTTAATTTACTCTACTCAAACATAACTATGGAAACAAAAATTGCAATGTAAAATCAATGAACAATATTTGACAATTCTAAATGTTAAAAAGTTGCATTGGACTAAAAATCAACAATTTTGGTTTGGGACGATTTAGGGCAAAACTAATTATACAATATTGCATTGTCATCAAGATTATACTACAATTTTCCGGTTTTTATTCTAAAAAACATTTTGCTTCGAAACAGTGGCGGCGATAACGGGCCCGCAGGACCCGCGGCGCGGTGTGGCCCCGGCGGCTTAACTTGTTAATTTCTATAATTTTTTTAAACATTCAAATGGTTTTTTAATAGAGAAGACGGAAACAAAATAAATGCATTTGTCATTCGTTTCAATAATTGTTTCTAATTTTTTACTCACTGTTGTGCTCTGCGGTAGAAAAGGAAAACTATCGGTAGCACTATCGGAACTATCGATAATTTTTTACCGTTGAGGAATTATCGGCAATACTATCGATATTTTATCGTTGGTTTACTAAAAACCATCGGCTACTATCGATAGAGTAGACTATCGATAGTTTTCCTTCTCTACTCTGCGGTTCGTTGTGAGCGAGTGTCCTTGACAGACAGCTTCTATCTGTGCGCGTGCATGTTGCCACTTGTCAGCCAGTCTCTAGTATAACAGTAAACACAGTCAGTCATATGCAGAAAGTTAAGTATGAGTACTTTCTCACATTTTTGTAAGAGTTTACTCAACTTTTTTTCTTTTAAATGTGAGAATTGTGAGACATTACTCAAGTTGTTATATATACACACACATACAAATCTCGGATAAATGCAGGGACGCGGGTAAACCTTGATGCCCAAAATAAACTAGACAATAGAATTATCATCTTTTTGTGTTATCTTTTACAAAGGTCTCATCCAATAAGGGTAATAAATTTTTTTTTTTTTTTTGAAAAATTTAGATTTAATTTTAACAAAAAATGGATAATTTTTAAATAGGTCAAAATAAAACAGATATATTTTCCTTATTATTATTATGTATTAATATTTAATTAACTAGAATTACAATATAATAATAATAATAATATGTAAAAATAATAATAATAATAATAATAATAATAATATAATATGTGTACACAGCTATACAAATTGTTTATATTATCACAGTGCACGCTGAAAAATGCACACAGCACATTAGTAAAATTTTCAAAAAAGCTTCTAACAAAAGTTAATTTGCGATAAATACCTATAGGTAATAATAATAATCAACATCCATCATTGTAAGGAAAATTTTTAATGGTTTTCAACAACTGTACCTATTTATTTTATGTATAAATCAGTATTAATTTTGTGTTTTTAGAAATACATTTTGTCAATGTACAATAAAAACTGAATAAAAATAGAAAAAAAGTTTATTGATAAGGCTATAAAAACTTATATTGTTTCATCTAAGAAAATGTAGAATGACTAGTAAACTATTTTCTGGGAGAGGAGACTGGGGAAGTAAAAGAGGGGAAGCATCCAAAATCCAAAAATTCCTCAGATATGTAGGTGATCCACGCTTCCAATTAGCTTTTAGTATCCCGAATAATTTATGATGTGGCGGATCAAATAATAAATCATTTTAAGACTGGGGTAAAGTTTTCAGATATCAAGGAATCTTAAAATCACGGAGATTAATACTTTAACAGGAAAGGTTATCGGAGTGTCAATGTACATGCGACATGTGATGCTCAAGAACGTTTCACTAGCGTAGATGGTGGAATAATTGTAAGCTATACCACGGGTTATTGTTAGGGGATGAAGGGTATGCAGTAAAACCAAAGCTAATGATCCTATTCCGAAATGCAACAATTCCACGTAAAACAGCATTTAATAGACTTTCTATCAAAAAATAGATAATTGACAGTGGTTTTTATGAAATACCGTTTCCCAATATTGCATAATGAAATGCGAATACAATGTTACAAAATTTTTAAACGAACAAGAGGGACAACCGCCGGTACTAGTCCCCCAAGAGGAGCTTATACATGTGATATCTATCATTGGAGATAGACGGTAATGTTACCCGACGAGGTGTTACTGTACAATAAAATACAATAAAATTTTATTAACGGATCGAAAACTGTACGAAAAAAATTCGTCAAGTGCGTGTTTTTTGACACGCACTAAGTTAGGCCTTCTCAGAGGACTTGACGAATTTTTTTCATTATTTTAAAATATTTTGTTACCCTAAATCATAGATACCAGCGAAACACAATTCGATATCGATAATGGAAAGGCTGGGAAACTTTTAAAATTTGAAAAAATTCAATTTTTTCAAATTTTTTTTTTTATCATTTTGTGTGTCTGCGTTTGTATGAACTTTTGAGTGCATATTTCGATAAAATAGACCAAAATAAACACTTTTTAAAGAATAAAAAAATCGATATCTCACTTCGTTTCGAGATATCGAACGCGAAAATTAGAAAAATTGGCTTAATTTTAACAACTACGATTACCCCAACGCCGTAATTTGAGTGCATATTCTGGTAAAATCGCATAGGTGTAAACACTGTATGACGTAAAAATTATTACATCATCGGTACGGCAACGCGGCTTCGGACTCAGTCGGCAGTAACATACGGGGGGGTTCTAAATTTCGTAAACGGTACGGTAACGATAGCGGGAAATCAGGGCGCCATGCATTCTATTGACTTCAGCTTTACCCCAGAATGCAAGACGGGTAAAACCACTTCTGAAACGAGAGTAAAGGGCGTTAAGTAATTCGTCACTACGGTTAAATTAAGTTTATTAATAAACTAAATACATACAGGACCGAAAGTTGAGTTAGACGGAAGTTAATAATGTGTACTTGAACCTTATAATATTTTCACCAATAAGTAATTTCAGATCTTTTAATACAAATTTTCAGGTAAATAAATTTAAGAACGTTCTTGAATTTTCACAATGTTTTTGACATCATAAAGTTCGGTAGTATTAATAATAATACAGGTTAAGTATTCTCAAAAAAAATAAATAAATCTTCAAAAATGCTTTATAAATTGAAGCATAACGGTAAATGTAATGTTACTCATACAATTAATGTTTCTTTTAATAAAAAGACGCTTAAGTATCGGAAAACTTAAATTTTGTTACCTCCCTTTGTTATGGGTGATTTACTTGTATTTTATACCGAATTCATCTCGAAACATTGGAGTCCGGATGTACTAAAGATGCGGTAATTCAGTTATGCGGTACCAGTTTCCAACCGAAACGATCAATCGGTTCGTTGCAGGCCACAACCTGTCGGCTACACGTGGATCCACGGGAAGCTAAGCGGAATCCTCGGGAATAGATCAGAGTTTCAAATTGATAATTCGGCAGCGTTAACCAGAACGATCCAGAATACAACTTTATTGGCGGTAAATAATCGGTAATCCAGCATATAAATCAATGATTCCAAATTAGCGTTAAATCCAATCCATGAAAGGCGAAATCGAATCGAAAAATTGTAGAAAATGCGGTAAGATTCCAAAAGATCAAAATGTAGAAAATCTCGGAGATAAAAATAATAATAATCTCGAAAAATGCTCGAAAATCCAAAATAGAATGAATGAAGAAAAAGAAGAAAGATAAAGAAATAAAAGTCGTCAAGTGCGTGTTTGACACGCATTATTTAGGGCTACTCAGGAATTATGTGTTGTATGTTGTATGAATCATTACATGTTGTATGATTTGTAAGAAACCTGCAAAAAAATTTTGATAATTATACCATAGCTACAAGTTAAGGATATTATGGAGGTACTTAAAAATGGTGACAGTCTTATGAAAATTTGTGCGAATAATGGTTTTTCTAAATTTAATCGACTGTGAAAATTTAAATTAGATTCACTACAGCGTTTAAAAGTTATTGCAGGTTTAATTTTTGCTCACTTTTAACATGCAGTCTAATTGAGTTTTCAATAGAAACCGAATATAAACCAGCTTTTAATGCTTAGAAAAAATGGTGATAGAGCTCTTGTTTTCGTTTTAGATGTTAGGAAAAACGCTTATACAACTTTTTTTACCCCCAAATTTACCCCCAATTTTACCAAAATAGCCCCTCTAGTAGGTCCGACTCTGGCTTTGTATATATCAGTAGAAAGCTCTCTAAAAATGAAGTGTTGTGTCAATTTAAAATTTTTCTTTATCTGCCGCAGTTTTCAAGTAATCTAGCAAAATTGAAATTTTACCCTAATTTTGAGGGGTAATTTCACTTCTTAAATGGCGACTGTGTCAGATGAAAAAAATCGGGTCCGTTATTTTTGCTTGTACTGCACGTATACGAAGTTTCATCAAAATTGGGAATTGACAGTTCAAAACCTTTCCTTGTGAGTGAGATTTCTCACCAATTGTAAAAATATAATTTTTAAAAAATAGTATTTATAATTTCAGCAAACACACCAAAATTTTCCTCAAATCTTATAGACAAAATTTATAACTCTAGTAGGTACCGTCGTCCAAAATCAAGACTTATGTATTTCTACCTCCAATACTTATAAAAATTTACATTAATTTATGATTTCTCTAACCGGCAGTCACGTATAGCATTTATTTACGAAGTGCAATCCTAAAAATATACGTTTCAAAATGTTAACAAACTTTATAATCAACTGAATACTGTTTACATTTTTTTTTATCATATGATATCATAATCAACTTTAATTATAGAAATATTTATTTGAATTCATGCCTAATAATTACATAAAAAATACAAAAAATTAAATACAATACAAGTTAAAACTTCCAAGATTTTCTTTTTTAAACCAACAAAAATATTGGTAAAAAAATACATACAATCCTACAGGTTGCCAATATATATATTTATAAAAATAACCTAAATGACTGGAGCAAAACAACAAATAAAACGTAATATGTACCTGTAGAATTTGGATTGGTTAAATATTTTTTAAAATGTTTCACCAAATCCGATTACACATTTTACTACCATTTTTTATTATTTTATTAAATATTCACGTATTTCATCAATTGAAAGTTCCTGAATTGAAATTTCATTTCTGGTAGCCATAAAAATGATAACAGTCAACACACAACCTTGTGACATTACCGACTGACATTGCATACATTGCATACATCAATTCTGTATCAAGGCTGCCTTTTCTAGATATTAAGATCATAAGGGATAATTACGCATTGTCGTTCGATATTTATCGCAAGCCGACTAATGTTGACAGATTTATCCCAAGTGACTCTTTTTGCCATTGGAGTCAGAAAATTGCGGCTTTCAAATTCTTGATTAACAGGTTAATCACTTTTCCATTATCTCAATCTAATTATGACAAGGAGTTGAAATATATCCGACGCGTGGCTGTCATTAACGGATATTCGTCCAGGTTGATCGACCAATTGTTAAGGAAGGCAAATGGCGAAAGTTGATTAAGGACAGTACAACGCTTGAAGCGAAAGAACCGGTTCTGAGAACGTCTTTAACTTCTTATGGCAAAAAATCAGTGTCGGTTTTTAATGCTATGAAAGGCTTCAAAACGAACTTACAGGTAGCTTATACGGCCAATGATAAATTAAGTTCATTGCTGGGTAATACCAAGGACCGAATTTCGGAATTTCAAAAGTCTAGAATATATAAAATTAACTGTCAGAATTGTGATAAACATTGGACAAACGCGGCGACCTCTGAATGTGTGATACAAAGAACATGTTGCACATATCAGATATGATCGTAGTGAAAAGTCAGCAGTGGCTTCTCATGTACATGAAACAGGTCATCTGGATGTCATGAAACAGGTAAACTGAATAAGTGTGAAAGTGTGTATATCAGCAGGATGGGAAAGAGCACTTTAATTAATGATAGTGGTCCTGTTCCATTCTCTGATCTATACAGTCTGTGTGCTGGGAAAGTTCACTCAATGGAACGCACACATCCCATGACTGGTCCAAATACCAGAACCAATCAGAACACGAGAATTTTGACGAGAAATCGTATAAAGCAGGTCTCCATTTCACAATACTTGACATTTGTCTAAAACTCACTGCTATCATCCAAGTGACGTTCATACAAATATTGTGTTTTTCAGGTTAAACGGTTTGAAATCAAGAGAAGATCTGGTTTGTTCTAGACATGGAATTTTCATTTTATTTTTATTTTTATTGTTGTTTTTATTTTTACATTTACATATTTTTACTATTATATTTATTTTTATTTTTATTGTTGTTTTTTAGATTTTTATTTTTATATATATTTACTTTTATTTCATTTTATTTTCATTTTATTTTTATTGTTGCTTTTCATATATTTTTACTTCTATTTTATTGCTGTTTTTATTTTTATATTTATATATTTCTACTTCTATTTTATTTTTTTTATTTTTTTTATTTTATTTTTTTATTTTTTTTTATATTTATTGGTTATTTATTATTATTATTATTATTTTTATATTTATATAGGTATTTTTAACGAAAGAAAATATTTTTTCTAATCCTTTATTTTATCATATTTACATTTTTGATATTTCTGATTTTCTATATTTATATTTTCTAGTTTTATTATATTTTTGGTTTTTATATTTATGGTTATTTATTTTTTATGCTACTGCAGAGAACTACAAAAGTAGCCGAAACCGGTCTAGCGAATATTTTATATATTTTAATTTTTTTGTGGGTCGTTAAGGGGAAAAACTTTATTATCGTGTATAATCCAGCCAACAGTACGGCTCAATATAGTGATTTGACTAATATAGCCTTATTATATCTATATATTACACTTTTCAATTTTATTATTTATTTCAAAGGGTACTTGATATGTACTTGTAAAATTATCAAAACACCGAAACTCGTTCCACTTGAACTTAAACCGTATCACTCACAAATTCACAACGTTTACAAACTATAAGTGGAACGAAGGTGATCGTGGCCTCGAGTGTGAGCGTTGCGATCGCCAAGAGGAACGTACAGATAATTTGATGTTGGTACTGCTGGATTAATGGCACTTCACACAACTACTATTTAAATTTGAATAGAAAAATTCCTCATTTTAATTGTTAACAAATGTAAGTCTCATGAATACAAGCAAAATAATATTATATGGTTACAAGTTAAGAAAAGTAAATGTTTTTTTGTGGTAATTTTTTTTGCTCTGAAGTTCGTGGATAAAATATTTTTAGGTTTACTGCCTATGATCACTTGTTGTGAATTTTTCACAAGAATTGTAAATATTATGAATCTTAAGTTTTGATTTTTAATCTTAGAAGAGGCGAAATTGCATATATTAATAAAATTGCATAATTTTAAAATTAACAACGTGTGTGAAAAAACTTTGACATTTGAATTAAAATGCATATAAAATAATAGATGTTTTTGTAATCACGCTAATATTATCTGAAATAAATGTTTTCTTTTTTTAATTTTTATTTTTGGTGTTGGTATTTGGCTTTTTTAATAATCTAGGATTTTTGTGTGAAATGAATGACTTCTAAAAATATGAGTTTATGAAATTTGTGATATTTCTGTGAAAGTGAAAATGAAATTTTTACGCACAGAGCTTAGAAAGATAATAAATTTTCAAGTGCACATAAGTCAGTACAGAAATTACATAAAATTTGAACAAGATACGTCATTCTGTCAATCTGACACTATTTGTAGACTTTAGAATACTACTCAATCAAGTAATCTTGAAATTTGAATCGATTTTCATTGAACCTGAGTTTTAATAAGATTGCAGACACAAAATTTTTTCATGTTGGGATCAATTATTTATATACTCTCTTCGTATTTGGAAAAGTATGGAATTTCAATGATTGTGACATTTTGAGATGCTACTTATATTACGAAAATTTATAATGTCAAAAATTTACAATTTTCAACATAAATAATATGAGGCGTTCCAAACTAAAAGTCACCTAATTTACTTTTGGTCGAAAATGAGTTAGCGATGGAAATGAATTCTTCAGTTTGCATTGCTTAGCAATTTAATCAAAAAGGGGTTTTACTTCAAATTATAATTATAGCAAAATTGGCTTAACCAGAAAGTTGTGATAGTGTATGAGGGCGGTAGTAATTGCCGCACCAAACAAAAGATTGCAGGTAAATTCCGCACTTATCTTTTGAAATTATCATGATCCTATGTGTATTTTCCGTACTAAACAATAGAAAATAAAACTAATTATTTTTTAATAAAATTATATTTAACTGGTGTGTATAATACATATACAGAGTGCCTTGTATTTTTGGAACGGTAATAGGTAATTAAAATTTGTTAAAACCTTTTCTAGAACATGAAGGGGAACCACTATGGCCCGTTGGGAAACTTATGCAAGTAACCCCTTAGACTCCAGCCATCCCAACCTTATTTTTTGATATAAAACTAGGTGATAAGGTTAGTTGAGGTTAGGTTAGTTTAGACAATATACTTCAACTTTGTTATAAAAACTAGGTGGTGAGGTTAGTTTAGATTAGATTAGTTTAGTTAGTTTTGATAATATATTTCGACTTTGATATAAAACTAGGTGGTGAGGTTAGTTAAGCTTAGGTTAGTTTAGTTTAGTTTTGACAATATACTTCGACTTTATTTGTATATTTTGTTAAAACTGGCCAAAATAAATACTTTTAGTTTTCCACTTGATTAGCGTTTTTAGTATTTCCCTTTGGCCGAATTCTTATGAAATAAAAGCAGTTAATTGAAAATGAGTCACCTGTTTGATTAGCATTTTTAGCATTTTCTTTTATGTAAATTTTCATCACAATAAGGAGCTAGTTAAATATTTTTGTTGTGAATATTTTAGGAATAAATTGAATGGCAATTATCAAAAACTCACCCGGTAGATATATAGGTTTGTTATGTACATACTTATTTTAATTTTCTTACCAGTGCGGAATTTAGCACATAAACTAACTAACAATTTATGCATTTTAAAAAAGTGCGGAAATTACACGCGCCCTTGTATGAATTAGGCGAGTTTTGTTCTAGAGAACACCTCATATTATTTGAATTCAAAAGAAAAATAAAATGACGATTTTGATTTTGACAATCGTCTAGTTTGTGTATAGATATAGAGAGACACGCTTATACTGGTAAATAATATACAATATTTATTCGATTAAACAAAAATTACAGTCTAATTAATGAATATAATAATTCTCTTATCATTATTAGATGTTAATGAAAAAATTTTTTAACGACAGCCTGCATATAAATTATTAAGAAAGAACTAAAAGAAAAGAAAATTGTTCTACATGTTTCAGTCATTTAAATGACCATCTTCAGGAAAAATCAATAATTCAGTTGTGAAACAACTGAGAAAAATAATATCAAAAGGACATAACCTCCAAATGTCAAATGGATGTCAAAAATGACAGACGAAATTAAAAGAAATTAAAAATCAAAGAATCAAAAAATTAACGGACCCCATACGAAATAGGGAAAGTCAAAATCATGATAAAATATAAGAAGACGAGATGCGACCAAATACTTACCGTATCAGGAAACATCAAGAATGTAAAATTCCAACGAAGTCGTAGAAAAAACCGGTATAGTCACAAAGAAATTATGTAACATTACAAAAAATTACGAAAATCATTAAAAATTAGAAAATAATATAAAAGTAAAACCCAGTAATTATTACACTTAAAACACTTAATATTAAGTTGAACATATTTTAGTAGAAAAATTAAATTGTTGAGGTTAGACAGGAAATTGAAAAATGATTATTAATTAATTATTAAAACAATAGTTAAGTAGGATCATGTGTAGTGTTAGAAGTTTTGTTATTAAATGGCTGTTCAAATTGCTTAGAGATTATTTTCATGAGAGAACGACATTGATCATAAGACAAAAGTTGCGCAGTCTCATTAAGGATATATTCTCAAAAAATAAAACAGCAAATTGAGGATTTTAACATTTTGATGCTATCTCTACCGCACACAGAATTCACGAAAATTATTTTTAAATTCTGACATACACTTTAAAAAAGAACAGACTTATTAAAACTTCCGTAAATATAGTATTGCTTGTCTTATTTAAAATTTTATTTCCGCCAATAACAATATTCTAATGATACTGAAAATATTTAAGGAAAAAAGATGTAAATATAAGAGTTTAAGGTGACAGTATATCTTATTCTTTTTTACATGTGCATATACAATGAATCTTAGAAGGATGTGAAATTGAATACATATACATATTTATGTGGTACTCTCCTACACAATAGTCCCTCACAGCATGATATAAGTTTTAGTTCAAAAATTGGATATTTTTAATTTTTGTAATCTTAAGTATTAGCTCGACCGGTACGGTCTCTCGTATCATTGCTCGCAATACTTGTGGAATTATAAAATAATTATATTATGGTGTTTGACATAAAAAGAAAAGGTGATATTATCCTAAACTCATATGAAATTATTTTTGTAAAAACCCAATATCTACTTAACTATTACTAGTCAGAAATTATGAACCACTTAAGTTTGAATTTGAGTTAAGAAGTGCAATGAAATTTTACAGTCATTATGAGGCATGATACGTTTGCTCGCAGATCGGGCGAAGCTTTACTTGACTGAAAATACGAGTAAATCGTTTATAATCAATGTCAAAGATAGAAATGGCAAAAGATATAACAGAAAAAAAAACTCACTTGTCCAGTAAAAAGAAGTTTAATATTGTGTATGCAATTTTTATTATTCTGTAGCTTGAATATGCACCAAATAAAAGTTGAATTTAATTTTTTTTAGCAAAAAAAGCCAATGAAAAAAACCATTTCTAAGAAAGTTGTTGGAAACGAAATTCTTTCATATTAAAATTTCTACAAATTATATTTAATAAAATTTTTCGAAATTTTGCCCCTGGTTCCTCCCAGGGCAAAAAGTTTCTATTTCAAGTCACCTCCAGCCACTGTGATGCCAATCTAAGAAAAATCGACTGCCGACTAGATGTATCCTACGACTCCCACCTTGCTAGAAAATTTCAAAAATTTTTCATTTCTAATAAGAAACTTAGGATATTTTAATAGAAAAAAAATTAAAATTGTTCTAAATAACGTGACTTGCGAAAAAAATTTTACCCAGTGGCGGATTTACTCTAAGTGCCGCTCTAGGCTCAGTAAAAAATGCCGCCCCTAAAAAGCTAAAAAAAAATTTTGCTGCCCTTTTTGCCAAATTTGCCGCCCCTAAAATCGGCCACCCTTCTTAAAAACCGTAAGTGATGAGTAAAAAAAAAAAAACTTGAAATTCTACATTATGCCGCCCCGAAAATCTGCCGCCTTTCTTAAAAAACGTAAGTGACGAGCAAAAAGAAAAACAAAAAACAAATTCTACATTTTGCCGCCCTTTTTGGCCCAAATTTTCCGTCATTAAAATCTGCCGCCCTGGGCTCCAGCCTACTCAGCCTGCTGGTAAATCCGTCACTAATTTTACCCTTTAAATTTCCGAGACTGTCTATTATACTTTTCTTCACAAATTTCATAAAAAGTTTCAATTTTTATAGACAAGGTACCGGAAAATCAAAAAATCCAGGGAAATTGTTGTGCTATGGTATAAATTTTTAAAATTAAAATATTACAATTTATGGGTCCCTACAATTATATAACATTGTCTACTTATTTATAAAACGTATTGCATGTATTTTTATAACGTTTTTCTCAACAAGGCCTTCAAGGTCCTTTATTATATTTTTACTATTGTCACATTTGTTTGAAGTTTAGACAGAAAATAAAATAAAAAGATGACTACCTACCCCACTTAAAGAAAGTTTAAATATATCTGTTCCGATTTCATTTATATTTGGTATAACCAAAATAAAGAGAAAACATATTTTTAGATATAAATAGATCAGAAAATTGTCCACAAATGTTAAGTTTACTTTTCTATTTACGCGGTAATGGGTAGCTCGAGAGTAATTTTTATTTCAAAATTACATTCTTAAAACATATAAAATATGTTATTAGGAATCAGATTTTTTTTAAATTTTCCAATCGTTGGTAAATTGTACTGAAACTAAGCCTATATTTGATGCTTTTCAAACTCGTTTTTCACCCACTTAAAAATGGAAATTTGAAATTCTACTTCCTAATAACATTTTTTATTACCTTTATCTTTACTCACTGAAAATTTGAAGTTCATACGTTAATTCTACGCCGAGAAAATAGAAAAGTAAAATCGCCTATTTTTGATGTTTTTTTTCATTGGTAAATATCCCCTTAAGAATTGATTGATTAGAATTATGATGGTGTGCAATATATAATTTTTCCAGCATGTCTAAGAGTGCCCCCTTTTTAGCAAAATGTAACGGTTCAAAATTATCAGCGATCACAAATTCGTGATCGGTTTCCAAAATGTGTTCAGCTATTGCAGAATAATTTTTTAAATTAGAAGCCTTAATTGCTGCTAATAGCTGCAATAGTTATATGCAATATATATATATATATATATATATATATATATATATATATATATATATATATATATATATATATATATATCAGTGGCTCCAAAACAAATTTCTGTCATAGTCCCGGGCTCAGCTCTTTTCATAAAAGCTGCTGTAATAGCCGAATTTCCAGAATTGAAATTCGCAAAATAGGATTATTTTAACAAAGTACGCAGGAGTACCTTTACGGAATAAAATTAGGAAATCACGCCAGCGAAGTCGTGAGTAACAGCTAATGTGCTGTAAAAAAATGGTAACAAAGGTAAAATATTTCCAATATTGCTTTTTGTTTTTTTTTTTTTGCTCAACAGAAATAAAGAATATTTCCCAGTGAACAGTTTTCTGTAACTTTTATATCAGAGTGACAGAACTGAAAGTCACATGTTACATAACATGTGAGTCACATATGACTCATATGTAACTTACAATTTCCCACTTATAAACGTAACAATGTGACGTAACATTGTTATGTTCTTGTTACGTTTTAGGAAAATATAACTTTGATGTTACCTTATAGATAAAAATTACGTCTTCTTTTGCAAAAAGCAAATTCAAAATTCCCTTTTGTTTCTTATTAACATTACATACACATATTGCCAACTTATTGACATATACATACACCTAAATTATTATTATTTTTTTTTTGTTGCTGACTGTTGCAGGATTCGATCCATTATCCAAGCTGAAGCATCTTTTAAATTATCGACAGTCTTAACCACTAGACAAAACTCACTTATTTATTCTGATCGTTATATATTAATATATATCACAAAACAGTAAATAAAGCCTTACAAAAATTTTCATAAAAGTTTCATTTTTAAATTAATATGTAACAAAATTAACGTTGTTTTAACGACGTAGGTATTAATGTTGTTTTAATGAAATGTCGCAATCATGACTCTTTTGTTATGTTTTTGTGACGTATCAATATTAATAAAACATTCGTTCATCCATTTCATCCATCCATTTTTGTATAAGTCGATTTATGCTATTTGTTATATGGGTTATGGGGTTATATTATATATATTATGGGGTTATATCATATATTATGGGGTTATATTATTATATAATATAACCCCAGAACCCATATAACAAATAACATAAATCAGCTTATACAAAAATGGATGGATGAAATTTAATTACATCAGACGCCAACATAGGATAGATTGAAAAACTGCAGGAATCTTTAAATGGATAATTCTTCACGAATTGATACATTTAAAATTAATATGGTAACAAAACATTTCACAAAATGACAAGTGAAATGTTTTATTAATATTGATACGTCACAAAAACATAACAAAAGAGTCATGATTGTGGCATTTCATTAAAACAACGTTAATACGTCACAAAAACATAACATAAAAGTACTGTTGTGACGTTTTGTTCAAAGTAACATTGTTAGGTCATCAGGACATAACAAAAGAGTCATGGTTGTGACATTTCATTAAAGTAACGTTGATACGTTACAAAAACATAACATAAGAGTCAGTTCTGTGAGGTTTTATCAAAGTAACATTGTTAGGTTGCGAATACATAACATAAGAGTCACACTGTGACGTTTTATCAAAGCAACCTTGATACATCATCTAAACGTAACATAGCAGTCACAAATGTGACATTTTATTACAGTCACAATGGCATGTAACTGTTACGTAACGTACAGGTAACAATTAGGTATATAACATAAAACTCTAATTTTATATAATTGTTATGTCACCCATAAGTCAAAAAAGTTACGTAACTTGTTATTTCCTTGTTACATCACATTTACACTCTATGTTCACTGGGTTTAAATTAAAATACAGAAACTGAATACAAAAAAAATAATAATAATAAAAAAAATATGCTGGTTAAGATGTTATGTGTTCCCACATCAAAAGAAAAAGAAACTAAAGTGACCTTTTTGTGGTTTCAAAATTGAATTTTTAAAAAAACTTCCTGTCCGTTGAACAAATACAATAAATAAAAATAATATATAGGTTTGTACATACATACTTGAATGTTGCAAATATAACGAAATCAAAAATGAATAAGTAAATACAGTGCTGTCATATCAGGCTTATTTTAGGTATCTTGAGATACAGCAGTTATGCACGGCAAAGTTTAGAGGGTTTTTAAATCCCTAGTAGGTATATATGTTATTGACCAAGTGATTACTAGGGCATTATTCATAATGCGCGGATATTTTGAAAAATGACCAATATGAGATGTCAATTTAATAATAACTACTGAAGAAATTAAATTGACCGGACTTTATGAATAATGCCCTCCCCCTACTGGCCTGAATAATAAAAAGACGTGTTTTATTAAATTATTTTAATGTATGACATTGTTATTATAAAAACAATATAAAAGGTAGGAATAGTACCTACTTATCAAATAAAATATATGAAACGTCTTTAAAGTTAATAAAGTTTTAAGTATAATCAGACTCATCATATAGAATAATAAAGTACTAAAAGCAAACTAAATTCTTTTAATATAAAAGTACTATTAGCTATTAGTTACAAAAATTAACTATTATTTTAAAGCCGTGTAAAATGAACAATACTATAAACTCAATGGTACAAAAAATACTTAATTATCAAATTGAAAATAGAAAACAATCTCAGTTTTAAGATTAATCAGACTTATGTTTTTTTTTTTATTTACTTTTTAGGTGCATTGGCTGCCAGGGCCATTAACACCATTTGTAATATTGCATAATTATTGTGTTTAACATTAATTTTTTTTTTGTATGGTTTAAATATGTTTGAATAGTTGGATGTCTTTTATGTATTTGATTACGTTGCTTGTATTATCCGGGTGTAAGGCTTCTGGGTAGATTGTTTGGTACATAGAATAATCAGAAGCCAAGTTGCTATCTCTGCACTAGTGATCCCAGTGTAGACAAAAAATCCCTTCTACTTTCCATCACTATGTTGTGCAGGTACACACTGTTTATAGTGGTGTTGGTTTGATGTTTGCAACTGTGTGAATCGTTACACACACAACTACAAAACACGTATTGTCGGATAGAACAACGTGCAGCTCAAGCAACAATGGTCTAACAATACATTACAATGCGTTGTGCATTCGGTGACCGACACCCACCAACTAAATGCCTTAAGCGGTATCGACCACACTCAGACACACTGCTATCCACAATTTTTTACACATACGCTTAGGGCTTGGTTTGGTATGTTGTGAGAGACTTATGTTTCAAATATAAAATGAATCAGGAGTAAACAACACATTTGGAGCATTTCTGTCCTATTTGTTAAAACAATTGCCACTTGGATGACATTTTGAGTTGCATAGTTTTTTTTTTTTTTTACATCAACTACATCTGTCAGACTTTCAGCCACCTTTACAACCACATCGACTATAAACTTGACTTCCACACTCACATTAGATGATATTCTAACACACTCTCTCAGTAAAATCTCTGACTCGTATATCTTCAGCAGAGACAAATCTTTCCTAGCATACTCTAAATTGATTTCTTGAATTGATTCAGAATACCATGTATTGTTCCCAATTTGTAAAAGTTTGAGTCTGTTATTTTAAGAACAATAGCAAGCACATTTTTTTCATCGTTACGAGATCGATCAACGTCCGGGATGCGAACCCTTACAATATTACCTATTTTAGTCACAAGGATGTTTAGCGGTAGATGTATAGAACATTTTATTAGCTTGTTTCTGTAAATTACTTAAAGCCAGTTTCCTATTAAACATCACATTTTGTTTCTTGCTTTTCACATTTGGTTCTGATAAATCTATTTCATTTGTTGGCATTAGATTTGGATTTGAGGTTGTTCCCGATTCTTCGCCTTGTATATTCCTGCTTATTTCTGGATCTCATCTTTCAGACGAAGATAAAACTTTATCAGTTGTTTCATTCTGTTGAACATATAAGACTATGGGGGGTGAAATTTGGCTTTGACAGATAAACTTCTGGTTTTTTATTCGACACTTTACACTTAAAAGATCTTACTTTTTGAATCATCTGTGTATGTAAACAACTACGCACGCCCCGACGCATATATCTAAATTATCGAATTGCGTAGCAATATTCATAATGACCAGACACTGTGATAAATAATGAAGTTTAAATAATTATTAATCACTTGGCCCGATTTGGCGTGTCATTATTCATACTGACTGGGCATTATAGATAATACCTTCATTAATCACTTGACCCATAACATATATAATATTAACACTAAAATTAATGAATTAGTTGATAATAACATAAGAATGTGTTTGTTTTGATCTTACTTATCTGATATTTTCTTCAACTCAAATTTTCTCAATACTATAATTTTTCAGTACCTCAACATTTCAATGTGAATACTGAATAGCTGACAATATCTTAGAAATGCAAACGATACGAAATCGTTCTAGTTTAAAATAACGATTACTTAAAAACTAGGAGACAGATAACTATCATGACGGTAGCATGCTACAGAAAAGGTTAAAAGAGTGAATGTCTAGCACACTTTAAGTAAAGAAATGAAACTGATTAGACTGAAACTAAATTATTCATTAATTGGAATAAAAGCTAAATCAACACTAGAAAGGTTTACTTTGTGAAAATCGATATTAACAATATGAAATCTTTGCTTTGTCACTTTTCATAATAGAATTATAAGATATGTACGAGTCGACTTTCGGTTTTTACACCATCGTCAGGTGAAATACAATTAAAAATTGTTCACTCAGATAATAACTATTTTATATCATAAGACTGAAGTGAACAGTGCATGAGTGGGGGTGATAAGCAAGTACTTGTATTTCACCTGACGATGGCGTAATTTTATTGTGAAAAGTGGCAAAGCAACGATTTCATATTGTTAAAAGTTAAATTGTCTGATAAATGTTTAAGTACAGCGAACAACTTCAATCTTATCTAAAATTAGATTTTAATACTTTTAGAAAAGTACCGAAGCATTGCAATGACAAATATTCAACTATATAAGAAAAATCAACAAAATACAAGTTGAATTAGAGTGAACCCCATTGGATACACGGTAAACCTTCAACTGAAAATGAAACTGGAGGGGGGGCAGGAAGTGAGGCCATGAGATTATCAGAAATAAAAAGAAAAGACACAGGATTCCGATATGTCAACTACAATTGTATTTTGCAGTGCGGAAACCAAGAAGCAGGATTCACTAGCTAAAGTGCTAAAAGCATTTTTCTCCAGCAACGACGCCATAGTTGTTGATGATCAACATCAGTTATCCCAAAACTTAAGAAGTTCAGTTAATTGAGTTATTTTTCACTGTAAAATAATTTTGGTTAAAATAATTTACTTTCCCTGCCTTACTTATGAACATGTGAAGTATTTAGCACAGCATAATATAAGAAAAAAATATCTAATGCTGCAACTTGAGCAAAAAAGTCATTTCGAATAATGTACAAGTATTCGATTATTTCTGTCAGAGTTTTATTCTTTTCTATTTTTGTATTAGCTATAATTTTAAATTTTGAGTTATGCAAAACTAGAAAAAATCTTACTTCAGATATATATATATATATATATATATATATATATATATATATATATATATATATATATATATATATATATATATATATATATATATATATATATATATAATAAACAAATATTTTACTTCGCAAAAATACCACCTTTATTTTGAAACTGTGACAATATTGTTTCGAACCGTCAGTTAATTTTCTAACTGTTTGAAAATGAACTAACGGTTCGAAAAAATATTGTCACAGTTTCAAAATAAAAGTGGTATTTTTGCGAAGTAAAATATTTGTGTATTATTTACAAATATGGAATACCATAAAGTAACGCTCAAATCTATTAATATTATATATATATATATATATATATATATATATATATATATATATATATATATATATATATAATGCATTTGTCTCCGTAATGGATTTTCCTAATCAACATGAAACTTCAAGAAATTTTTTTATCCTAAAATCTATCCAGTTTTATTGAGTTCAAATCGTTCTTATCATTTTCATTCTAGGGACCTAAAATCCTTAATACTTAATTATTTCAGATTGATAAAAAGCTTTAAAATGTTCTCCTCTAAAATCTGTAGAAAGAAGATAGACTAGTTAAACTGTTTTTTAGAGTAGACGAAATTCGTAGTGGGCTGGGAAAAAATATTCCTAGGCGATTTTTTTGCATTTTCTTGTTCAAAATGCCTACTGTACATGAAAGTGCATCTTGGAAAATAGAGTATTAAATACTTTTTGTTATATTTCAGAGAAAAATGATGCCCAAAAACCTAAAATTTTTCATGCGGGCAAAATCTGTTTAAACATGTAGACAAAATTTCAAAATGACTAGAAAAAGTGTTACTCAAAAAAATTAGTTCTGAGAATAAATGAATTTAAAAATAA
This sequence comes from Brachynemurus nebulosus, assembly GCA_035578155.1. Taxonomy (NCBI): domain Eukaryota; kingdom Metazoa; phylum Arthropoda; class Insecta; order Neuroptera; family Myrmeleontidae; genus Brachynemurus; species Brachynemurus nebulosus. The sequence goes on from JAPWDM010000016.1 coordinate 8,152,148, forward strand.
AATTAAGTCAAATATTGTAAAAAAGTCAAATATTAAGTCAATACTGTACACAAAAATCAGACTGTATGGATTCAACGTTGTTAACAGAATCCTGACTACACAATTTTGCTGATTTTAAGGAGGTTGTAAAATACATGTGTTAACGTTTAAAAAAACCGAAAATTTTAATTTTTGTTTTGTTGGTTATTTGAACTAAATTGAATGTCATTTTTTTATTCCATAAAAATGGTAAAAAAACTGGAGCTACATCAGTACACAGCTTCTTACAGTTGATGACGTTATGTTTAGGTATCCATATTTTCAATAAGATTATGTTTACATTAGCAAATAAAAATATTTTTATGTGGTGAAATATTTATGTTACCTACGTATTAGGTGGTATCAGGCATTAGTTGAAAATAAAATAGGTATATATTTACATTTTTAATATTCAACAAATGATTAAATTTATGAAAATCTGCCAGAAACGACTCCCGTGTACGTTGTCGCTCGTAATATGCGAAAATAATATTATTGTTTTCCTTCGCTACATATATTGATATGTTCTTATTTCGAATTAAGTCAAATACGAAACAAAAATCTACATACGTACATAAACCACTGCCGTACAAAACATCGTGAATAATACGTATGTATACCTATGTGGACGTATGAAAATATGGTAGGAATATATGTCGTGCTACTAAAAAAATATCTACTAGCAGTTTTAGAGAAGTAAAGATAGATTTACATTCGAAATGACGTATGCATTATCTACTGGTATAGCATAAATCTCAATTGAGTTGAAATTATACAGTGCCGCTCACGTATATTGAATTCCGTTTCAGAGAGTATATAAAGAGAGAAAATTTGTTTGTATGTTCGAAGTAAACTCAAAAGGTACTGAACCGATTTTGAACATTTTTCACAGTTAGACGGCTATACTATACCAGATTAATATAGGATATGTTATACGAGATCCCCTGAACCCTAAAAATTTGAAAAGCATCTAAGGTGAAATACTCAATCAATTTTAAAAATTTTTCATTGTTATATAGCTAAACTATCCCAGATTCACGTATACTACGTATGTTATATGAGATTATGATGTTTCGCGAAGTTTTGGGGACCCAAAAACATCTAAAATATACTATTCAACCGATTTTGAAAATTTTTTCACCGTTACAAAGTTAAACTATTGCAGATTGATACAGGCTATGCTATATGAGATTGTAAGGTCTCTTGGTTCCTAGGGACTCAAAAGGGTCTAAAATGAGCTAGTCAATCGATCTTGAAAATGTTTTCATTGTTACAAAATTAAATTGTCCCAAAATGATATTCGATATATGGCAGAATATCCACCAGGGTCTTAGGGACCCCAAAAGTTCCAAAATTAACTACTCTACCAATTCTGAAAATTTTCTTACTGTTGAAAAGTTAAATAATTCCAGGTTGATATAGGCTATATTATATTAGCTTGCTTAGGTTGCCCTTGAGAAATACCATTGAATTATGAAAGAAATTAACGTGAGGTCAAAGTTGTCCCTCAGGGTATTACAGACCCAAAGAGGGCTTAAAATAAACAGCTAAATGGAATTTGGATAATTAGGTCATAGTAATTATGGACCCCTGGGTAATAAGGTCATAGTGATTGTTGATCACTGAGTAATAGTGCCACAGTGATTGTGGGTCGCTGGGTAGTAAAGTCATAGTGATTATGGACCATTGGTTAGTAAAGTCATAGTTATTAAGGATTACTAAAATTGCAAAATAAATTTTGATTCTTTGTAACGTTTGAGCGGAATGGTCTTTTTCATTGCGTTTTGTTTTGGTTCTTATTCAGAAATATATTCGGTTTGCTTTAAGTTTTTGCATCGACCATTACTATCGACGGAACAACATCATTTTCTATCCTTTTTCTAAAAAAAATATTATGCATAAAATAAATGTAATTTTAATAAAGAAAAAGATGAAAAACACAAGGTATTTTGCAATCCTTTGAGATATACAGGAGACCAAACGTACGTCTTTGGCATGTTTTATTATTAATTTTATTATACAAAGCCAGAATACAGCGTTGCCAAGTTTAAAATTTCTTTTAAATATAAATTTATTTAAAAATACGTTTTATTTTTAAATATTATAAAAAGTTACTTAATTTTACAAAATAAACGTTTTTAAAAATTATAATTGTAAGATTTATCCATTGAAAATGCTTTTATTTTAAAATTATACTTTTTTAATCTTCTCTGGCAAACTCTGGCAACACTGCACATTTTGGAGCAGTTCTTTGTTGTGGTTACTGTATTTGAATTCGTTAGATAGTTTCTACCGATTATATTCATTGTTAACTTTTAACGTTTTTATATGTATTTTGAAGTGATTTTTCAATTAAAACAAGTGTGTAGTTTTTTTTTTTTCATTTTATATTTTAATATTTAACTATATTATTTAGGTATATCTTTAATTCCTTACTGAACTTGAAATATATTAAATCAAGATACTCATATTTCTGTAATTTCTAGGTTATAAACTTTGAAAAATTTCTGTTTTATCTCAAGTGCAAAGGATTTGCTAGAAATATTTTGGAAAATTGAATTGTGTCAACATATTTTTGCTCATCTATACCTCTGGTTTGTGTTTTATTAATCGTTTTCGACATATTTCAAAAAATCGAATTTTATAAACATTAACATTCATACCAAAGCTTCGTTCGTATTTACTTTTTAAATTGAAAATCTGAAAAAATGTGCAAAAATTTTGGTTATCTTCGCAAGACAAATGGAAAATTTTCGAAAGACATTTGGGGAAATACTTGATATTTGTGTGTGAAAAAGTGTTAATAAAATATTTATGAATAAATCGACGGCAGTAACGAATATACGGCTATCTGCAAAATTTCTTGTTTTGAAACTTAAAATTTATTCGTGTGTACTTCATTACTTCGTGTAATTGTCTTTATATATACGAGACAGTAATATTAAAAAATACATTTTTTAATGAAAAATAAAAATCTTGCATTAAAATAAAGAATTCCGGGTGTGCCGAATTCTGAATTGAATTATGTAAAAAAGTGAAACACAAAAATTAATTTGTCTTTTTATTCGCTGCTGCTGAAATTATTGGTGATAAACGCACTCCATATTCCAAATTTCAGGCAAATCAGATAATATTTAGAGGTCGCTCAAGTAAAATGAAATTTCAACCTAAACTTAGTTCTATTTTACAGTGCTGGCGCGTGAAAATATTGTCTGGGGACACACAGTGCTATATTTATCTGTTTTTATTTCGTGATATCTACTTAGTTTTTTTTAGCCTTTTTATTAACGTCTTTTACTGAAACCACATCACTTGATAAAACCCTCAGATTTAGAAGTAAAAACTAAAATTTTTACCTAACTGTTTGTAATTTTTTTGACTCCAAAATCCCAGAAAATTCTTTTTGTTATAATGTCAATTAGTTAAACTCAATACTTTATTCTTATGCTACTTAAGATTTTAAAGCAAGGTTCTCAAGTATCTAAATTTTAGACATCAAAACTACAATTAGTAAAAAAAAGTTGAATTAAAATAAATGTAAATCAAAAATTTAAAAAAAAAAAATAAACAAGAAATCGTGTATATAATTAGACACAAAATAATATTCCAAAAATAATATAATATAATACTGACAACAACTAAAGAAACGAGAATATTTGAATTTTATCGAACAGTGAAATAGACCGTTGGGGTTGGTACATATTGGAGTGAGGGGATTACATAACAGGTAAATGCAATATATTTCGGTACTACTGCTGACAACACAGCCACAGAAATGGAGCCTGCATACTTTTGGAACAGAAGTTGCAAAAAGACTTTCTGTACTTAGCATGTCGACATTGCCTATTAAAAATCATTTTAGCAAGTGTCTTTAACAAGGCTATGTGATATCAATTATCTAAGCATGATGTTGCTATTTTTAAACGTTTTAAGCAGTGCTGGAGTAATATTGACCAGTTGGCGTACGAGTGTGCAAGGAATGATGCAAATGTTATGGCAGCTTTAAGAGATGAGAAGGAAATTGTGACTCAATTTACAGTTAGCAGACTGACGAAAATTCAAGTGAGAGATGACTACAAAGAATTCTTAGAGTTTGCGATTATATACTTGGGAGGACTTCCATCGCGCGGAGTACACTTTATGCCTCTTGGAGCTAATCATCAAGCTAGATGGATGGCCATAGCATTGTTTCCTTTAAAATGTGAATGTAGCCAATTGAAACTCACTAATTGTAAGAAAGAAGAAAACGGATTGAGTGACGTTTGCATTTTCTTGTTCATATTTATCTGAGAGCTTGGTTTACAGCCCCTCTTACTATTTCAGCTCCTTTCATGATCTCAGGCTACTTCAACAGCTTAGTACTTATGGGAAGATAAATTCTGGACTTTCTAAAATTGCCAACAAGAAATTCGAAGGGCACTTATGGTATTTAAATGAGATCTTGTGGGTTTGGCCTTTTTCGACGAAAATGTGTCCATAACTTCAAAAAAGCTATGAGTCAATTCATTAATGAAAAGGACGGGGTTGACGAACCTCTTAAGCGTTAAGTGGCAAGAGTTCAAGTGAGATGCAGATATAAGATTTTGTGACAAAAAATGCGATCAATTTCTTTCATCGTCTTAATATTTCATTATTCCAAGAGGGTATTTAGAATTTGACCGAGAAGAATGGCATCATAGAAGTGACTACAAGCAAGCAGAGGCGATACTGAGGTTTGTTAATAACAACCCTAAAGGACAATATTTATTAGAAGTGGTGGAAAAACATAGGTAAAAAACAATTTTAAAATAATTTTTTTTTAAATAGACATTATAAAAGTTAAACTGATCTCTAATAAATTTTGGCAATTAGTCATAAGGAATTTGTTAAATCACTATATTAAGCTGTACTGTGGGCTGAATTATACATAATATTAAATAATAATAATTTTCTTTTTTTTGTGGATCCTTAAGGGGAAATACTTTATTATTCTGTATAAAAATTTGCGTCTGATTTTTTTTAAATAACTAATAAAAGTATTCTGAGCACTCATACATGTTCATTGATGTTTTATTGCAAAAATGACATTTTATGTAAAACTTCGACTCCATTGAGTTACCATTAAATGTTGATTAAAACTGCTGAAATTTTACACACATTACATTTTCGAGTCGTAGAACAATTTTAGGTGGTCAGACCATAGGAATGGAAATAACAAAAATTCTCAGTGTCAGGTAGGACCACCCTAATATATATATATATATATATATATATATATATATATATAATATATATACATATATATATATATATATATAATATATATACATATATATATATATATATAATATATACATATATATATATATATATATATATATATATATATATATATATATATATATATATATATATACACATACGTATATATATAATAATCTTTATTCCGTGGATGTTTTACAATATGGAATGAGTCACAAATACACATAAAATACCAAGTACAATTATGTCAGAATTTTAAAATACTTCTCCAGATCATAATTATTTTGACATAATAAATATAATTTAAGCTCTTTTTTAAATTTATTTAAAGGAAACATTTTTATATATTTTGGCACGCAATTGTATATTTTAATAATTGAATTCAGAGGTCCTTTTAATGTTTTTTAAAGTGTTGGCATCGTAATAATATAATCATTTTTGGTGCGAGTCTGATAGCTATGCGATAACTTATTTTGCTCAAATAGAAAGGGATATTTCCTAGCAAAAATTGCACTCTCTAGTATATATAAATCATAAATAGTGAGGATACCAAGTTGACGAAAAAGTGGCTTGCAAGTTACCCTAGGTCCAACTCCCAAAAGCGTTCGTATACATCTTTTCTGAAGAGTAAATAAATGTTTAACATTTATCGATTTTCCCCAAAATATTAAGCCGTATCTAAGGTCTGATTCAAAACAACTATAATACACAGTTTTTAGAACATGTAAGGGCATATGGTTTCTCATATGACGAATTGCATATATGGATTTTGAGGCCTTTGTCATAATTAAATCAATCTATTCTTTCCAGTCTAAGTTTTTATCCAAAATTAAACCCAAAAATTTTATAGTTTCAAGAATAGTAATATTTCCATAATTAGGAATATTTAAAGTTTCATTTAAATATCCATATGTTCCAAAACGTATGTATTGCGTTTTCTGTATATTTAATTTTAAGAAATTTTGTTCAAACCATAGAGACAAATTTGTCAAGGAGTTGTTTAGATTATTTACTAATGTATCAGAATCGGAAGCATTAAAAAGAAGCGCTGTATCATCAGCGAATAAAATGGAATTTTGCACAATATCTGTTAAATCATTTATATATAATAAAAAGAGAAGTGGTCCTAAAATCGAGCCTTGAGGAACACCTTTAAAAATTTTACATCTATCGGAAAAAATTTCACTTTGAAAATTTCCGTTAATTATATTTGTTTTTATTATTTGATACCTTTCAGACAAGTACGAAGTTATTAGCCGCAAAGCCACACCCCTCATACCATATCCTTCTAGTTTCCTTAAGAGGATTTCATGGTCGACGCAATCGAACGCCTTTGAGAGATCAAATAGAGCAATCATACCATATTCTTTTTTATTCCATGCATTTATCATAGCATTTACTGTTTTAAAAATAGCAAGTTCTACTGAATATCCTTTTCTAAAGCCATGTTCATTTTCTAATATTACACTGAAAGTGCCTAAAAAGCTAATAATTCTGTTAAAAATAATTTTTTCAAGTATTTTAGAAAATACAGTTATTAGTGAAATTGGTCTATAATTATTTATATCTGAACTATCACCTTTCTTGTATATTGGTTTCACTATTGATATTTTCATTTTGTCAGGAAATATCCCTTCTGCCAAACACTTATTTATAATAAAACTTAAAGGAACGATTAAGAAATTAGAATAAAGTTTAATTATATCTGTGGGTATTTCGTCCCATCCTACTGATTTCTTATTTTTTAAAGACATTATAACACTATGTATTTCGTTTTCATCGCAGGGATGAAGAAAGATGCTATCTTTTATGTTTTTAATTTTAATATCAGTATTTGAGTTCGACGTGCCAAATTTAGATTTTCAGTAACGTTAACAAAGTAGTTATTAAATTTATTTATAATATCCTTTATTTATAATATTATTTTCAACTTTCAAGAAAACTGGAAAGCTATCATTTTTCCCTTCTGGTTTGATGTTTTTATTTATGAGTTTCCAAACTGCTTTAGCTTTTGAATCTGAATTTTGTATACCATTACTGTAATAATCAGTTTTTTCTTTACGAACTAAATTTGCTAAATGTTTACATTTATCTTTGTACAAACGTTCTAAGTCTGTGATGGTAATATTGGTGTCCTTTAGTTGTTTGATAAATAAAAAAAGGTTTTTTCTTGTGACAACATTTTTATTTCAGCCGTTATCCAATGTGTATTATCGTGTGTTTGGCAAACATTATTAGTATATTTCTTTTCAAAAGCTAAGTTAAAATAATAAATAAATAGATCATGAAATTTGCAAAAAGATTAATTTGCATCATTGCTATCAAAAACAACTTTCCAATTTTCCTGACTTAAAAGACATTTAAAGATAAAATGTTGATCTGGTGTAAAGGTTCTGATAAATGACTTAAAAACAGAAGTTTTACTTTTGTTAAGATTAAAATTTAAGGTGTAAGTTAAGGGAATCATTGAATGATCTGAAAGTGACGTTCTTATTGTTTTGATGTTATACCGATCGAGTTTGACATTTGTGATAATATTGTCAATAAATGTTGATGAATTATTTGTTATTCTAGTAGGTTCATTTACACATAATTTCAAATTAAAACAAGCTAATAGATTAAAAACTCTCTTACATGTAAAATCAGTGTCCTTTAAAATGTTTAGGTTATAATTACTACACACAAATATATTACAATTATATTTAAATAATGAATTTAAAAGTTTTTCAAATTTAGTTAAGAACACATTTACATCACTATCGGGAGTTCTGTAAACTGAAACAACTATGGTATTTAGTTCAGAGAATTTAATAGCACAATTTTTCAAAATTTTTTTCTTCGCTTAAGCTTGGAAAATCTAATGTAATAAATTTGTGGTGATCATAAATATATATTGCCACTCCTCCATGCATAAATTTAGACCGACAAAAGTATGAAGTCAGTTTATAATTATTTATTTTTAAAGATTTAATTTCATCCTCAACCAGCCAGTGTTCACAGAAACAAATTATGTCGGGTCTTTCGTTTAATAGAAATATTTCGAGTTCATTTATTTTATTTCGGAGGCACTGGACATTTAAATGCATAATGTTTATTTTTGTAGATTTTACATTATTTTCTGTTTTACACCTAACTGATTGTGAGTTAGCTTTATTAGAAATGAGCTGCTGGAGTCCGTGGAAAACGAAATCTATTTATAATTATATATTCGGGCCAATTTTCTTCGTTATATCGTTCGCCCTTTAATTTGATGGTTGCTCCAACTCTGAAGCTTGCATTTAATCCTTTCGATAATAATTTCTCACATTCCAAAGAGTCTTTGTGTTCCGGAAATTTTTCACGAAGATAATCGAGTACAGTTTCTGACTCTGTTGTGGACTCTAGTCTACCAACATATATCCATATTTTTTTTTCTGTAGCTTTTAATCCATTATGTGTATTTGTTGACCTTCCAATAATCACTTCTTTCTTAGCTGAAGTTTGCTTTTCTTCTTTAGTTGATGTTTGGGGCACAGATTTTACTTCAGATGTTTTAATCTGTCTTTCCGTAGATTTGTTTTCAAGATGTTTTTGTGGTTTTTCATTATTTTCTTGATTTTTATTTTTTTGGCCAATCACATTAGCATAAGTTTGTTTTGCAACCACTGGAATCGTATCGTTTTGTTTATTTGACAACTTTGATTTTAAGTCAATTATTTCATTTTTTAAATTTAGGTTAATGTTTTTTAATTCATTTAACTCATTTATTATATTTTTGGAAGCCTCTTTTACTGCTTCACTTATTAATGATTTTAATATTTTATTAAAATCACTATTTTGAATAACATTTTTTAGTATTGTATCCATATTTTCACTATCACTTTCTATTAACTTAACATGACTACGTAAACCAGTCGCCATTTTTTCATATGATGAAATATTGAATCCGAGACCTCCATTACGGAGACAAATGCATATATATATATATATATATATATATATATATATATATATATATATATATATATATATATATATATAATGCATTTGTCTCCGTAATGGATTTTCCTAATCAACATGAAACTTCAAGAAATTTTTGTATCCTAAAATCCATCCAGTTTTATTGAGTTCAACTCGTTCTCATCATTTTCATTCTAGGGACCAAAAACCCTTAATACTTATTTATTTCAGATTGATAAAAAACTTTAAAATGTTCTCCTCTAAAATCCGTAGAAACAAGATAGACTAGTTAAACTGTTTTTTAGACTAGACGAAATTCGTAGTGGACTGGGAAAAAATATTCCTAGGCGATTTTTTTGCATTTTCGTGTTCAAAATGCCTACTGTACATGAAAGTGCATCTTGTCTCATGAGAATGCGGTCACGTTTTCTTTAAAATAAACTTTTGGTTGATTAAACTGCTAGAATAAAATAAATCACACCGGAAAAAATTTCTTTGTATATTTTAATGTAAAACAAACAAAAAATGTTCTTAGACATTTTTCTTTTACATCAATAGTTTTCGTAAAAGAATTTTGAAATTTAAAAAAAAAAAACGCGAAATTTGCGATTTTTTATGCTTGAAAACTATTGACACTAAAGAAAAATATCTAGGAAAATTTACTGTTTGTTTTAGATCAAAATATACGAAGAAATTTTTTGTACAGAGAAAAACTTGTTTCCATATAATTTTCAAGCATTGAAAACTTCAAAAGGTATAACCGGATAAGTGTAGTTGAATCGACCCCCGAAGCGAATCATTTTAATAACTATATTAACGGTATGGTGAGGCTGTAAGTAATTGATAATATTCCGGACCAAAACCAAGTGGTTACGGAGGTAACTAAAAAAATATTAAAATATTATAATATTTTTCAAAAAATTTTTTTCTCAGTAACTACTCAATGTAGAAAAATAATTCCAATTCCACGTAAAGGCAAAGACTCTCGAGAATATTAGATATATTTATTATTGCACCAGTCTTTGTTATTAAGGAAAATAACAAGGATAAATTCTGACCCAATGTTATTTTTATAGGGTTCTTATTGAGCGACCATCTTTAAAAAAATACAGTAACTGTGTCCTGATACACTTTATTAGTCATCAGGACAAAGTTTCATCAAAATTCAAGGGATAAAAAAATATTTTTCACCTCCAATCTGTCGAATAGCCCCTCCAATGGGTCCAACCCTGAAATTATTCACATCAATCGAAAGTACTTTAAAAATAAAGTGTTGTGTTTAATAAAGTGTTTTTTCTTATTTACTATAGTTTTCGAAATAATCCGGGATAATCGAAAGAGGGTATATTTAGACATAGTCGATCTGTCTCCCCGCTAGAAATTCCTAATAGTAACTGCATATAACTTTCCCAGAGCAAAATAATGCCGTTACGGAAATATAATAGAAAATTGTCAAAAAATGTGCTGTAATGGACTTTTTGTAGTAAATAGTGAATGTAGAATATTAAAATCCAAGGAATTATATATTGTACATGTTAAAAAAAACCCATTACAACACATTTTTTGACAATTTTCTACTATGGTCCATTTCACTTAAATTTAACCATGTTTCGTCACTTATGAATTTAAATAATTTCCGTTTTCTTGGCCTTATCTCTTTCATTATTGCACTTACGTAAATTTTAAAATTGCAGTTTGTTTTTGGGAAAAAACAGAAGATTGATTTGTTTTGAATATAAGAATTATTTAATTTTTTAACTTTGACTCATGATCAATTGTATTTGAAACAGGATATATATCTCCATAACCGCGTATTACAGATATCAATTATTTACAGCCTCAACATCCAGTTAATAATATAGTTATTAAAATAATTAGCTTCAGGGGCAGATTCACCTATGCTTATCCAGCTATACTCTTTCGAGCATTCTTAATTTTCAAAAATTTTTTTTCCTCGAAAACTTAATTGTCAAGAATCTGATCGGCTTTTACATCGGTTAAACTGGCAGAAATTTTGAAGCCGGCAGAGCCGAACACTTCAGATCCTACAGAAGCAAAAAATCTAACTATACTTTTGCCAGACATTTAGCTACTTTTATCCCTACTATATAAGTTACATTTTAGTATAGACATGTATTTGAATTTAATCTTTACTTGTTTGCTAATGATCATATTGATCGAAACATGTCATAAGAGTTTTTAACAATAACTGCCTACCCAAAATATTATACACGGCAATTCTGTCAGGGACAAATGTACACCATTTTCTGATATTTATTATCATCAGCTACGCCTGCTTCACGCAATAAGCTTTTCACTTTCTCGTAAGCATCATTTTTTTGGAACGCTAACACAGTCCATTCTCTTCTATATACTGTAACTTCGTAATTAATTTGAATTTCGGTCTAAAATTTTCACAGTCTACTCTTAATATGTTTCTTCAGTATTCTCAACAAAAATTTACAATTAAAAAAAAAAATGGTTAATAATCACTATGACCTTACTACCTAGTGGTCCATAATCACGATGGCCTTCTACCCGGTAGTCCATAATTATTATGACCTTAGTACCCAGCGGCCCATAATCACTATAATGTTACCACAATTACTATGATCTTACTACCCTTGTTTAGCTTCTAAACAATAAAGAAGTTTTCAAAATCGATTGTGTAGTTAATTTTGAAGTTTTTGGACTCCCAAACATTTTAATTTTATAACACTGACAATTGAACTTATGTCTATCAAGTTCCATAACAATATTGTAGTCTTTTTCACTTTTACCATGGAAAAAAGTTAGGACAGATTTTTACAACGAAAAAAATGGCACAAAACATTTCATTGGTCATTTCGTTGTAAGTAAACACGATAGTAATGAAAGAAAAATTCGTATTGCTAAATTTAACTGATTTCAGAACCATGGTAACAATGCATTAAATAATAATATGAATTATACTAATTTATTTTGTTCGTTAAATTGTTTTACCGTATTACACTTAAGTTTTATATTTTTTCTGAATAAATTTGTGTTTTCTACAACTCAATTTTTTTGCCTAAAAGCAATTTAACTCAACCCAAAAGTGCTTCAGCTTCGCTGTCGCATTTTTGCTAGTCGACAGTTCTTCTGGTCCAATTGCTAGGCAACAAATTCTCGTTAAACAAACCCAAATTTATTCGAAAAAATGCAAACCTTTCGTGTAATAATAAGTGAAAAATTTCCAAGATCGATTGAGTAGTCCACTTTAGACCCTTTACGGATCCCTAGAACCCAAGAGATCTCATAACGCAGTCTGTGTCAATCTAGAATAGTTTACCTTTCTAACAGTGAAAAAATTTTTAAAATCCGTCCAATACTTTTCCAGTTTACTTCGGATATATAAACAAATTTTCTCAGTCAAAGGACATTTAAAGAAATTACAGTCAAAGCTAGTTTTGTCCAAATAAGCTGGTTAAAAGTAGTTTTGACTATCTGAATCAGTCAAAAGTAGTTTTGACTGGTATTTATCAATCAAAACTCAAAAGTTAAGGAAATTGCATGTCTGCTTTGAGCAGTTTGAATGAAAAATGGAAACATTTTTTTCCGCTCTAGGAAATTTGACCTATCAACATTGGTATACAAAAGGGATGCCGAAATCTTGATTTAACTCACTTTTTTGTAACACCCCGTATAAATAATGTGATAGCGCCTGTAATTTCCGCACTTTCCTTAAAATGCGTTTGAAATGAGTCAACTTTTTGTTAATCTTAAACGCAGCAATTGTCGACCAATTTCCACAGAGCTCTACTATTATTACTTGCGTTATTTACCTGATGTTCATAATAATCTTTTTTTGCAATTTTAATTTCCCTCTTCAATTGTTTTTTAACATTTTCATAATTTGAAGTGAGTTTATCTTGGTCAGTTTTATTTAAAAATATAAAATCTGTAGATTTCAAAATGTCATATAAATTTCTTTTATACTCCGATAATGTCTTGATAGATTGTGTAATCCACTTGTTATTGTTTTTATTAATATTTTTAGCATGCAGACATTTTGGAAAACAGATGTCCATATAATATTGAAAAATTTCTAAAAATTTATCATAAATTAAATCTACATTGTTAAAATTGTACAAGTTTAACGAATTATAAATATCAAACCAATTTTCTTTCTTAATTAGGAACATAAAATGTTCAATGTTTTGTTTACTAAAAATTCTCTTAAATAATAACAGGTTATTGTCATTTTGTGTATCATTATTAAAAATACATTCAATATACAGATGATCTGAAAGACCTAAATCAAATGTTTCAAAACCAGAACATTCGAGATTAGTTAATATATTATCTACTACCGTGCCACTGGCAGGTCGCGTCGGTATTTTCTGATTTAAAATATTTAAATTAAAAACGTTACAGATATTAATAAAATCATTTTTTTCGCTAGAATTCCCTAGCATGTCAACATTAAAATCCCCACATACGATTACCTGGTACTTATTCTTCTTTAAAAAGATTTCGTCAAAACACGTTTCTAACAAATTAAAACTAGTTTTACAGTCACTATCTGGTGTTCGATAAAAAGATAATATTATAATGTTTTTATTCCCCACTTGTATTTTTATAGCACATATTTCAAATATTTTGTCAATACATTCTACACTTAAATTGTAGATATCAACTTTTCCTTCATAAGTAGATGAAACATATAATGCCACACCACCATGTGCAAAAGTTTTCCTACAGTAATAACTGACTAAATTATAACCTTCAATATGAAGTTGTACCGGATTAACGGCCCAATGTTCTACTATTGATATTACATCCGGCTTGTCATTTCTGTCCAAAAAAATTTCTAGTTCATCATTTGCTGTGTTTAAACATTGTGTATTGAAATGTGATATTTTAAAATTCAAATTTGAACACTGTATTTTATTTGGTTGTTCTTCATGGAGTGAATGCCCCAGTCTTTTTTCTGGGAAAAAAATACCGGTTAATAGTAACATATTGTGGCCACATATCAGGATTATAAAGATCAGCCTGTAGTTCAAATGGGGCCTCAATTTTAAAGCTCCAAGCCCTACTATCTTCATTGTTATTAATCGCTTCACAAGCAATGTTAGCTGCAGGACGCTGCTCTAAGATATGACTTTTTACATCTTCTGGTGTAGTACCTTTTCTAACGTTTCCAATATAAATATATACTTTTTTTTCAACACCTTTGAAATTGGATGTTTCATTATTGGTAGCTTTTCCAATAACAATTTGGCGCCGTCGTCGTCTTGATATTACTTCAGTGAAGTTTCCATCAACATTTTCGGGCTGTATTTCTAATTCGGTGTGATTCTGTTCCTTGGTTTGATCGTGTTTTTCATCTTTAGATGTTGCTGGCAGTTTGTCCAATTTTTCTTCATTATTTCTTATTTTAGATTTATTCGTCTGCGTATCAGTTTTCAAATTAACTTTATCCTGTTTCGGTAAAGTTACTTTATGATCAGCCGTAGTAACTGTCATTACAGCATTGTTTTGACATCCACAATAATTTTCATTTTTTAATAAGACTGCTTTAACCTCATTTAGTTCATTCAAAATCGGTTTTATAGCTGTTTCTACCGCCACTGACACTAATTTTTGGAAAAATTCACCAAATTCGTCACTATTAATTAAATCTTTAAACATTTCTACAGAATTTAAACTGTCTTCCTTATGTTTATTCTTTTTTTGAGCAGAGCGTGTTGTCATATTCACCATATTGAATATATTCGCCAAGACCGACGCACAATACTGGCACATTATGATTCCTTTAAATAACATCAGGCAAAAATTTAAACGGGATTTTATTGTCCTTTTAGGGCGCATAGGATCTGGTTCAAATTTTCGCTGGTTGTTACTATGAGTCGAGGTAACAAGACGTTAAGCCAACGGAAAATAGACGGCTGGCCGTTTTTCCGATATTTTGATTCTAATTTACGATAACTGATGTATGTGTTGCAGCTATATTGTCAAAACCGTTTTATTATAATAACGCTAGTCAAATTATAAAAAAACCAAATATTGTCAACTGATGTTGTCTTTTACAATACACCTAATAAATTTCAGTGCTATTATAATTTCGCTAGACTTATTTAGAGAAATTGTGAAGTTTGAAATTAATTGGTATCAAAACTACTAAACCGATCTCAATAAAATTTAGTAGAAATATTTTATGGCTTAGAATAACTGATAGGATAATTTATATGTTGGGTGAAGGTTCCTGCGGGATATTTTTACGAAACTAATTAGTGTAAAACTACAAAATTGATTTCAATTAAATTTAGTAAGGACATTTTTATACTTGGAATAACAGAAAGGAAATTTTTATCCCGACTAAAGGCTCCTGAGGGATACAAAATAAATTATTCAGTCAGGTCAAAATTACTGAAGCGATTTCAGTTTGATTTCGTATATAAAGTTATACACTTTGGAATAACTGATAGAAACATTTTTATCCCAGTTAAGAGTTCCAGTGGGACACAGACTAAATTCTTGAGTCACCTCAAAATTATTGAATGCATGTCAATTAAATTTGATTTAGATACGTATTTATATGATATGCTTTTTAATAACTAACCGTTTTTGAAAGTTCGTTTGAAAATTCCGTTTGAAGGTTCCTATCGCCTACTATTACGAGAGGAAATAATACCAAAACTACTGAAACAATTTTAATCAAATTTAGTATTGGCATATACCTTAAAATAATAAATATATGGTATACTTTTTATACAGGTTGAAGATTCCCGTGGGAAATGAGCTACTATTTCATAAATTAATTATTAATGTTGATTTTCTTTAGATTGTTTATTGATTGACTAAAGAATTTAGAAATAATATTAAATTGCTGCTCCGTTTTTTCCGAGATATCGTTCGGTAGGAACATGGAATTTATTTTAATTATATCAAAGCGGTTGAACTACTTTATTGTGAATTAATATGTACGATAGTTTTATCCCGGTTTTCTAAAGGAAAAACCGTACACATAATAAGATTTCAATTTAAAATATTTTTCAGCTTTTTATTATTAGCTTGAGCTTTTTATTATTAGCTCTAGTAAAATTTTCATTAAGGGGTAGTCTAGGGTTTACAGCTCAGATACTAATCTGGTTTATATCTCTGATGAGTCTTCCCATGACATACAAATTAAAATTCTTGTACTGTGAAGGACATCAGGGTTTTCTTTTGAAATTCACATAAAAATATCTGATTTATAGCATACGGATTGAGAGATAGAAATCAAACAATAGCATTCACTTAAAAAATCATAAAACTATGTATTTAAAAAAAAAAGTATTCTTCATCCGTTATGTTGAACTGCCCCATACCATATGTTCAAAATTTATATTTAAAGATCGACTAGACCGGTGAGGGTGTTTGGATCATTGCACGAAAAATTTACAAAACCATAAAATAATAAAATTATTATTATATTATATACTTGACATAAGAGAAAAACGTGACAAACTGATCAAGTTCTATTTAATTTTAATTGTTCGGAAATTACTATGTAGCTATACCTCATTTCAAATACAATTGATCCTGAGTTATCGTTAAAAAATTAAGTAATTCTTATATTCGAAATAAATCAATATTCTATTCTTTTCTAAAAACAAACTGCAAATTTAAAATTTACGTAAATTCAATAATAAAAGAGATAAAACCATGAAAACAGAAATTATTTAAATTCAGTGATGAAGCATGGTTAAATGTAAGTGAAATGAATTTGAATGTAAGTATTTGAAATGTAAGTATTTGAATTTGAATATAGGTTAAGTATACAATACAACTTTTGTATGTAATGATTAGTTTATTTCCCACGGGGACCTTTCGTATCCATATTCCACAGAATCGTTTAGTCGGGATACGCACTATGCCACCAGCTATTCCAAAGCATGTGAGCGTCAGTACTGAATAGAATTGAAATCGTTTGCCTAGTTTTGACGTTATTGAACAATTTATTAGGTTTCCCATGGGAACCTATAATCGGGATAAAAATTTCCTGTTTGTTATTCCAAAATATACAAGCATTCATATCAAATTTGATTGAAATGGAATCAGTAGTTTTGACATTAATTAGTTTCATATTCATATCCCTTAGGAACTTTCAATCGGGATACAAACTATCCCAGCAGTTACTCTAAATCCAAATTAAATTTAATTGAAATCTGCTCAATAGTTCTGACGTGATTGAATAATTTATTTGGTTTCCTGAGGGAATCCTTAATCAGGATGAAAATTATCCTATGTGTTGTTCCATAAGGTATAAGTATCCATACTAAAACTGAATGAAATCGTTTCAATAATTTTGGGCTGACTGAATAATTTATTTGGGAACCCATGGGAACCTATAATCGGGATAAACATTTTCTATTTGTTATTCCAAAGCATAAAGGTATTCATACCAAATTTGATTGAAATCGGTTTTGTAGTTTTGATACCACTTAGTTTCGTATTCATATCCTGTAGGAACCTTCAACCAGGATATAAATTATCCTATTAATTATTCTAAACCATATAAGTATCCCCACAAAATTTTATTGAAATAGGCTTAGTAGTAAAGACATTATTTATTTTAGTATTCACAACCCACGGAAACTTTTAAAGGGAATAAAAATTTCTTATCGGTTACTCCAAAGCATATTTATGTAAATATCTAAACTTACAAAATCGATTCAGTAGTTTTTTGACATCATTAGTTTCGTATTCATATCATGTTTACTTTTACAATACATATTTTCCTATAAGCTGATTTGGTTATATTGCCAAAAAGCATTACACTTCACAATTTCTCTAAATGAGTCTAGCGAAATTATAATAATACTAAAATTTACTAGGTGTATTGTAAGAGACAACATTAGTTGACAATATTTGGTTTTTTTATAATTTGACTAGAGTTATTATAATAAAACGGTTTTGACAATATAGCTGCAACATATGCACTATTCAAAATTTAGCAATTTTTATATTTCATTTTTTACTTTCCAATATTTAAGGTGCGAAAAATTTTCTAAATTTTTCTTGTATATTAGTTTATTAGTTGTATGAAGGTACGATGTGGATCTCAAAACGCTAAGTCTTGTCAGTTTTGTTATTTTTCCGTTTTATTTTGGAGCAAAAACATTAGATGATTTTGGTTTATTCAATATGTTGTGAGTACGTACGTAGTATAAACGAAACGTGATGTTGGTAGTTCAATTAATCGATATGTGCTAACTGTTCGGCTGTTCAAATATCGTTTTGTTATTCTCAAATAATATTTTTAACGCATGGTGTTGACGCTGCGATTTTTTTCTGCTAGTTTTTTTCTGCTAAAAACACCATCGTTAAATTTTAGGTAGTTAAAAGTAATAGCGCCTTCGTATTAGTTTTTGACGCTCCTCCTATTTGCTTTTGGCGCCCCTCTCAAAGTGGCGCCCGGGTCATGATAGTACCCCTTGCACCCCCCTTGCTACGCCACTGCTCTATATATAGTATATAGGTATAATATGCAAAATACAGAACTAAAATTAATTCTTGAATAAAAGATTTTAATCTTGTTCTTAGATAATAAAAGTTTTAGAAGAAAACAAACTAAATATATATTTAATTTTTAAAGAAATAATTTTATTCAGCTATTTCATAACAGTAAATAGAATTTAATTTTCTAGATAAAAAGCAAAATAGTTAAAAATTATTGATTATGTATAACGCAATTACATTAATTTAGTGAACAAAATGTTTGATACATTTATGAGATAGAAATATGAGATATTGTGCTAATGATATAGTTGCCTCTAATTGAGAAAGTCACTGGTAAAGGGAGAGACAGTTGACGAGACTAGGATCCCTCAAAGAGTGTTTCAACACCTACTCTTTCCACCGAGCTTTTCCGGAGTATTCAGTACACAATAATAAGAACTATACAATTAATTTAATAATCCGTAACAGTGTTGGGGTATATAATATCTTCGACTGGAGGGGGGACCATAAATAGTATTATTTTACTGAAAATATGTACATCTGTTTTGAACTAGAGATACATATAAACAAATAGCTTATAATTAGACCGGGATATAATAACAGAAAACCTTCAAAGTGTTTGCAAAATTATCATTTAATTTTTTCAGCTGATATTAAGGAAAAACAAAAAGGTCGTGCATCTGGAGCACAGAACACTAGAAGCCAACTAATATCAAAAAAGTGTAATTCGCTTAGAGCCGTTTGTAGGCCTGTCATAGCTTAAGGCATATAGTCAGTCAGTGTCCGTCGCCGAACGCACAGTGCATTGTAATACATTGTTAGACATTTGTTCAACTGTTTTACAAATGATTTAGTAGAATATGTCCGTGGTGACAAGATTTTAATGTATGCTGATGACATAACAATTGTAATAACAGCATCTTCATTGTATAAAGCTGAAAAAAAAGTTAAGGAAACGGTTAACGATTTTAAATTATGGTGCCAAAGAAATCAACTTATAATAAACTTGGAAAAGACTACATGTGTCAATTTTAAAATAAGAGAAGCAATCGTATCACTGAATCTTCCATTTGAAATAAAATTAACAAGGTACTCAAAAATACTAGGTATCTATATTGATGATACCCTTAAATGGACGACACAAGTATCCGAAGTTTGTAAAAAGCTGAACAAATATTACTTCCAAATAAAACAGCTAAAGGACTTTTTCGAACCAGCAAAATTACGTGTTATCTATAATGCCTTTGTTTACTTAAGTCTTAAATATGGAGTAATAAACTGGGGTAGATCATCTGAGAGCAGACGTGCTTTTATTATTCAGAAACGTATATTACGAATAATATATGATTTAAAGAGATTAGATTCCTGCAAGCCAATTTTTTTGGAAAATAAAATTTTTACATTTTACGCAATATATGCCTTTGAATTGCTTAAAATAATGAACGAATATAATCACTTTGACGTCACGGATGAGAAACATTACAATACAAGATATTCACAGACAACAATAGTACATAATACTAGTTTTTATGAAAAATCACCAGTATATACCGGACATTTAATTTTTAGGAAATTACCACCTCATATTAGAAATGAGAAAAATAAAAATAAATTTAAAAAACTGTTAAAACTCCATTTAATTGAAAGTGTACCATATAGTATAAATGACTTACTATAATTATTGTTAATTGTATTATTATCTAATTGTTATATGACGTATTGTATCCTATTTCTTGGGTCTACACAATAAATAAATATTATTATTATTATTACTATTATTATTGTTAGTTGAACTGCACACGTTTCTCTCTCTGGTAATACGTGTGTTGTAGTAGTGTGTGTGAATACGCACACAGAAGCAAACATTAAGCCAATACCACTGCAAACAGTGTGTATCTATCCAACATAGTGGGGAGATTTTACATCACAAACTCATTACAAGTGGAACAGAAACATAGACATTCTAGTTTGACCCCTTAATCTGGAGGTCTTCTTCTTTGCATAAAAAAATCTAGAAAATTTTTAGTTAAAACTTTGGATGTAACAGAAAATTGGATAGTTGTAAGAATTCAAAGTGACGTGGAAAAAATTATTATAGGTGTAGTGTACTTTAAACCAAGTTTAGATATTTCACAACCGCTGGAATTGTTGCAAAATGTATTTAACTTAATCAACAGTAAATATAGTGATTACGTGTGCGTAATTGGGGGCGATTATAATTGTAGAATTGGTCAACTTAATCAATTAGACGATAATGTGCTAGAAAACTTTAAGTTAAGTGCTAAGAGAAGCTCTTTGGATAATATTTGTAATAATAAAGGTAGTAAGTTAATGGAATTTATGGAGCATAATGAATTTATAAATATTAATGGAAGATCATCAAATGATAATCCTGCCCAATTCACTTTTCTTGGTACACAGGGTAAATCTGTGATTGACTTAGTTTTCTGTAATTTTTGGAGCTTGAGTAAAATAACAGACCTTAAGGTTTTTGACTGGATAAACGGTTCTCACCATTTTCCAGTTTCATTACACATATCCTCCGACACTTACGATAAAAAAAATAGTAGGAATAATAATAAAATATTAAATAAACAAGTATATTTTAAGTAGGACGATAATCTAGCGTTGAGTTATTATACAAGTATGGAAATGTCTAGTAGAATTCATATTAGCAGTAATATAACAGTAAATGAAATGTGCACAAACTTAGAAAATGCTATTAAAGAATTAGCTTGCCAGTTCAGAATGCAAAAAGAAAGATTAATTTACAATAGCGATTTTAGAATATTTCATAATAAGTGGTTTGATCAGGAATGTAAAGATAAAAAATGTAATGTAAAACAATTATTGAAACTATGCAAATATGACAATTTTAAAAATGATGAACAAGTAAACAGTTATCACGAAATTAAAAACAATATAAAATATTAGTTAAAGGAAAGAAAATTAATCATCAAAAACAAATGATCAAAATATTCTATATCTATAGTTTATTATTAATACTGTAATTTAATTAATGATGTGGAATTACATACGTCATACAATTGATGTTTATACACTACTGAATATTATGAAATTTCATTCTTCTTGATGTATTTTGCAGAATGTGTGAATATGAAACGCAGTTGTATGCAAAACGCATACATAATAGTACAAAACTTTTATTAATTAAAAGAAAATATTTACACACCCTGCAATTATGGGCAGCAAGTAATAATTTAAATAGTTTAAAAATTTAATTGTGAATACTTATGTAATATAATACCAACCTCTCTCCGGTAATGTAAAACTTTTTACTTTAAATACAGAATTATTATTAATTATTATTATTATAGACTTTTACGCCAACCTGACACTCACTACTCAATAGGACAATACTGGGTAACATTCACCTATACCGGCATTATGCAAAATATTAGGCTCTGTGGAAGGGTAATCTGCCAAACCAATCCGTAAAAGTACCGTAGTACCGTAATTCACGGACGGGTTTGTCACATCACTCCTTATATTGTTCTTATTGATGCTTGAAACGAGGTGTTATGCGTCTATTTTGGTGTACACTGGGTCGTACGACGAAACTTTTGTGGGAGCGTAGATGTTGGCTCAATGACAGACGGCTGTGAAAGCCTAGTTCGTTTTCGTGTCCTCAGAGGATAGGTAGGATTAGGGACAGAGGGAAGGGAAAGGAATCGTTTGTGTTTGTATGTGTGGATGTGTTGTTCTATTTTACGTTTCTTGGTGTAAATGTGTTCTGGTTCATCAAATTGCTCATTAAGATCGGGTGTTCCTGGAATTGCGCGTTTAGATGGTACAGAGGTTGACGGACCTTGTGTGTTATTGAGTTGGGGAGAATTGTGCACCAGAGGGGTAACAGTGACGGTGCGGCAGTTGGTCGATCCTCCCTCTCCATCAGACGAATCTGGATCTGTATGTGTGTTAAGTGTTTGTGTTTCAGTGTTAGTGTATTGTGTGTTTATGTATGTGTGTTGTGTGTCTGTAAGATGAGTGTCAGTGTGTTGTTCGCTCATTGTAGATGGCTCAGATGGAGTAGAGGCAGATCTTGTGCTTTCACATATCGCAGTCGGATTCGTATTACTGAAGAACTTCCGTACTATACGACACGTGTTTATGATCACTGCCCTTTGCATAGTGACATATGTGGATTTTGGGAGACCCAAGAGGGTCAAACTAGTGTGTAGTGTGTGTGGAATGACCCCGGTGGCACTGAGCACTATTGGAACAATATGGACATGTTCCATTCGCCATTGTTGTTTTATTTAGGCTGCGAAGTCAGTGTATTTATCCAATTTAACTGCGTGTGTTTTTTGTAAGTTGTGTGTATTTGGAACCGCAATATCGATCAGATAGGTTGTCTTAGTTTTTTTCATTACGAAGGTGATATCTGGTCGGTTATGATTTATGGTCTTATCTGTAATAATCGACCGATCCCAGTAAAGTCTACAGGAGTTATTCTCCGCTGCTACTTTAGGTGTGAGCTTGTAGTAAGTTGTTTTATCGGTTATAAGGTGACGTTTAACCGCTAGTTTCTGGTATATAATTTTGCCAACCTGGTCGTGACGTTGTTTGTATTCAGACTGAGCGAGCTGAGTACAGGCAGCTGTAATATGTTGAATTGTTTCCGGTTTGGAATGGCATCTCCGGCATGAGTCAGATGTTATTGACGAGTCACGAAGTATGTATTTTGAGCAATTCTTTGTATGAATTACTTGATCTTGTATAGCCAGCATAAATCCTTCAGTCTCCGGGAAAAGACTTCCTTGACTCAACCAGGCGTGCGACGCTGCTTTGTCGACGTTACTCTGGTTAAGATCATGTGGATGTCTTCCATGTAGAGGCTTGCGGATCCATTGCTGGATTTTGTCCTCCTTCGTGACCAAGGGGCAAAAACTATCTGGCATTTCTGTGTGTGAGAGGCTTAATGGTGTGTATGCCTTGTCGGCTTGGATTATTACATTGTGTAGGTGTGATGTGTGTGTTTTGGTGTAAAAGTATTCTCGCAAGTTATGAACCTGTTTATTATGCATGTTCCTTATGTCTATAAGACCCCGACCCCCTTCGGCTCTTGGCAGCGACAGTCGTTCTATCGCTGCTTTGGAATGATGAATTCTGTATTTGGTCATAAGGACGCGGGTCTTTATCTCGATGTTATTATTCTTATTATTATTATATTATTATTATTATAGACTTTTACGCCAACCTGGCGCTCACTACTCAGTAGGACAGTACTGGGTAACATTCACCTATACCGGCATTATGCAAGGTATTAGGCTCTGTGGAAGGGTAATGTGCCAAACCAATCCGTAAAAGTACCGTAGTACATTCACGGACGGGTTTGTCACATCACTCCTTATAATGTTGTTGTTGTTGCTTGAAACGAGGTGTTATGCGTCTATTCTGGTGTACACTGGTTCGTACGACGAGACTTTTGTGGGAGCGTAGATGTTGGCTCAATGACAGACGGCTGTGAAAGCCTAGTTCGTTTTCGTGTCCTCAGAGAATAGGTAGGATTAGGGACAGAGGGAAGGGAAAGGACTGTTTGTGTTTGTGTGTGTGTTCGTGTATGTGTGTGGATGTGTCGTTCTATTTTACGTTTCTTGGTGTAAATGTGTTCTGGTTCATCAAAATGCTCATTAAGATCTGGTGTTCCTGGAGTTGCGCGTTTAGACGGTACAGAGGTTGACGGACTTTGTGTGTTATTGAGTTGGGGAGGATTGTGCACCAGAGCGGTAACAGTGATGGTGCGGCAGTTGGTCGATCCTCCCTCTCCATCAGACGAATCTGGATCTGTATGTGTGTTAAGTGTTTGTGTTTCAGTGTTAGTGTATTGTGTGTTTATGTATGTGTGTTGTGTGTCAGTAGGATGAGTGTCAGTGTATTGTTCGCTCACTGTAGATGGCTCAGATGGAGTAGAAGCAGGTCTTGTGCTTTCACGTATCGCAGTCGGATTCGTATTACTGAGGAACTTCCGTACTATACGACACGTGTTTATGATCACTGCCTTTTGCATAGTGACATATGTGTATTTTGGGAGACCCAAGAGGCTCAAACTATTATGTAGTGTGTGTGGAATGACCCCGGTGGCACTGAGCACTATTGGAACGATGTGGACATGTTCCATTCGCCATTGTTGTTTTATTTCGGCTGCGAGGTCAGTGTATTTATCCAATTTAACTGCGTGTGTTTTTTGTAAGTTGTGTGTATTTGGAACCGCAATATCGATCAGATAGGTTGTCTTAGTGTTTTTCATTACGAAGGTGATATCTGGTCGATTATGATTTATGGTCTTATCTGTAATAATCGACCGATCCCAGTAAAGTCTACAGGAGTCATTCTCCGCTACTACTTTTGGTGTGAGCTTGTAGTAAGGTGTTTTATCGGTTATAAGGTGGTACTTAACCGCTAGCTTCTGGTATATGATTTTGCCAACCTGGTCGTGACGGTGTTTGTATTCGGACTGAGCGAGCTGAGTACAGGCAGCTGTGATGTGTTGGATCGTTTCAGGTTTGGAATGGCATCTCCGGCATGAGTCAGATGTTATTGACGAGTCACGAAGTATGTATTTTGAGTAATTCTTTGTATGAATTACTTGATCTTGTATAGCTAGCATGAATCCTTCAGTCTCCGGGAAAAGACTTCCTTGACTCAACCAGGCGTGCGACGCTGCTTTGTCGACGTTACTCTGATTAAGATCATGTGGATGTCTCCCATGTAAAGGCTTCCGAATCCATTGCTGAATTTTGTCCTCCTTCGTGACCAAACGGCAAAAACTATCTGGCATTTCTGTGTGTGAGAGGTTTAATGGTGTGTATGCCTTGTCGGCTTGGATTATTGCATTGTGTAAGTGTGATGTGTGTGTTTTGGTGTAAAAGTATTCTCGCAAGTTATGAACCTGTTTATTATGCGTGTTCCTTATGTCTATAAGACCTCGACCCCCTTCGGCTCTTGGCAGCGTCAATCGTTCTATCGCTGCTTTGGGATGATGAATTCTGTATTTGGTCATAAGGACGCGGGTCTTGATCTCGATGTTTGTCAAGTCCGTAGGCGTCCATTTGATTACCCCAAATGAGTATGTTAGCACCGGAACTGCGTAGGTGTTAATTGCTTTGATGGTTTTTTTTCCATCAAGGTGGGTGTTCAGTAATCTCCGTACACGCGTTAGGTATTGCTGCATCAGGTGTTGTTTTACAGCGCTGTGATCTATACGTTCGTCCTGATTGAATCCGAGATACCGGTACGACTCTCCCTCGTCCATGGGCTGCATAACAGACTCTGGTTCGAGTTCGAATGCGACCGCATCTCGTTTTCCTCCAGAACGACATTGTGTTCGACATTTATCGATTCCGAACTCCATACAGAGGTCTCGCGAAACCTCGTTGGAAAGTCCCAGCAGCTGCTGTAATTGATGTTTAGTAGCTGCATAGATCTTAATATCATCCATGTACATTAGATGTGAAATGGTATGGCGCGAATTCGTTTGCGTACCTACATTGTAACCGTATTTGGTTTCATTTAACAGGCGAGAAAGTGGATTCATTGCGAGACAAAACCATAATGGACTCAATGAGTCACCTTGGAATATGCCGCGTCTTACTTGAATAAGGTCGCTTGTTGTTTTTTCATTACCAATACTTAAATGTAAGGTCGTTCGCCAGTCGGACATGATCGTTCCAAGGAAGTTCACGATACTTGGGTGTATTTTGTACAACTCCAATACTCTCCGTAACCAGGAGTGCGGGACCGAATCAAATGCCTTTTTATAATCAATAAACGCTGTGTACAGGTTACGTTTTCTCCCTTTCGCTTGTTCCAGTACTACGGAGTCAATCAGAAGCTGCTCTTTGCAGCCTTGTGACCTCTTTCGACATCCCTTTTGTTCTTCTGTCAGTATGGTGTTAATCTGACAATGCTCATTGATCTTTTCTGCCAGACAGGACGTCAAAATCTTATACACTGTAGGTAAGCAGGTGATAGGCCTATAATTCGCAGGATTTTTTGTATCACTGTTTTTAGATTTCATGTATGTGATACCCTGCGTTAGGAACTTCGGTGTCAGGTTTGGTGTTCTTATAAATAGTGTAAAGTGTTCAGCGAGATACTTGTGTGTTGATGTAAAGTGTTTGAGCCAGTAGTTTTGTATGTTGTCGATGCCAGGTGCCTTCCAGTTATGCGATCTCTGTAAAGCTCTGGAGACGTCCTCTGTAGTAATGTCCGTATAGGGCATCTCCGGAAGATGTTCGTTATTCCTGCACTCTGTATCGATCCAGCTGGCTTTGTCATTATGGTCAATGATGTTGGACCATATATTCGCCCAAAAACTATGGAGTGCATTCTTCTCCGGTAGACCATTACTGTCAGTTACCGTGTTCGTTAGAGACTGATAAAACCGTCTCTCGTTTCTGCTGAACGCTTGGTTTTGTCGTCTGCGTTCAGTACTGGTCTTATATCTTCGTAAGCGCTTCGCTAGTGCTGTTAATTTTTGGTGAAGCGTATCTCTGATCTCTGTGAGTGTTTTATTGGGTTCCTCGTATTGTGTGTGTACTGTGTGTTTGTGTAATATGTCGTGTATGTATTTGTTGAGCCGTTTGGACCTCGTACCCTGTTGGTATTGGGTGATCCTGCCGAGGTTGCATCGGATGTTGCTGATGCGTTTATTCAATCGTGTTTCCCAGGCAGGAGTTTTGTTTTCCTTCGAGTTGTACGCTACAGGTGGTGTTACATCGGACCCGTTACAACGTATAGCTGCAACGGCTCCACAATAGATAGCTGTGTGTAACTCGATAAAATTGTCACATGTTTCCAAGTGTTTAGGCAGTATTGTATTGTTTAATATCTCAACGATCTCAGCCAATCTACGTGAGGTGTGTTGTTTAGGCAACAAGTACCTATGTGTGGGGTCCGTCCCTTCAAATTCAGTAAGCGCTGTGTTAAATTCCAGTTCGATCTTTTGCAGTAGGGTGTCATTTACTGCTGTCTCATGGTGGTCAGGCTCATTCTCGACAAGTTGTTTAGTGTCGTTTTGTGTGGGGCTTTCCATTTCTGGTGGGCCGTCGTCCTGACTTTCTTCATTTTGAGCAAATTGATGTGCGACTTGTGTTTTAATGGTGTTTATGAGGGAGGAAGGGATGAGGTTATTGGTAAAAATGACACGTTTTTGGTCTGCCAGTCTCTGTTCAGTAACGCGACTTAGGTGAGGGTAGCTGTGCGCGAACTCTTGATGTAATTTTGTACGGTAACCAGTTTTGTCCGTTTCAAGTCTAGTAACTTTGAAGTATGTGCGTACGATGAATTCATTCAGTTCATCTGTCCATTGCATACGCACACGCTTCTTACCAGCTTTAGTGGTCCCCAAAGGATGCTCCGAGGAAACACTTAAAGTCGGCTGAGCCAAAGGTGTTGGGGGCTCCGTAAGTAGGGCAGTAGCATTTTGGCTGAAGGTGTTGTTACAGCTGACAGGTGGCTGCCTAGAACCCAGCCTGTCGTCACCGCGATCTAAGCTGTCACATTCAGTGGTGACCCTGATGCGCCCGGTCGCTCCACCGGCAGCGGCATTTTTCCGAGGCTTTTCTTTACTTAACTTCTCCATCCTAATGGGTTGTCCTTTTAGTCGCCTTTTACGACAAGCAGGACTTACTGTGGGCAAATTCTGCAAAGTGAAGCCCCCACCCACAGGGCGTTTATTATTATTATTATAGACTTTTACGCCAACCTGGCGCTCACTACTCAGTAGGACAGTACTGGGTAACATTCACCTATACCGGCATTATGCAAGGTATTAGGCTCTGTGGAAGGGTAATGTGCCAAACCAATCCGTAAAAGTACCGTAGTACATTCACGGACGGGTTTGTCACATCACTCCCTATATTGTTGTTATTGCTACTTGAAACGAGGTGTTATTCGTCTATTTTGGTGTACACTGGGTCGTACGGCGAGACTTTTGTGGGAGCGTAGATGTTGGCTCAATGACAGAGGGCTGTGAAAGCCTAGTTCGTTTTCGTGTCCTCAAATGGTAGGTAGGAGTAGGGACAGAGGGAAGGGAAAGGACTGTTTGTTTTTGTGTGTGTGTTTGTGTATGTGTGTGGATGTGTCTTTCTATTTTACGTTTCTTGGTGTAGATGTTTTCTGGTTCATCAAATTGCTCATTAAGATCGGGTGTTCCTGGAACTGCGCGTTTAGATGGTACAGAGGTTGACGGACCTTGTGTGTTATTGAATTGAGGAGGATTGTGCACCAGAGCGGTAACAGTGACAGTGCGGCAGTTGTTCGATCCCCCCTCTCCATCAGACGAATCTGGATCTGTATGTGTGTTGAGTGTTTGTCTTTCAGTGTTAGTGTATTGTGTGTTTATGTATGTGTGTTGTGTGTCAGTAGGATGAGTGTCAGTGTATTGTTCGCTCACTGTAGATGGCTCAGATGGAGTAGAAGCAGGTCTTGTGCTTTCACATATCGCAGTCGGATTCGTATTACTGAGGAACTTCCGTACTATACGACACGTGTTTATGATCACTGCCTTTTGCATAGTGACATATGTGTATTTTGGGAGACCCAAGAGGCTCAAACTATTATGTAGTGTGTGTGGAATGACCCCGGTGGCACTGAGCACTATTGGAACGATGTGGACATGTTCCATTCGCCATTGTTGTTTTATTTCGGCTGCGAGGTCAGTGTATTTATCCAATTTAACTGCGTGTGTTTTTTGTAAGTTGTGTGTATTTGGAACCGCAATATCGATCAGATAGGTTGTCTTAGTGTTTTTCATTACGAAGGTGATATCTGGTCGATTATGATTTATGGTCTTATCTGTAATAATCGACCGATCCCAGTAAAGTCTACAGGAGTCATTCTCCGCTACTACTTTTGGTGTGAGCTTGTAGTAAGGTGTTTTATCGGTTATAAGGTGGTGCTTAACCGCTAGTTTCTGGTATATGATTTTGCCAACCTGGTCGTGACGGTGTTTGTATTCGGACTGAGCGAGCTGAGTACAGGCAGCTGTGATATGTTGGATCGTTTCAGGTTTGGAATGGCATCTCCGGCATGAGTCAGATGTTATTGACGAGTCACGAAGTATGTATTTTGAGTAATTCTTTGTATGAATTACTTGATCTTGTATAGCTAGCATGAATCCTTCAGTCTCCGGGAAAAGACTTCCTTGACTTAACCAGGCGTGCGACGCTGCTTTGTCGACGTTACTCTGATTAAGATCATGTGGATGTCTCCCATGTAAAGGCTTCCGAATCCATTGCTGAATTTTGTCCTCCTTCGTGACCAAACGGCAAAAACTATCTGGCATTTCTGTGTGTGAGAGGTTTAATGGTGTGTATGCCTTGTCGGCTTGGATTATTACATTGTGTAAGTGTGATGTGTGTGTTTTGGTGTAAAAGTATTCTCGCAAGTTATGAACCTGTTTATTATGCGTGTTCCTTATGTCTATAAGACCTCGACCCCCTTCGGCTCTTGGCAGCGTCAATCGTTCTATCGCTGCTTTGGGATGATGAATTCTGTATTTGGTCATAAGGACGCGGGTCTTGATCTCGATGTTTGTCAAGTCCGTAGGCGTCCATTTGATTACCCCAAATGAGTATGTTAGCACCGGAACTGCGTAGGTGTTAATTGCTTTGATGGTTTTTTTTCCATCAAGGTGGGTGCTCAGTAATCTCCGTACACGCGTTAGGTATTGCTGCATCAGGTGTTGTTTTACAGCGCTGTGATCTATACGTTCGTCCTGATTGAATCCGAGATACCGATACGACTCTCCCTCGTCCATGGGCTGCATAACAGACTCTGGTTCGAGTTCGAATGCGACCGCGTCTCGTTTTCCTCCAGAACGACATTGTGTTCGACATTTATCGATTCCGAACTCCATACAGAGGTCTCGCGAAACCTCGTTGGAAAGTCCCAGCAGCTGCTGTAATTGATGTTTAGTAGCTGCATAGATCTTAATATCATCCATGTACATTAGATGTGAAATGGTATGGCGCGAATTCGTTTGCGTACCTACATTGTAACCGTATTTGGTTTCATTTAACAGGCGAGAAAGTGGATTCATTGCGAGACAAAACCATAATGGACTCAATGAGTCGCCTTGGAATATGCCGCGTCTTACTTGAATAAGGTCGCTTGTTGTTTTTTCATTACCAATACTCAAATGTAAGGTCGTTCGCCAGTCGGACATGATCGTTCCAAGGAAGTTCACGATACTTGGGTGTATTTTGTACAGCTCCAATACTCTCCGCAACCAGGAGTGCGGGACCGAATCAAATGCCTTTTTATAATCAATAAACGCTGTGTACAGGTTACGTTTTCTCCCTTTCGCTTGTTCCAGTACTACGGAGTCAATCAGAAGCTGCTCTTTGCAGCCTTGTGACCTCTTTCGACATCCCTTTTGTTCTTCTGTCAGTATGGTGTTAATCTGACAATGCTCATTGATCTTTTCTGCCAGACAGGACGTCAAAATCTTATACACTGTAGGCAAGCAGGTGATAGGCCTATAATTCGCAGGATTTTTTGTATCACTGTTTTTAGATTTCATGTATGTGATACCCTGCGTTAGGAACTTCGGTGTCAGGTTTGGTGTTTTTATAAATAGTGTAAAGTGTTCAGCGAGATACTTGTGTGTTGATGTAAAGTGTTTGAGCCAGTAGTTTTGTATGTTGTCGATGCCAGGTGCCTTCCAGTTATGCGATCTCTGTAAAGCTCTGGAGACGTCCTCTGTAGTAATGTCCGTATAGGGCATCTCCGGAAGATGTTCGTTATTCCTGTACTCTGTATCGATCCAGCTGGCTTTGTCATTATGGTCAATGGTGTTGGACCATATATTCGCCCAGAAACTATGGAGTGCGTTCTTCTCCGGTAGACCATTACTGTCAGTTACCGTGTTCGTTAGAGACTGATAAAACCGTCTCTCGTTTCTGCTGAACGCTTGGTTTTGTCGTCTGCGTTCAGTACTGGCCTTATATCTTCGTAAGCGCTTCGCTAGTGCTGTTAATTTTTGGTGAAGCGTATCTCTGATCTCTGTGAGTGTTTTATTGGGTTCCTCGTATTGTGTGTGTACTGTGTGTTTGTGTAATATGTCGTGTATGTATTTGTTGAGCCGTTTGGACCTCGTACCCTGTTGGTATTGGGTGATCCTGCCGAGGTTGCATCGGATGTTGCTGATGCGTTTATTCAATCGTGTTTCCCAGGCAGGAGTTTTGTGTTCCTTCGAGTTGTGCGCTACAGGTGGTGTTACATCGGACCCGTTACAACGTATAGCTGCAACGGCTCCACAATAGATAGCTGTGTGTAACTCGATAAAATTGTCACATGTTTCTAAGTGTTTAGGCAGTATTGTATTGTTCAATATCTCAACGATCTCAGCCAATCTACGTGAGGTGTGTTGTTTAGGCAACAAGTACCTATGTGTGGGGTCCGTCCCTTCAAATTCAGTAAGCGCTGTGTTAAATTCCAGTTCGATCTTTTGCAGTAGGGTGTCATTTACTGCTGTCTCATGGTGGTCAGGCTCATTCTCGACAAGTTGTTGAGTGTCGTTTTGTGTGGGGCTCTCCATTTCTGGTGGGCCGTCGTCCTGACTTTCTTCATTTTGAGCAAATTGATGTGCGACTTGTGTTTTAATCGTGTTTATGAGGGAGGAAGGGATAAGGTTATTGGTAAAAATGACACGTTTTTGGTCTGCCAGTCTCTGTTCAGTGACGCGACTAAGGTGAGGGTAGGTGCGCGCGAACTCTTGATGTAATTTCGTACGGTAACCAGTTTTGTCCGTTTCAAGTCTAGTAACTTGGAAGTATGTGCGTACGATGAATTCATTCAGTTCATCTGTCCATTGCATACGCACACGCTTCTTACCAGCTTTAGTGGTCCCCAAAGGGTGCTCCGAGGAAACACTTAAAGTCGGCTGAGCCAAAGGTGTTGGGGGCTCCGTAAGTAGGGCAGTAGCATTTTGGCTGAAGGTGTTGTTACAGCTGACAGGTGGCTGCCTAGAACCCAACCTGTCGTCACCGTGATCTGAGCTGTCACATTCAGTGGTGACCCTGATGCGCCCGGTCGCTCCACCGGCAGCGGCAGTTTTCCGAGGCCTTTTTTTTGTTTTCACCATCCTAATGGGTTGTCCTTTTAGTCGCCTTTTACGACAAGCAGGACTTACTGTGGGCAAATTCTGCAAAGTGAAGCCCCCACCCACAGGGCGTTTATTATTATTATTATTATTATTATTATTATTATTATTATTATTATTATTATTATCTTTTTTTTTTAATTAAAATTGGGGGGACTCCTGCCGGTGGATGGCGCGGTCAGCAGCACCCGGCGGCATCGCCTACCAAGGGCATGCGCCGCCATAGACGATAAAGATAAAAACATACACAAAACAGACAGGAACACATAAATGCAATAGACAAGGGACAAACATACACAAGTAAAACCAACGATGAGCCCTGCCATCCCAGGGCTTAAAAAGAGCGGACAGTCCTTGGTGACGGTACGATAAGTACTAGACAGAGCGTCCGGTCACCAAGGCCTGAAAACCATCGCTGGGACTCCCTCCGAGGTGTGAAGGGCCTCGGAGTGGAGAAACCTGACTAGAAACACACAAGTATCACAGCAATTATCACAATAAAAGGTCACAGATAATACTTATTACGTCACTGGGGAGCCACAGGCCCACCAGTGACGCAATAAGGGGTTAAAGCAATACCGCTGTAGAGCCATAACAACAGGCCTACAGCGGCATAACAAAATATCACAGAAAAAGGAAACAAATGATGTACCACCTCGGGTGTAAAGAGCCCTCAGTGGTACATCGTTAAAAAGAAATAACAACAACAAAACAACACGTATAAATAACAACAGTACCACTAAGGGTGTAAAAGGCCCTTAGTGGCATAACGAGAGACTAAAAGTACCCTGCCAGACCAGCTGGAACAGGGTATGGTTAATAAATAAATAAATTAGGACATCACAAAAAACTATTGAACACAAAATTTAAAATAGACTGAGATAAAATTTACTATCGGGGGAGAATCAAGAGACGACTTGAATAAAAACTGAGATGTTAAGCCCCTACAGTCTCTGAAGAAGGTTCGAATTTCTGAGAAATTCAATCATCCTTCTTTCAGAGACAGCATCATAACTAAGAGCGTTGGCTACATTATTCGGGAGCTGCAACCTCTGGCGCAATGGCTCAAAGGTTACACATTCCTCAACTATATGTCTCACGGTCAGCGCCGTCCCGCAGGCGGCGCACCTTGGCTGATCCTCACCGGCGAGAAGATGACGATGTGTTAACGCCGTGTGGCCCAAGCGTAAACGTTTCAGGGCCACACTCTCTCGCCGGTTCAGATTTACAGGTGCCGGAGTTCTTCGGACCTCAGGTTTCACCTGTCTGAGCTTTGCCGTGAGGTTGTTCCACTCACGTTGCCATTTATGATCAATCGTGGATCGTATGCTCACTCTCAGATCCTCTGGGCGAATGGCAATGTCCTGTGGCTCACCGACTTCGGCTGCATGACGTGCTGCATGTTCTGCACCAGTGGACCGATGGTATGAGAGTGGCAGATCGCTTGCAACGCGCTCAACGAGTCGGAACAAATGAGGCATGCGCTGTCTTCTGATGTTTGACAGAATCGCAGGGCTTGCAGAATAGCAAATAATTCCGCAGTATACACA
This sequence comes from Brachynemurus nebulosus, assembly GCA_035578155.1. Classification (NCBI taxonomy): domain Eukaryota; kingdom Metazoa; phylum Arthropoda; class Insecta; order Neuroptera; family Myrmeleontidae; genus Brachynemurus; species Brachynemurus nebulosus. Next base: position 8,186,495 of record JAPWDM010000016.1, read on the forward strand.
GTGGCCTGGGGAGGAAGTGACCAAGCTTGAGGATCGTCACGAATGACGATGGCACTTCCCACACCCGTAATTATTATTATTATTATTATTATTTTTTTTTTTTTTTTAGTTAAAATTGGGGTACTGCTGCCGGTGGATGGCGCGGTCAGCAGCACCCGGCGGCATCGCCAACTAAGGGCATACGCCGCCAAAACGAGAGATAAAAACATACATAAAAACAGACAGGAACACATAAATGCGATAGACAAGGGACAAAACATACACATAATAAAATCCATCGATGGGCCCTGCCATCCCAGGGCTTAAGAAGAGCGGACATTCCTTGGTGACGGTACGATAAGTACTAGACAAAGCGTCCGGTCACCAAGGCCTGGAAGCCATCGATGGAACTCCCTCCGAGGTGCAAACGGCCCCGGAGTGGAGGAACCTGACTAGAACAACACAAAATATCACAGAATAGTATCACAAAAATATATCACAGACAGAACTTATTGCTTCACTGGGAGGCCACAATATCACAGATGGAAGAACAAATGATGTACCACCTCGGGTGTAAAAGGCCCTCGGTAGTACATCGTTAAAAAGAAATAACAACAACAAAACAGCACGTATAAATAACAACAGTACCCTAAGGGTGTAAAAGGCCCTTAGTGGCATAACGAAACACTAAAAGTACCCTGCCAGACCAGCTGGAACAGGGTATGGTTAATAAATAAATAAATTAAGACACTCACAAGAAATTTTTGAACACATAAAGATAAAAACTTTGTCTCAAATAAAATTAACTGTCGGGGGAGAAACAAGAGACGACTTGTATAAAATTCAGAGATGTAATGCCCCTAAAGTCTCTGAAGAAGATGCGAATTTCGGAGAAATTCAAGCATCTTTCTTTCAGAGACTGCATCGTAAGCTAAAGCTTCGGCTACATTATTCGGGAGCTGCAACCTCTGGCGCAATGGCTCAAAGGTTACACATTCCTCAACTATATGCCTCACGGTCAGCGCCGTCCCGCAGGCGGCGCACCTTGGCAGATCCTCACCGGCGAGAAGATGACGGTGTGTTAACGCCGTGTGGCCCAAGCGTAAACGCGTCAGGGCCACACTCTCTCGCCGGCTCAGATTTACAGGTGCCGGAGTTCTTCGGACCTCAGATTTCACCTGTTTGAGCTTCACCGTGAGGTTGTTCCACTCACGTTGCCATTTCTGATCGATCGCCGATCTTATGCACACTCTCAGATCCTCTGGGCGTATGGCAATGTCCTGTGGCTCACCGACTTCGGCTGCATGACGTGCTGCCTGGTCGGCGAGTTCATTGCCAGGTATCCCCACATGTCCGGGAATCCAAAAGAAGGTGATAGACTTTTGGCGGAGCATGTAGAGACACGTTCGGATGTTCTGCACCAGTGGATCGATGGTATGAGAGTGGCAGATCGCTTGCAACGCGCTCAACGAGTCGGAACAAATGAGGAATGCGCTGTCTTCAGATGTTTGACAGAATCGCAGGGCTTTCAAAATCGCAAATAATTCCGCAGTATACACAGTGGCCTGGGGAGGAAGTGTCCAAGCGTGAGGATCGTCACGAATGACGATGGCACTTCCCACGCCCGTAGCTGTTTTGGAACCATCTGTGTATATGCAGAGAGAGTCAAGTTCGCTAATGATCTCGTAGAAGCGGGATCGATACTCGAATGAACTGGTCTCCTCTTTGTTGAGACCAGTTAGGTCGAAACGACACCTTACATTAGGGATCAGCCAAGGAGGTACTTCCATAGGACGTTTAGGAAGTACCTTGGCGAACTGTAAGTGCAGACTCTCTAATAATTCCTGCGTTCGAACATTATTATTATTATTATTATTATTTTTTTTTTTTTTGATTAAAATAAGGTTACTGCTGCCGGTGGATGGCGCGGTCAGCAGCACCCGGCGGCATCGCCAACAGAGGGCATGCGCCGCCATAAACGATAAATAAAAACATACACAAAACAGACAGGAACACATAAATGCGATAGACAAGGGACAAAACATACACATAATAAAATCCATCGATGGGCCCTGCCATCCCAGGGCTTAAAAAGAGTGGACAGTCCTTGGTGACGGTACGGTAAGTACTAGACAGAACGTCCGGTCACCAAGGCCTGGAAGCCATCGCTGGAACCCCCTCCGAGGCATAAAAGGCCCCGGAGTGGAGGAACCTGACTAGAAACACACAAATGACTAGAATTTTAAATCACAGAAGTAATCACAGATAATACTTATTGCATCGCTGAGGAGCCACAGGACCACCAGCGACGCAATAAGGAGTTAAAACAATACCGCTGTGGAGCCATAACAACAGGCCCACAGCGGCATAACAAAATATCACAGATAAATAAAAACAAGTGATGTACCACCTAGGGTGTAAAAGGCCTTCGGTGGTACATCCATAAAAAACAATAACAAAAACAACAAAACATGTATGAATAACAAAGTACCACTAAGGGTGTAAAAGGCCCTTAGTGGCATAACGAGAGACTAAAAGTACCCTGCCAGACCAGCTGGAACAGGGTATGGGTAATAAATAAATAAATAAATTAGGACAACACAGTTCATTTTGAAAACACGTAGATTAAAATAACCTGAAAAATAAAATTATATGTCGGGGGAGAAGCAAGAGACGACTTGAATAAAATTAAGAGATGAAATGCCCCTAAAGTCTCTGAAGAAGATGCGAATTTCGGAGAAATTCAAGCATCTTTCTTTCAGAGACAGCATCATAACTTAATGCGTCGGCTACATTATTCGGGAGCTGCAACCTCTGGCGCAATGGCGCAAAGGTTACACATTCCTCAACTATATGCCTCACGGTCAGCGCCGTCCCGCAGGCGGCGCACCTTGGCTGATCCTCACCGGCGAGAAGATGACGATGTGTTAACGCCGTGTATTATTATTATTATTATTATTACTATTATTATTATTGTTATTATTATTATTTTTATTATAAAAGATTAACGAAAAAACGCGACTGCACTTCAAAGACCCCCAGGCGGAGGAAAAAGTGTCCGTGCAGCGTACCAAGTCAGGTACTTCTAGGTCAGGTACTTAATGTCCGTCATACAGAATCCCCTTCCTGGTCTTCCCTACCTAATAAATCCCCGAACCTCGCTGCAAAACCATGACAGTGGGAGATTCATGAACTCCCGGAGAAAGTCGTCTCGTGCGACCGGAGCGTGCGGAGCGTCCCGATAATAACTGCTTTTTGCATTAACGCCGCTAACATGTTGGCGTGAGATCTACAAGCCGGAATGATGTTAAGATTGCGCACAAAGGAGTTATGCACACCCCCCAGACATCCGATTATAAGTACGACCAAGTGGACAGTATAGCCCGGGTACAGTTGTCGCAGTTCATGTATTAGATCTTGATATTTAATCCTTTTTTGCTCCTACTTTTCGACTATGTTAGTTTCCGCCGGAGCAGAGAACTCGATAACATACATAGTCTGAGATGTTAAAACTTGGAGCACAACATCAGGCTTATTAGCGTTCAATTACCTGGTAGTTACAACCGGCATATTCCAAAAGATCTTGCACTTTTGGTTGGCAACAAAGGATTCTACTTCCGCAGGATCGTAGGGCAAGACTGGTGTTTTGTCAACTTCGTAATGATGACGAAGATAAAAGTAGAGCACACGCAACGCTGCATTATGGCGATGGATATAGGTGGATTTAGCATAATAAGAACAACCTGAAGTCAGGTGCATTAAGGTTTCCGGGTATGCTTTGCATGCCCGACACGAGGTACTCGAAACCCCTCTATTACCCATCACATATTTTTGGTGTGTTAAAGTGTTCCACACTCCATCTTGAGCTGCCATGATAAAGCCCTCTGTTTCCGATTTAAGTCCATTAGCTCTCAAGAAAGCCCAAGTGAGTTCGCTTGAAAGGCCAAGGTTGTCAAGGTGTCGGTAGAACATACCCTGGTGAACTTTGTCGCGATGTTTATTGAGCAGATGTTGTTGCCTGGCTCTCTTGATTGCCGACTTTTGGCGCGACTGTGATAGTGAAAGAATGTTATCATTACCGTCGCGACTACGCGGATCGAAGACTAAGCCCAAGATATCGGCGGCACGTTGCGCTGCTGTGAATAAAAATGCGCCTACGCCAGCAAGCTCGTGATCCCTGACGAGTTGCAATAGCGGGTCTGAACTGTTAAGTACACGACAAGCTGTACCTAAGACTATATGATCATGTAAACGTTCGACTGACAGGAGCCACCTCCCCTCCTGGTCTCGTGGGAGGTAAAGTCGTTGTGTCGATGCGCGTGGGTGTAAACTACGGTAGATATTCATTATTTTTCGCGTGTCTCGGTCTAGTTCCTCCAATTCATTCACATTCCACTTAATTGAGCCAAAAGTATATAAAAGGATGGGTATGGCTAACATATTTGTAGCGCTGGTCTTATTCTTCGCCGACAATTCGGAACTCCAAATTTGTCGGAGAAGGCGTTTATATCTACTACTTAAGACGGCCTTCATGTTCTTCACGTCCTGGATGTGACTTTCGCCAACACCAAGGTACGTATAGGTCGCTCCTTCATCAAGATGTTCTATGATGCTTCCATCCACTAATTGGGCGTGTGAATCAAAATTCAGAACTACACCATGCTTACAGTGCACCACCGCGCATTTGTCCAGTCCGAACTCCATAACGATCACGTGCGTGTATTTGTGTGTTAATTTTAGAGAGCCGTTTAGATCACTCTCCGACGAGGCATACAGTTTTAAGTCATCCATATAAAATAAATGTGTGGCTTTATGCTCGCGATTTCTTACCGGGCCACACAAGTAGTCTCCTTGGTATACGCCTCGTTTGTATGTCACCAACTCCGTTGACACAACGTGTTCACCGGATGTTATCGTGAACCTTGTTTTCCAGAGCGGCAACAGGTGTTCAATACATTTAATAATGTCGGGGTGGACTCGCAGATAATGGAGCAAATAGATAATGGGCTCATGCGACGTTGTGTCAAATGCTTTCCGATAGTCCACCCAGGCCATGCTCAGGTTGCGTTTGTGCTGTCTAGCGTCCTGACAGATACATCTGTCGACCAGCAAGTTGTCTTTGCAACCCGACATTCCTCTTTTTGAACCTCGTTGTTCATAGATCGAACTCCACACTGGTTCAATCGCCTTCAAAATGCGTTCATATAGAATTGAAGTGAACTCTTTATACACAATGTTCAGGCACGTTATCGGTCTGTAGTTCTGTGGTTGCGATAGGTCTCCGTTTTTCGGTATTAGGACCGTTCTTCCCTCAGCGAGCCACGCTGGTATTGGCTCACAGTTAAATAACCAATTTGAAAATATACGAGCAAGGTGGCGGTAGGTACTAGTGAGCTTCTTCCACCAAAAATTCGTTATTCCATCAATGCCCGGAGCCGAATAGTTCTTCTTGCCTTTGAAAGCAAGTTCGATTTCCTCTTTATCAACAGATGTTATAATGGTATGAGATGGCACTTTGCCGAGCTGTTGTTTGCAGTACCATCTAAACGGGCTGATGGGAATACAGTCCAGGTCAGTCTTTTTAGTCGTCTCATATATCCCCCGCCAATAATCCTCTATTGTGTCGACAGTCGGCGGTTGCTCCACGACAAGGTTTTTGGTGCGAACAGGCGTGAAGGGTTTGATTTAAAGATCTTATTTTCCCGAAGGCACCGTTCACGCCGGGCTAATTTCTGCTTGGCCAGGGCCAATGCGCGCATCTTATCCAAATGTGTCTGTTTGATGGTCAACAGATTGCCCAAATTGATTGTGTGATAGCGGTACCTTAGTTTTCTGGCAAAAGTCCGTACCTTTCGCGTAAAGCGCCTGTTGGTCTGAATATATTCTATCACACATTGGATAAGCGATACCAGCTGTCGTAGTGCCCTCACCTTGGTGTCAATTTGTTTAATACGAATACGTGCCTTCTCCTCTGCAGTCTTTTGCTGCTTAGTACATGGGGTCAGGACACGCATCGCTGCATATACTGCGTTGTCGACGTCGGTGAGATCACTGGATGGGGATAGATGATCGTCCAAAATTTCGTTTAGTAGGGTCAGTTGTTCGCCCTTTACATACGTCCGTCGGTGTTTGGGACGTGGTCGTTTGTCAAAGTCTAAGTCGGTATCGAGAAGATCGCGAAATTGTTTTCTTAAATTGTCTGAGACAGAAAGGGATTTATTTAGATCGGCATCATTCTGTGTGGGAGCTGAACTGGTTCTGGTGTTAGACTCTAGCACAGTATCTGTGTTGGCTTGATTTAACAAGTCCGTCTGTGCCTCAGTAACTACGCTGTCACCGCAAGTTACCGGTTGATCCCGCTCTGTGATGTTATTGGTCGAGCTCTCACCGTTGACCGCAGAATCCTGTTCAACTTCCACCACTGCAGTTTCAGCAGCCCTAGCTTCTTCGCGAGCTTCTCGATTATTGTCATGTCCGGTAGGTATGTTTAATGATTCGGGCTACATGGTCACGCAGATTTTGTGGCGTTAAATTAGAGTGTTCGGGATGCATCTGGCACCATATGGCGTGCATCCTTGCCATGTACCCTCTCTTATTCGGCTCACTTTGTACGCGGCACGTGAGGAAATCTCTCCTCAAGCTGTTCGTCCACTCCAGGCGCACGAGACGAGAATATGAATTTTGACTGGTTCCGCCTTTATTAGCGGGCCCATCCGAGAGACCCGCAGCACGACCAGCCTTCCTAGTTCTTTTACCGTTTGGAACTAGTAGAAATCCTGTTAGGGGTAGTTAGCCCGTTAACAGAGACCACCATTTAGCGCTGGTTGACTCCACGCACCAGGTACCAGAAAGTACCTGGTCTTAGCTCGGGAACCCCGGGAGCGCTACTTCCCGTGTTGTTGTAGCACCCGACCACCTAAGCAACCAGGTTTTACAACAAGCCCCTGAGGGTTTATTATTATTATTATTATTATTATTATTATTATTATTATTATTATTATTTAAATTATCTAAAATTATCTAAATACCATGTTTTTCTATTAATGAAGTAGTTTTTTCTTTCCTTTTTTTGAAAAATTTCGTAATAATTTTCATAAAATAAGTGTTTGTTAGAAAATCAGGCCAAAAGCGGCTCATTTTTGAGGTGACTATTTGAGAACAATTTGGTTATAGGTATTCATAAAACTTCAAAATAAAAAAAGGAATATTATGTAAATTATGGTCGTTTATTATTACTATGTTTTAAAGCTAACGAAAATTTTCAAAATTAAAAATTTTGCTTTCCAAATGAAAATTATCAGAATTGATATCTTTGTTTACAAATTGTAACGTCGTTTTAAAGTAATAGCGCATTTTAAATCATTTGAATCATTGTTGAAATACAGTTACCTACTATTCAAGTTGAATTACTATTCAAACTTTAATTTTGGTGTGATTGACTACCTACGAGATATTCAAAATTTTACTTTTCAACCAAACATTCCCAAATTCTGTGCAGAATTAAGTCCTTATAGTCCGTTAACTCCACTCGCCAAACAAGCCTAATCTGACAGTTGTCATATTTTAACGACGTATCCAATTTCCACACCTTCTGACCTTTCCATAGATCAGAGGTATTTTTGTCGTCCATTTTTTTCGTGATCTCAATAAAATTTGAACAAAATATGTGTATAGTCGAGATTCGTCCAGCTGTTTACTGCTGACCCCTTTTTGGGAATTCTAACGTACAATTTTAATTTCACTTTCATTTTCTCCTGGGTCTGGGTAGTATTTGAACAAAATTTGGTCGAAATCCATCCAACCGTTAATTTTGGGTTTTGTCTAGAGAATCGCACAACCTTAAGAAATCCTAAAAATTTTTCTGAGACTGTGAGAGGCCTGTTCGTATCACTTTTGCTCAACTTATTGTAATTTTATCTAAAACAAATTAGAAAAGTATACGACATCCATATTTTATACTTATGCATATATAAAGAGGTTAAATTAATTTTTTTTTTAAAAAGTCATTCTGGATCAATTCTGGATTATGTAAAATGTTTCTAAAAACACAATTCACAAATAGAATATCCGCCCCGAAATGCAACACTGTGTAATCGTTGTAAAAAATAATGCACAAAGTAAAAAATTCTATTGCTCAAAATGGTAAATAATAACGGTCTTAAAATAATGTATAAAATGTAAAATATTATTTCACAAATAGTGATTTTATTGTTTGAAATATAGGGTAAATGTAATGCACAAAAATATAAAATTCTATTGCACACAGTGTTAAATCTATTGTTTAAAGTGTATAAAATAATGCGCGCTTAAATGATAGCCATTTTGAAATCTAGGTACAGAGTTCGCAGTGGTTTGGGCTAGCAACACCATCTTTTATAATTAGTGTAACTATCAAAGGATTTGCAGCGTCATCTTGTGGCCAGACTTAGAATTTACGTATAGAGTTCGACCTTGTGTCCGACTAGCAGCGCCATCTCGTGACCAGACTTAGAATTTACTCAAAAAATCGGATGGTGGAATGGTGGTTCCGAAACTGTCACAAATCTGCTACTCCTAAACTACATGAAATTTGGGAAGTTTGAAGATAGCATTCACACGTATTTTAGTGCTTCTGCAAAATTCATCCAATTTAACCGAAACTGTATCTCTCACCGTTTGCGAAGTTCCCATGCCATACCGTATAACTTTCCTCTTACATTCACCCACTCATAACCGGATACGTACCTATATAACAAGTGAGACGCTAAGAAAAACCAAGCTCACGAACGGCCCACGTCATCTTGATATGAATTTGCCCTAAATAAGAAATTTATTACAACTCTTAAAGAATATCAGAACTCAGTTTTCAACATTAATATTGTAGTTACATTTAAAAAAAATTAATTCTGTACACAGGTAGTAAAAAATATTACATAAATTTATCCGATATTGTTTCATAAAAATTAATATTATTTTATAAGAAGAACATCAAAGCTCGTCTTTTAAGTGTGTGTAAGGTATTTGAACATTTTTATAATAAGCGCAACAAACGAGAAATATAAATATAACAAAAAATGCATCTGCTACATAAACATACCTTTTAGCGAATTTCCAAAACTGGAAATTCAGCTATTACAGCAGGTGTGATGACGCGACCTAAGTCCGGGACCATAACAGAAATATGTTTTGAGGTCCCTAGAATACGAAAATGATATTCACTAAAATTTATAATAAAAAATTCTTCGTGAAATATATATATATATATATATATATATATATATATATATATATATATATATATATATATATATATATATCGCCACGATAACTTTCGAATGAAACGTTTAATGCTTATGAAATTTCGTATGGAGACTCAATTTTGATCTGGCTTGGCTAAGTTTTTTAGCCAAACACATCGGATGCCCAGAAGTAGGTTTTTCGGACGTTTTTTGTCAAAAAACTAAGTTTTCTGTCAGAATTAAACAACTTTTTAAATTTTTTTATACCATTGAAAAAATTAGAAAAAATTATATAGGACATGTTTTTGAATTTTTACTTTACGTAAATTAATTCCAGAGAAAAATTAAGAAATTTGTTAGAAATGGATTAAAAAATTTCCAAAGGGATATTTGTTGTCTTTTTTTATTATATGGACAAACTATCTCCATTTCAATTTTTAAAATGGTACATTTTCAAAAAGGAAGCTTTTTGAGTGATATGTAATGAACAATTTTTTTTAAGCAAGGCAATCGGCGATATACATGTGTCGCACTTAATCATATGAAATCCTTATTTAGTTTTGTCTCAAGTTGTTTTTTTTAAAACCGCTGGATACTATGGCAATACGTCATGACAATTTGAAATTAATAATGTCGGCCTTTCCACAGTATATTTCATCTGAATTAGACGCAAGACGTAAGACGTAACTAATGTTCCAAAATGTTTTCTAATTTAATTGATTTTATGTAGTTATCTTAAATATCAGTAAAATTTGCTGAAGACATAACATCCATTTAAATTTCTTTTTTATTATTAAGTTAAAAAAGTATTCAACATTTTAATTGACATTTTTGATTGTGTAAAAAGCCACATTACGTATTTTGACATATAAATAACAAAAATATCCTAGGTAGTATGATTTTCAATTATTTTAAAAAACTTTTATAAGATTAAATTTTTCAATAAAAATTTATAAAATAATATTACATTTAGATTGCATTTAAATATTTATTAATTATGTAAATAAATTTAATATGTAAATAAATCATTTATAACAATTAAATTTAAAATATGAACTTTTCCAAAAATTTGAAAATTTGAATTTTTTTGTTCATTTATAAGGTAAAAGATCCGGTAATTGACCCTGGCCCAGTTTCTGAACTTTTCAACTTTGTTATAAATTAATAAAAAAACTATATTTTAAATAAGAAAAAAAAAATAAATTGTTAATTTAAAGTAATCTATTCTGTGTCTAATGAACAGCAATTTAAAAAGTTTAGAATATATTAACTAAATAAAAAAAAATTTTTAAGTTTAAAATGTGTGTAAAAACTATTTTTTTGGTAGTTTCCTAACAGTTTATGTTACAAAGTACTCATTTTGATCTGTGCAATATTCATCATGTAAGTATGAAAACTTAATTAAAAATATATGAGCAGGTTAATATTTGTTTAAAATTTATTTTAAAATATTTATAAAATACCTTAGAATGACTTTTATTATTGAAATATGAGGGTCAATTACTAGGCTCACTTCTAAAGTGGTATGGCCCAATTAAATTCTAACCAGTTTTTGTTAGTTATTTTGTTATTTATAGTTATCTTCGATTAGTTTTTGTTATTTTTCATAACGTATATAACATTAAACATTCATTTTTATCAATAAAAAATTATTTATAAATTAAATTTTAAAAAACTGTATTTTTAAATTTAAGGATCAGAAACTAGGCCACTGTCAGGGTCAAAAACTGTCACATGAGAAATTTTGAAGGTCAGAAACTGGGTCCTTTTTGTCAATTTTTAAAACATTAATTTAAATTATTAATTCAATTCAAATAATTATTTTACTTGTATGGCTTTATTTTGAAAGCCATAAACTAGTTGATAAAATTATTAATTGTCTCTTAAGTTTAAACTTATATTTATTACTGTCGTTTAACCTCAGCCGTCACTCTTAAAAGGTCAGAAACTAGGCCCGTTACCTTATGGTTTAGATTTTATAATACCCATGTTTCTGTCAAAATTCGTAATGACTGATTCTCTGATTAACAGTTCTGAATTTGAATCGCTTTACAAAAATTTAAAGTGGAAACTTAAAATAAATTGAAAAACTGAAACTGATTGTAATTGAACTGTAATTGAAAAATAACTTTTTCACATGCTTCCTCTATTTTCCTACATTTTTTCATAGTGACAATATCTTTGGTGGGAACGTTCTTCGTTTTCATGATTGACAACTCTCTATTTTTAAGGATAAAATCTAAACGAAAGTGGAAAAATTTATTTTCAAATATAAAGAAGAGAATATTATATATAAATAATGAAAGAATTTTGTATATGCGATCCTAAAGTTCCCTGTAAAGTGACCTGTAAAAGATCAAACTGTTTGTCAAATTTTACATGTTTGTCAAATTATTTGATAGTATGCAGCTTTGTTTGACGTGTTTGCGAACAATTTACGTGTTTAATGTGTTTGATGAAAACCTTGATTGATCAACTTGTTTGACGTGTTTGACCAACAAGTTTGAAGGTGAGCAGCAGTGTTTGTTGTGTTTGTCAAACAAGCTCTATTATATTATGATATTCAACATCTAAGCCTTTAGCTTTAAATTGCCCCAAAATGAATAGCAAATTTGACAAAATTGTACGAGCAATCTTTTTTCCGTAATTTTCATTATTTATTCTATGTTTGGCCAAGTTTTATCTAATAAAATTATTTTATGGGGACCACCAGTGTGACAAACTACGGGCAAATTTGTCAAATTTGTTTGAGTTTTGATTTGATCGTTTAAGCTATTGTTTGATGAAAACGTGAAGTTTGACAAACAAAGGGCATAGCCGGGTAAGATACGGAAAACGGCCCTTGACGTAAAAGGAAATAATATTTCTTAGCCCCAGATCCATTCCTGCAAAATTTCAACCCCCGAGGCTAATAGCTAGTTTATGAATACACAAACAGGAAAAATTTTCAAAAAAAATTGTTTTTTGACGACATTACTGAGCCGATTTATTTGAGTTTTAATATATATTGTGTACTCACCTTAGGCAAAGTAATAAAAAAAAAAATTAACGTTATACCCCTTTATTACACTAATTTTTTTAAATTTTTAAATTTAAGTAAATTTTTTTTTGGCACTTACGCGTTAGTGACACCGTTTTGTTCAATAATATGTCTGTTAGTACTCTATAACATATATTTTTATGGAAAAATTTTAGTTGGTAGAACATAGTAACATTTCAATACATATGCATGGCATGTTCGGTACTACATATATTACTTATGTATAAAAAGTACTATAAAGTAAAATATCTACCCTATTTCTAGAATAATATAATTACCTACGTTCATAACTACGATAAACTAGTTTAAATTTACAAAAGTGCAACACAATCTGCCGTTTGTCTTTTTTTATTAATAAAAGAAAATAGATATTGATTTACCTTTTTTAGTGTTTTCTTCCTTTGTAAGACGACAGGTGAAACTTTAGTAGCTCATACATCACGTCTTACGATGTCAACAATTTCATACAAAGTATCTTAGCTGTCAAAATTGTATACCAGTTGGTCATTTCGTCATAATTCCCCATGACCCGTCATCGTGTTAACAAAAGAAGACAAACAGCAGATAACGGTAGACGTTTGTCTAAGCTTGTTTGTCGTAGTTATGACGTATGTAATTTTATTACAGAAATAATCCACTTTCTGCACCCCCTTAAGAAGTGCAACAAAAACATCAAGTGGGGGGGGGGGCGAGCTACATATTCCGCACACATGTACACTACTTTCTTCAAGTTAGTTTATGTAGCTACATGTAATTTACCTACATATTTTTATAACTGCAACAGGGTTTAGCCGGACTGTTGTTATTACTATACATTATTGAAGAGTTTTGTTCTATTTATTAAGTTAATGTTTATTATTATTAAAACAATATAACATTTTAGACGTATTATTATTATTATTATCTTTATTTAAATCAAGTTTCTAAAACATAATTTTTATTGAGTTAGATGTAATTTTAATTAGTAAGTATGCTGAGATAGTTTTACTGATTTCATTCAAAAATTCAGATTCATGGTAAAATTAGCCATGAAAATTATTTTTTAATAAGTTAAAACATATTTTTTATAGCAAGTCAAAATATATATATTTTTAGACCATCACAGGAACTCCAAGAACAGTAGTTAGAAATAATGCAGATGCTTTACTTTATGGTCCTTTTTATACATAAGTAATATATGTAGTACCGAACATAGCATGCATTTGTACTGAAATATTACTATGTTCTACCAACTAAAATTTTTCCGTAAAAATACTAAGAGACATTGAACAAAAAATGGTAGATGTCGCTAACGCGTAAGTGCCAAAAAAAAAAAATAATTTACTTAAATTTAAAAATTTAAAAAAATTAGTATAATAAAGGGATATAACGTTAATTTTTTTTATTACTTTGCCTAAGGTGGGTGCACAATATATATTAAACTCAAATAAATCGCTCAGAAATTTCGTCAAAAAAAATTTTTTTTGAAAACTTTTGTCTGTTTGTGTATTCATAAACTATTAGCTTTGGAGGGTTGAAATTTTGCAGGAATGTATCTGGGGCTAAGAAGTATTATTTTTTATAAAAACAATCAATTTTGCGTCAAGGGCCGTTTTCCCTATCTTAACCGGCTATGCCCTTTGTCAAACAAATTTGATCATTTACAGGATGCTTAAAACTCAGCTTCATTGAAAATAGATTCAAATTTTATGTAATTTCACTTACCTAATTATAATGTAGGTACTTTGAAAATTTATTATTTTTCTAAACCCTATAACCCTAAAAATATTTCATTTTTACTTAACTACTAAAATATTACAGATTTCATAAATTTATATTTTCAGAATTTATTCATTTCACAGAAAATCCTAAATTGTTAAAAAGTTAAATAATTAATAACAATAAAAAAATAAATTAAAAAAAGAAAGCATTTATTTATATTTGAATTTTTATAAACACATGTATTAAATATTTTATATCCATTTTAACTAAATTGTCAAATTTTTCACACACATTGTTAATTATTTGTCACGGCTTTAACTCCGTTGTCCCGGTGTCGGGACGTCCATTGGTCCCGGTTTTTCAAACTAATTATTTCTTATTTTCATCATGTTAAACCTACTCGTAAGTATACAATTTTTCGTTTTAAATAACGAATAGCACAATACACTTCACTAAGTATTATATTGAAAGATCAACTAGGTAGGTTTTTTTTTTCTGGAACCCACAAAGAACTTTTTCATGATCGTAAAACAGTTTTCGGGACTGGTGGTATCATCAAAATAAGGTTGAGATTGATATTTCATAACTGAGTTCCATGTCAAAATTTTAAAACCTATACAAAAAATATATTCACAGCAAGTCAAAATATTTTACACCTAAAAATATTTAAAAAAAATTAATTATATATTCAATTTTCCTAGTTTTTTTGATTTTACATTAGCATAGCAATAAAAATAACCACAATATTTACTTTAACTTTTTAATCATATATTACCTACCTAAATAAATTATTGTAATATTAAGTATTTTGTTTATGTTCCTGATTTGTGTCAAACAATTAAACAATCAAAATTACAAGAATGCATTCAAATTTAAATGCAGAACTATAGTTAAGTGCCGCTAAAAACGCCACTATACACAAGTACCAACATTACATAATTAAATGTTCATGTTTTAATACATTTTTCCCTGAAAATTAAATTGTCTAATAAGAACTACAATTTCATAAGAGATTTTATAAAATTTTAAAAATATATACTTTTTAGAACAGGGGGCAATTAAATTTGAAAAAAATTAACATTTTAAACAAAGAAGCCATTATAATAGGTGATCTATACATATAATACAACTATATGAAGACCGTTTCTGTACATGGAATTCTTTTTGAAAATTTTGCTGGTACTGTAAATAGTTATCAATGTAGATATCAAAACAGCGATTATTAAAATTTTTGTCTGTCCGTATGTGTGTGTGTCTGTTCACGCATCACGTAAAAATTACTGGACGGATTTTAATAAAATTTGGGGTGCTGATAACTTATTACCTGGGTCAACATCTAAGATACTTTTTACTCCGGGAAAATGTCTAATTTCCAGGGGAAAATGGAAAAACCATGTTAAGCATATTATTGAACAAAAAATGGTAGGTGTCGCTAACGCGTAAGTGCCAAAATAAAATTTACTTAAATTTAAAAATTTAAAAAGTTACGCAGTAACTATTGAACGGATTTTGATGCAATTTAGTGTGGTGATAACCTATTATCTGAGTTAACATCTAAGATACTTTTATTTCGGGAAAGTGTCTCATCCCCACGGGAAAATAGAAAAACCATTTTGAACATGTGCACATATTACGCAAAAACTATTGAACGGATTTTTATGGTGTAGTGATAACTTATTACCTGCGTCAACATTTAGGATACTTTTTATTATAGGAAAATATTTCCTTCCCTCGGGAAAATACAAAAATCATTTTGAGCATGTGAATGCATTACGCAAAACTATTATTCTCTACAAATGCTTTATAATGATTATACTTATATACTTCTCATTTATTTTATCCGCGAACAACGTCACGGGTACAACTAGTATTTAACAAAGGAATTCTTTCCACATAATTATAGTACGTATAAATATGTTAACCATGTCACAAGCGAGAAATCAAAAATTTTGTTGAATTTCTTCTTGGATAATAATGAAGTAGAACACATTTTTCACGTAATGAGTATCAGAATTCTGATTTAATTAATATTTTTATTCACCATAAATTAAATAAAAAATAACTTTACAACAAATTTCGTTTTAAAAATAAAAAATTTATCCATTTTACAGCATTTCTACTAATAATTTGAATCAGTAGTTTTGAAGGACGTTTTTAACATCGAAATATTCCATAATACAAAATTTCATATAGTGAGGACTATTTCTATTTTAAATTACTTTCGAATTTTCGAAAATTTGATTGCCTATATTTCCGAGAAATTCACTTTGGGATGAAATTTGTTATAATAATGGGATACCTTTAGAATTTGAATATAATAAAACAGTAAAATGTTGGAAGTCCAAAAATCTTGGATGAGTTCTCCAGCCAGACACGTCCAAGTCCGGAAACCTCAAAAAATGAGTTTTTTGCAAAAATTTGCCAAAATTTAAAAGCTTTCCAGTTTTTTTTACATTGTGGTAAAGAACGAAGAAAATCACAGAAGATACATTTTGAACCATTATTCTAGGTAAGCGGGTTTTCGAGAAAAAGTAACTTTTATGATCGGAAATTCGCTATGTTATGCAGGTGCTGCGACAAAGGTATTTTAATATTTTTTTTAAACCATGGATATGATAGATACTTGGTATAATATTTAATCCATTTCACTTAAATTTACCCATGATTCATCACTTACGAATTTCCGTTTTCTTGGCTTTATATTTTCATTACTGCACTTGTGTAAATTTTAAATTTGCAGATTGCAAATTAGAAAAGAATACAAGATTGATTTGCTTCGAATAAAAGAATTATTTACTTCTTTAAAGATGACTCATACTCAATTGTATTTGAGATTAAGTATACACGTATTTAAAAAAATATAAGAATGATATTTGAAATTATAAAGAAACTAGAGTAATATTGTATAAATAAATAAATAAATAAACAAAAAAAAAAAAAAACAAAAACAAAAAAAATTAAATGAGCGTAATCTTAATAAATAAAAATGATGTATGGACTTTATTATTTATTTATTTATCTACCCGAACTGTTTGGAAAAAACAGTAGCAGACAGAAAAAAAATAATGAGAATTATAGGTAAAATTGGCATAAAATCAAAAAAAAAAAAACTATCAGAGGTTTAAAATTCCAAACCGTTTTCAAGATACATATGGCCGTTTTCTATTAGATTCAAGATTATCTATTAGGTATGTGTTTGCCTTTTTTTTCTTTATGAAAATCACATCAACGAAGCCCCAGGCAGCAAATAGTATTAAATAAACAGAAAGTAAAATAATTAACAACATTCGAAAATCTCTGCATTTACAAAACAACTGGCATTAAGTAAAATTAAAAGCTATTACTTTTCCTTTTGTACAAAACTAATGATATGAACTAGAATTCATCTTATTAATTTTATTCATTTATTAAAATAACAATAATAAATTCTAAAAAATTTTTCTTAAAAATTTTTTATAAAACATCCTTTGAAAATTTTTATTTTTTTGAAATTTATTGGTATTTATATTTATTAAAATTTTGGAGAAAAATATTACAATATAAATTTTTATATTCGGGATCCATTTCACAACATATTATGGTGTGCGCCTGTGCGCCTTTGTTATGTAAAAACTCTACTGGCCTCAGTTTGTGCGGGAAACGTGAGCAGATGTCGTCACCTTATTTCTGCGTCGGGTAACCTCATAGAAATGATAGTACTTTGATAGTACAAAAACGTTACGTCCCATATTGAGAATCTGGTGTTACGACACACCTCCAGAGAATACATAACGGATTTTTATAAGGATTTGCTCTAGATCCGGTATCTTTTGGGGAAACAATGATATCTTAGGAAAAATACCGATACCTTCATCGTATGGACACCGATCTTTGGTAGTCAGGGGCTAATGAAAACCAAAGATTTTCATCTTGTACGTAATGAATCCATGAGTAGAGAACAATATTCCTCATAAGTGTCAAGGGGAATTCTTATGAGTACACCACTACTTATTACTGTTATTATCATTAAGATAGCTTTTTACATGTAAATAAACACTCTTGTAAAATGACTATCATCATTAATACTATCACAGAAAACTGACGTCGTGGAAAGCCGGTACAGTACGCCTGCTCTTAAAAATGCTTGTCTGTTGTATTTTTGAATATACAAGAATACTTATAAAGGTTTCAAAATAAGTTTGCACATAATTTGAATTATTCTTATGATTCTGGTTTATACTTAATTAGTACTTTGAAATGCAATGCTGTTTGTTCTAAACTGTTTTAAAACATGATTAAACGTGTTGCTCAAGTAGTAACATCTTGAATAGATAAATATTTACTAGCAATTGCAGTCTCTACTTTAAAATTAAGGTGTTTGTACATTAAATGTACATATATGTAATTATAAACAAGCCAGATCGGGCAAATAATATGTACATAGATGTGTTGTATTATTATGTCTTTATATTTCAACATTCATAGATTTCATGAAAGCAAATATCTTTTGTATGATGTACCTATTCATTTTAATTAAGGATGCTGATTAGACGATTAAAATTAAAATTTATAAATTCTAAAAATTAATAAATAATTTTACTAAATATAATTAAACTTTTAAATAAATTTTTAATAAAAAAAGAAAAGAAAAGAGTAACTTTGTTTATAAAACTATTAAACTAACTATTACTTAAAATTATAGTAATATCTAGTAAAGGACTCCTTTTCTAAAAAACAAAAGTATTTAAAAAGAAAGACAATTAAATATTATATTACACTGCGTGACATGATTTTCCTATCACGTTTTGTTTTTGAGGTACACACCGATAACTTTTTTTGAACTATCCTTATTGCGTCTATATTGGCACACTACTGCTTCGATTGAGAGAAAGAAAAATGCGTATGCATTGGTCACACGGATACCTATCATAGACCGAAAACGCAGAACTCTTAGGCTACCTGTACATATAATTAATCATTATTTTTATAATATAAATTATATATACGAATACTTCAGAATTATCAATACACGATCAGTAATAATATCAGTATTTCTAAATATTGACAGTATTACTGATCGTGTACAGGCAGCCTTAATGAACAAACAATTTGTTAAATGCATACAAAAAGATGGGTTGCCAGATGTCATTGAAAATTCATTTTCTTCATTACCATTTCTCTTTTCTTCCTTCAAATCTTCACCAGGATATAAAAAGGCTTGAAGAACGGTTTCAAGGTCGTTGGAATGCAGCTCTGTTAGGAGATTACTGTTGCTCATAAAAGAAAAAGTTAAATTTTTTTTATTTTTTTTTATGTACAATATGTAGATACTTTTCGTTATATATTTTATATTTTATTGTGTGCAAATATTTTAATGATAAGTTTTGTTGTGGGTTTTACTCGAATTCCAGTTTAAATAAATTATAATGATTTTTCATTACTACATAAAATATTGTGTATCCTGAAGCTTTACTTTTTAATTTTTTTACTAATAGTTATATGTATTAATTATCGTACCTAAAGAACAGTACGTGATAGAAAAAAAGTACGCATATATTCATATTGAGCGATGTGTATGAATGAATAAATAGAAAAAATTAAAGTGGGTACTTAATTTTTCGTTTTTTTGTAACGCAGTGTTATTTATTTATTACAATAATAATAATCTCTAAAAACTAATCAAGTAATCAATTGTAAGGAAAAGTAATTAATTTCGTTAAATACTCATTTACCTCCGATTGAGCTGTTTTTAAAATAGTATAGACCAATTTTTCAATTGACCTTAGATATGATTGACATAAGTAGGACAAATAGAGATTTAATCGACTTGAGCGTCACTTTATGGTATTCCATATTTGTTATTAAAAACTAATACATTTTATTTTGCAAAAATACCACTTTTATTGTTAAAACTCTTATGACATGTTTCGGTCAGATAAAAATTTATCTGTCACATATACCCAACTTGTCTAAATTTGTTTTTGTATAAATGAATTTGAACTTAATCTTCACTTGCTTGAAAATGGTCATATTGACCGAAACATGTCATAAGAGTTTTAATAATAAAAGTGGCATTTTTTCAAAGTGTTTTATTTATTAATAGGGCGAGAGTACGATATCCGAGGCGACAAAATTTGACAAGCGGATCTGATAGATTTTGGCATTCTAAGCAAAAAATAAAGAGTCAGAAATTGTGAAATTCGCCTTAGTTTTCGAGGTATCGATCGTTAAAGTTATAGTAAATGTTGGCTATGATGTTAAGACATAATGTGTAGAATTTTTAATTTAGAATTTTTAATTAAGTACATACCTTATAATATTCATAAATTAATATACACAAGTAAATAAGGAAACAATAATTTCAATATTACTGCGCAAATTAAAAGCCACTAAAAATATTATGTAAATTGTTTTAAATAAATAATTTAATAAAAAATTATTAGAAAATGTTAGTCAATTATTTTATAAATGATCAATTTGTACCATACAGGCCATTAAACCACAAAGTGAAATTAGTAGAAGTTATATTATGCAGCTGATTTTTATATTCTCATACATAATTTCTGAATATAGAATAATGCAAGTTTATACGGTTTATAATGATTTATTACATTCCTTGCATTAACGTTACTTTGGGGGCGTTAGTTTAGTTAGTTTTGACAATATACTTCGACTTTGACATAAAAACTAGGTGGTGAGGTTAGTTACGGTTAGTTAATTTTGACAATACACTTCGACTTTGGTATAAAAAGTAGGTGGTGAGGTTAGTTAAGGTTAGGTCGGATCCAGCCTGTTGAAAACGGGGGGAGGGGGGGGGCTGCTTCCAATCCTATGAAAATTTTTTTGGAATTGTGTGTTCTGAATTGTATGTTTAACTATAAAAAGTTACCTATTGTGAGTCAAAGGGGGGGGGGGGTGCAGCCCCCACAGCCACCCCGCTGGATCTGTCTATGGGTTAGGTTAGTTAGTTTTGGCAGTTTACTTCGACTTTCATATAAAAAAAGACGGTAAGGCAAGGTAACCTCCTCATTCTAAATCATTTTTTTTTTCAAATTTTTGATTTTTTTATAGTATATCTTTTAATGTGCTTTCAAAAACCCACTGTTTTACGATTCTTAACCTTTTTAGTTTTTCCAAATTTTGACTCCTCAATTTTAACAATTATACCTTTATTACTCTGTTATTAATATTTTAAGCATATTTTGTTCACCTTTATATATATAGATGTATTTATATTTGTTTTTCTTTGTTTTTTTTTTTTTTTCTTCTCTTTCATGTATGTTTGTATATATCGTATTTCTTTATCTATACAAATTCGTTTTAAATGTGTAAATACGTAAATTATATGTTTATTTTAAAATTGTTTGTTTTAAAAAATTTATAAATTGTTTTGCATCTGTTAATAAAAATAATTAAAATAAAGTAAAAATTCAAATGAAAAGTTATTCGACGATAGATAATTGTTTCATTGTTTAATTATTGATTTTGTATGTTTCAATAAGAGAACAAATTTGAAATTTCCCGCTTTGATATTTCACTACTACTGGTATTTCATTTTGATTATGACACTACTTATGTATTATAATTAAAAATAAATAATTTTAAGTTGGTTTGTAAAATTGTGCATTTTTTAATGATTAAATAAATAAAAACATAGGACAATGAAGATATTATTACTTTTTTTTTTAATATACCCTTAAATGAAAATAATTAAGGAAATAGGCATATTTTAATGAAACTACAACAGTTTTAACCCTTAGTTGGTCTACTGGGGTACAAATCCAATTTTATTTTATTTTTTTCAAAATAATTTTTTTTATAATCGCTATTACTGAACTGTAACCACCAAGTATTCCCAAATGAGATTAAGTACTTCCATTTGATGGGTGATTACCTTCTCTTTTCAGACTTTTAATTTCGGTTATTAACTATTTAGTTTTTTTGTACCCCAGTAGACTGATAATCTTATTTAAAATAATTAACCAAATTAAAGGTAATTAATTAATTATTAAATTTAATTTATGTGTAAACGTATCTAGGTAACTTAATTTTCTGAAATATGCAAAAATACAATTTTATTTTTAGGTTAATGTTTCAATTCTAATTTTTTTTTTTTTTTTACTTTATTACTATTTAAATTCTAATTTCATATGCCTAGATATTTCCACGAAAAATATTTGTGAAAACGATTAAATAAAATATGCTATGATCTCAGGAAAATATTTTAGTATTTTTTGAATAATATTTTTCTTTTTTCAAAGCAAATTAACCAATAATTTAAGAAAATAACTTTTGTACCCCAGTGGACTACTTATGTTTCAAAGAGTGAGTAGAACAGTTAAGGGTTAAATTAACGAATAGCAGACGAGTTTTTTTATATATGAATTTTTAATCTTTTGTCGTTATTTATATATTTTAAATAATGAATTTATCCACTCTTAGTTTAAATATTTATTTTTGTAAAATGATTGATTTATTAGGATCTAAATTTTCTTTATTCTTGTTTTTGTTTGATTATCTAATTTATCACATTTTTGAACAATGATCAATTTATCATATATAGAATTATTAGTATGTATACATACTTTCCTTGTTTCAAACTTTGCCGACATCCATCAGAAAAAGAAAAGTAGTATTTATTTACTTAAAAATGAAAAATTATATAAACCTATAAATAATTGTAATTGGTAATTAACAAAAATAATTTTTATTTTAAACATTAAGTACACACAAATTTTTTAATTGTAATAACTATTAAATTAGTATATTTTCTTTCTTTATTATGGAATTTTATTATTGGAATTCTAGGGACATCTAGTGATCAAAAAAAAAAATATATTAATTATTATATCAAATTTATTTAAAATTGTATTCAAATTTCGAATGTTTTTATGGTATAACAAATAAAAATAATCTAGTTGTGTCAACTGTAATAAAATTTATTATTGAAAAATTTATAATAAAATTTTTAATATTTAAATTAAATTCTGTGGTATCATTTATACCGCCATGTCTATCAAAGCCAAGGATAGATTTTATACAAAAAAAGAACAAAAAATTTTCAAAACATAAGAAACGACGTGTCAAATTATTTTATGGAATAATTGATGAACATAATTTATATACATAAATAACGTAATTTTATTATATTTTTCTACTTTCTGAGACATTATTTACAGATTTTGTGTGTCAAAAATTGTTTATATTGTATAATGGTTAGTACATTTAACATTAGAATGCGTATTTCACCAAAATATTACACCATACACAAATACAATATATCCGAAATTCATGGCAACTTAAATACGTGTTTAAAAATCGATATATCTCGAATATTTCGAGATATCTCGAAAACTAAAGCCAATTTAAAAATTTTGTACTCTTCATTTTTTGCTTAGAATGCCAAAATCTATCAGACCCGCTTGTCAAATTTTGTCGTCTCGGATATCGTACTCGTGCCATTAATAGGACCAGTAAACATAAGAAAGCCACTCTGTCAAAAACTACAGAACCCACCTTAAATTATGTATTTTTACTTAAAAGGAATAGGACAAGTTCATGGCGGGAGTGTTTTAAATAGATAAAATTTTTGACGGAGATAGCTGTGACATCGGAAATAACAGACAACCATTGGTTTAGTATCTGTGTTGAAAAACGCTGACACGGCAACAACGTTTACAAATTGTGGAAAGGATCTAGTTACTTGATAACGCAAAGATAGTACATATGCTGGAAATTACTTTTAAACAAAAAATACACAACAATAAAAGAACTATTCTCCAACTTGCACATAGGTGTGCTATTTCAATTTAAAATTTTCCAGAAAGTTAAAAAAAATATTTAGTTATCTAATGGTTAAATATGCTAGCAGTGACAGCCTTGGATTTATAAGAAGGTACACTAGGTGCTGGCCTACAGTATCACCACAGAAGGGACACTACAAAAAGAGATAATTTCCTTCCTAATTAGAGCTATTTCGGTCATTAAATTTTTAATTAAAAATTATATGTTTGTGCAGGACTTGTATATTATGTATATAGATAGCATTTATCGCTTCATTATAGTTTCAGCACTTTTTGAAGAGAATAAAAACTTATTGCAATATTTTCAAATCAAGGTGAAAACAATATTTTCTAATAATTGAGATGTTATTCAATAATAAGTGAATATATTATTAAAAAATGGTAAGATAGAATTTTAAAAATAAAAAAAATTTCACTTTAAATTCAAAACTTAATTTATTCAACTAGCTCAGTTGTTACATGAAAATATTTTTTGTATGTGTGTGTGACTCTTGTATATCTCAGGAGCACCATTAATTAAAAAAAAAACCAACATAACAATAAGTCAACAACTGTACACGTCTGCTTCACAATAAGGTTCCTTCACAAACTGAATACAAAGAAAGAGATGGAACGTTATTTGTTTACCTTATCACAAGTTTTTTTTTGCTAAAATGTAGTGTATACAGTATGTCCCTTTAGATATTTTAATTCAAAATTTTTACTTACAAAAATGATATCATTATAATGCAACTTTTTAAATAAAAGAAATACGTACTTAATTTATGTATCATGTAAAATATGTCATATGTAAATTCTGATTTATTTAAACATTAATATATAGGCTTTTAGTCACATATGTACATATTATTTTCAAATCTTCGAATTGTCATATGTTTATGTATTTTTTATACAAAATAATAAATTAATATATTAGATAATTAAATAGATATTTAGTTTTGAACAGAATATGTGCACACTTCACGATGTTTCTTCTCAGAAACGATATTACATAGGAACTCCAATATAACGTACTGGCCGGTACAAAATAAGGGGAAGTACGTTATATCGGATCACCAGGGCCGTCAGTAAAATTTTTTTAAGGGGGTACGTGATATATACACGCATATACACTTCCTTAAATGCATGTTTACAAGAACACACGTCTTCAACTAAATACATACATATACACAACTGTTGTACATTGTAGTTGTAAGTATATTAGAAAAATGCATAAGCTGCAAAATTTGACAACGATTTTAGAATACTCTTTTTAGAAACCAGTCAATGTATTAAAAAATCGACTTCACTATTGGTTAGCAATTGAAAAATAGACCAAACAGTGGAATTTAATAATAGTTTTAGAATATTCTATTCGGAAACTAGGAAAACTAACTTTACTATGGGATTTGCCATTAAAGAAATGGTTGAATAGCGGAATTTGACAAAAGTTCTAGATTATTCTATTCAAAACCTAGAATAGATATCAAGAAATAAACTTTACCATCGGATAGGTCATCAAAGAAAATGCTAAATAACGGAATTTGAGAAATGTTCTCGAATATTCTATTCGGAAACTAACAAAAATATTGAGAAAGCGACTTCGTCAGTAGATTGCTCCTTGGCAAAAAAGGTTAAATAGCGGTGCTATACAAAAGTTTTAGTTATAAATTTTCGCCAATGTATACAATTGCAAAAAAGTATAATGTTTACATTTTCCTTAAATAAAGTATCTTAACTCTTGTTAAATTCCGCTATTTGATGTTTTATTTAATAATTAGATGAGTGATAAAATCGGTTTTTTGATATTTCTGCTAATTCTCGAATAGAACATTCTAGAATATTGTTCAATTTTTGTTATTTAGGCTTTCATTCGAGGATAAGTCCGATGGTGAAATCGGTTTTCCGATATTTTTACTAGTTCTCGAATAGAACATTCTAGAACATTGTTCAATTTTTCTTATTTAAGCTTTAATTTGATGACCAATTCGATGGTGAAGTCAGTTTTCCGATATCTTTGCTAGTTTTCGAATAGAACATTCTAGAACATTGATAAATTTTTTGTTATTTATGCTTTCATTCGAAGACCAGTTCGACGGTGGAGTTAGTTTCCCGATATCTTTGCTAGTTCTCGAATAGAACATTCTAGAACATTGCTTAATTTTTGTTATTTATGCTTTTATTCGAAGACCAGTTAGATAGTGAAGTTAGTTTCCCGATATCTTTGATAGATCCCGAATAGAACTTTCTAGAACTTTTACTGAGTTCTGCTGTTTGGTAGACCATCAAATGATGAAGTCGGTTTTTCGACATCTTTGCTATTTTCCGAATAGAATATTATGGAACTTTTATCAAAATTTATTATATGGCTTTTTTCCATAACCAATCAAATCGTGAAATCGATGTGTACTCGTATATGCACACATATTTGTCTACGTATGGATATACGTGAAATAATATGTACGTGTATGTCTGTATATTGGTGTAATTGTTTGTTGGTGTTGATAAATTTACTGTAAAAGTTCACAGGAATCTGAATATTTTTGAACAAGTTCATACATAGTTGTAAATGTGTATACATATATTTACACTGATTATATTTATTTGTGTAGAAGTACCTATGGCTATGTGTGAATGCTATACGTGTGTATGTGAGAAAATATATGGGAACTTCTCAGACCCTCACATAAATTTGCTACGCTCCTGAATTGATGATTATGTATACCTTGACACAAATACAATCTCACGTCTTCAAATCTGTGAGAGGGGTACCCCACCACTCGCTACGTTATATTGGAGTACGTTATATTGGAGTTCCTATGTATAACATTAATATACTCTACATGAATTTGAAAAATCGAGAAAAAAAGAGCTTTTGATGACTTTTTGGAAAATCAAGCGCTGAATTAAAAATATCGAGCAAACCATTAATGTTAAATATGCCTTTTACAGTTCAATATACCCACAAAAACTTCACAGAGTTTCAATCTACCCTGCCGTTTTTTTGTTTCATTCGATTGAATTTTTGAAAAAATTAAAGGATAATTTTTTTGCTCTTAAACTTTCATAATCTTTAACAAAATGAAAAAAAAAAATTTTCTCAGCTTTCTTCACATTTTTATCAATAACAGTATTTAAATTTATAAAAAAAAAAGAAAATTTCTTAATTAATTCTCAAAAACAATTTTTTTTTAAAGAATTTTTCGAAAAAATTTTTCAAAAATTTTCTTGAAAAGTTTTAGAATAAAATTTTTTTTTTAAATTTTTTAAGAATTTTATTTTATAAATTTAAATACTGTTACTGATAAAAATGTGAAGAAAGCTGAGAAAATTTTTTTTTAATTTTGTTAAAAATTATGAAAATTTAAAAGCAAAAAAATTATTCTTTAATTTTTTCAAAAATTCAATCGAATGAAACAAAAAATCGGCTAGTTGGATTAAATTGAAACTCTGTCGGGTTTTTGTGGGTATATTGAACTATAAAAGGCACACTTAACATTAATTGTTTGCTCGATATTTTTAATTCAGTGCTTGATTGTCCAAAAAGCGACCAAAAACTCTTTTTTTCTTGATTTTTCAAATTGATGTAGAGTATGAAAAAAAAATTTTTTCCGAAAAAACAATGGCTAATCCTTGTAGAGAATTTTATTCAAGTTTTTAAAACCTATCTTCAATTTTCTGTGTGATCATTGGTTGCTGAGATATCGATAGTCAAAGACGAAATGATCATTTTCCATTCAAAGTCCGATATTTCAGCGGCAAATGGTCGTATAAAGGTCTACAAAAGAGGAAATTAAAGCTGGATGAACAAGTTCTCCGGTCCATATGGTGGTTAAGTCGGAAAAATTTTTACCAAGTCCGTGGACCAAAATAAGAAACCGAAAAAATTTCGAAAATTTCTTTTTCAGTGTATTTATTAGCATTGAGCGATACACGTTGCTTTGAAAAATTTTTATCACAAGATCTCAAAACTAGAAACTTCCAGCTTTAAATTGCTTTATTTATGACTCCGATACGACCATTTTTCACAAAGATACAGCCATTCGAAAAATCGCTAAAAATTTGGAATTTTTTTTCCATCCTTTAATTTTTTCCACTAGTATATATTTCAATGAAAAATGATGATGAAGTTTTATATATTAAATCGGTAAATCTGTATAAACATGTACACAATATTTCAAAATGATTTGGAAACGCTTTGTCGAAAAAAAGTGAATTATTTCAGATTTCTGAAATAGATGAATTATTAATCTGAAATCAGGCAACGTCGCATTAAATGAACTGCAGCGGAAAATTCAAACACAAAAAGAAATCTTCTCTGTAACTTTCAATAGCACAAAAAATATACGTACACCTTACGATAGTATTATATAGTAACACAAAGGAATTTATTCGGTCATAAGAAATTTAAAAAAAATGGTATAATATGAATTGTATTGCACAATAAAAACACAGTAACAAATCGTCCCTAAGTTTCTTAAATAGTTCAAAGTCAATTTTTTGATAACATAGTGTATTCAGATAAAATATATACAAACATTTTCTTAATTTATTGACATAAATCACTCAAATAATAAAATAACTTTAAAAATAACCTAACAAGAACTTGTTAATGGCTCTTAAAAATGGCATACGTTCTTACTTTATTTTTGTGTATATGGCATACGTTCTTACTTTATTTTTGTGTATGGTGTGTATCGTATGCGTTATGCACCTAAACCTAATGTATTTACGATGTACGTCATGTTCTGCATGACATATTCAACACACCAAACAGATCGAAAACACTACACAACGCTATACAGCTAATCGCTACCAAAAAAATTCTGGATGTATTTAAGCTACCTAAGTGACATCTATAATTTTAATATTGCTGGAGCATTGCCAAATTTAAATATGCATAACTTTTGAAATGGAGTATACGCAATTTTAAATAAAAAAAATCGTACAAGCTCTACGTCGTTAATATCCTGTCGCACCAAAAAGGATGAACCCAGTAATCACTATATTTTTTTCTGCATTTAATAACAAGTGCAGTGAGCATAATCGTCTCCTAGAAATCCATGTTTGCAAATGAAGTAAAATTGTTTATAAAAAATCGGCGACTGTCACTCTCATTGTGCACACACAAAAAATGTTCAGCGACACGACAAGAACAAAAACTTCTTCTTCACCGTGACAAATGTCGCTCGTAGGCGCATAGCCTTATATTATAACAGTTAGTTCATTTTTTTTTTAAATTTGCTATGTCTACTTGTATTAGTATAAAAATAAATCATTTTAAACACATATAACAATACCATTGAATTCCGATGTAAAAATGGGAGAAGTGGGGGCAAGGTAATGTGGAATTCCTTAAAGGCACTAACTTGATACTAACTCAATACATGTACAAAATTTCAGCCCTCTAGGTTTACTCAGAGAGTCTCTAGGCGTATTAGAAAAAAGCAAAAAAGTCAAGGAAATATTGGAGTAAAAATCGTGAAGGTAAGAGTTAAAAGTCGAAACCTCCAAATAGCAGTGCCCGCTTATTTGGGGAGATTTTAACCTTGACAAAACTGCTAAAATACAAGAAATTTCATGGTTTTTTGAGACCCCCAAAAGGTACACCCTTGATGCTAACTCAATCCGAATACAAAATTTCAGCCCTCCAGGTTTATTTAGGAGACCTGTAGGCGTGACACAAACTTCAGAAACGTCGAAAAAGCACGAAATTGTAGCTTAAAAATGGGGGGGGGATGGAGGTAAAATATTAAAACCACCAAAAAGCACACCCTAAGTACGAACTCTATCAACATAAAAAATTCCAACCCCCTGCGTTAATTCTGGGAGGCCATGGGCCTGTCATATCCAGAATTTTTCCCCTCTACTCCCTCCAAATTGCCCTAGGAAGATAAATTTTGGATATGTTGTAGATAATTAGCCAAAACATTGTTTGGAAAAGTTTTATTGTTTTGTCGTCCCTCACCACCCCCTTAAAGGTAAATGATCTGTCAAATTTCAGTATATAGGGGGGCCCTTACACATGCCAAAGGTAGCGGGAGTTATGTGTATATATATATATATATATATATATATATATATATATATATATATATATATATATATATATATATATATATATCTTCAGAATCGTATTGTACGGATCCGAAAATTCGACGAAACCATATTACATAATCCTAATATTTAAAAAAATTTTTATATCGTATATAGTTATTTTACAGAAACCAAAGAATAAACCAAAAGAACAATTCTAAAAAGATTTTTTAATCCTAATATTTTTTTAAATTGTATCGTTAGCTCACTGCCTCTTTGCTAAACTATTGGCTTAACCGGGCTTGAACTATTGTCAAATATCAAGCTTAGCTTAAAATTCAATAATGTTAGCACAGTCTTGACCCAAATTTGAACCAGTTGTTTTTTCCTACTTGAGAGATTCTCTACATACTTTAATTAAGACGTCTGTCTACCAAAAATATAAAATCAAAGATTAAAGAGCTATTAATATAAACAAATTCTATTCTTAAACTACTCTGGAAAATAACTCACCATAAGGTTTTCTGTCTAAACAAATTACGTCAAAATTAATATAAGGTAATAAATAGAAACGAACATGTATATTAAAGCTGGCGATCTCTATTTTTGTTCCCGTTTTCATTATTAATATATACGTATAACCTACTGTGTACCTAATATCTACGGTGAATTGTAATATTAAGATTTCATTTTATCAAGTTTCATTCAAATATTTTTTTTAACAGTAAAAATAATATTTACAGTCTGATAAAAGCAACTAATTTGTACACTATCATCCCCTCATTCGATACTAACTTATTTTTCAATAAAGTTTCAAGAAACATTTATCTTCTTTTCCACGGAAGAAAAAATATATGTATTTTTTGTATTAAGGTAGTAGTCCGGTAACTCGCGCTGTTTTTCATTCCTATTTTTAGGGGCATTTTTTTTTTTTTTTTTTGAGATAGAACAAATGAAAAGTTTTGAATTTTTAATGTTTTAATTACATCTTAAGGTGCCAAAAAAAATTTTTTTTAATAAATTAAATTTTGTTTTATTATTATTATTATCACTTGAAGTTGGCGCCTCAAAAAAAGTAACTTGATGGTCCGCGTGATTTTGACTCTTGGGGAGATATGAAGTCAAAAATTCTTAATTAGTCTTAATCTATAGATAAAATTTTATAGAAAAATAACAAAATGGCGGACTTCAAAAACAATTTCAATTTCAATTTTTTTTTTCGATAAAATTTCATAATTCTAGTTCCGACCAGAATGACATATCTATAGATTAAGACTAATTAAGAATTTTTTATTTCAGATGTCTCCAAGAGTCAAAATCATGCGGACCATCAAGCTGCTTTTTTGGCCATCCAGGTGCTTTTTTTGAGGCGCTAACTTCAAATGATAATAATAATAATAATAAAACAAAATTTAATTTATTCAAAAACATTTTTTAGCACCTTAAGATGTAAATAAAAACATATTAAAAACTCAAAACTTTTCATTTGTTCTTTCTCAAAAAAAAAAAGCCCTTAAAAATAGGTATGAAAAATAGAGCGAGTTACCAGACTACTAACTTAACTTGATACATCATTTCTCTAATTCATTTTCTAATATAAATATATTAAAACATATTTTGCAATCTAATCATATTTGTATGTATATAAAGAATTTAATGAAACTGTGCAATACTTTTTTCCACCTACTCATTTTGTGGTTTGTAGTAGGAGAGAGAAGAAGTACTAAAATGGTGTAATTTTCGACAATTTTATGTCTTCCTTGGATTTTATTAGTAAATAGCGCAGCTGATTGCAGATTTGGTAATGTTGCACATCTAGCTTGATAAAATACAGTAAATAGAATAAATTCCTCTCTTCTTCAATATTCACACCAGCGGAGTGGCCGAGCGTGCTTAGGCACTGGTACTAGCCGACTGGTAGATCGAAATTTCAAATCTCGTGGCCGGCTATGCTCGTGAAGATTTGCTACAGTCTCCCTTTACAACTCCAGATGAACATCGGCATAGTTCCTTTAAATCCAGGCGTCTATTATAGACAGGAAGTCTTAAAGAACGTTAAATCGTATTACTATATTATTATAGAATAAACTCAAAGAATTAGCAAATCGTATCTCTTCTGTACTGTACCTTATATTTCTGATAGGCTATAACTATTCGGACGGCGAGCCCCGTCCCCACGGTCGCTATTACTCGCTATCACTAAAGTTAGGAGAACTTAGTTTAAGAAAATCAGTAAATTTGTCAATTCTCTCATTGAATAATATGCTATTTTTAGCTTATCCAAATGTTATTAGATCTAGCCTCCATTTTGCCACTGCTGCAAGTATAATATTTAAATAACAGTCGAAATAATTACAAAGTCCCCCAATGGGACATTTAATTGCTACCCAATCCAGTAAATTTCCTAAACAAAAATAACAATTCAGTAAACTGTATTTACAATCAGAATACATTTTAGAGTTGACCAAAACTTTAATATTTTGGTCCATTTAAGTGATAGCCTAATACTAACACATTTAAAATATTTAATCCGTAGTGTTTTAATTACAGTAGATATTATTTTTGTTTCAGGTTATTATACGTTAGTTTGATTCTAATTGTACTCCTATCGGTAATCGTTAAAATGTCTTGGTCACATGAAATTGAAAAGCGCGGCAACAGTAAACAATTCTACGTATCCAGATATGGCCGCGGCGGTGGTAAAAGTATGAATTCAAATATTTCACCACGAAATGATAAACAGTTTGAAAAGTTCTTCATTGGATCACGATATGGAAAACGAACAAATGGCCTTATGGGAGCAACTGAACCAGTATTAACGTCAGCAGATAATACAGAATCAGCTGCGGTATCAAGTTCCGAAGAAATTGCGCCAATTGCCGATTTTGGAATGAATTGTGTTTATACTGGATATATGAATTTATACAGATGTTTGGAAAGGTAAAAGGTAATTAATTTTTCAAATCAAAATAATTTTGTTGAAAATTATTTTTAATTGATGTATAGAATAAAATTTTACAACAATATTTTTTTTGGGATATATAAATTTCACGAAGAATTTTTTCAACCTTCTCCCAAAATTGCGTGAATAAAATTTTAATTTAGTGTCTTTCAAGATACTATTCTATATCGAAATAATGCCTTGAGCAATAGAGCCCCATTACGGGAGTTGAATGATCCCTCCATCTTCAATATTTTTAAGATATCTAAATATGATTGGAATATGTTTTTATTGTCTAAATGTTAAAAAGGACCTTAAAAAGTGAACTGGAAGGATTTTTGAGGTGCTTTTTTTCCAAAAAAACTCAAAATTCCTATTTTATAAATAAAAATAACATTTTTTAAATTAATTATATTTTACATCTGTAATAACAATTAATTGATTTTTTTTAAATTTATTATGCCTACTTGCATATTATAATTATGAAAACAAAGCATTTCAAACATACATAACGATACCATTAAATTTCGGTGTAAAAAGGGGAGAAGTGCGGGCAAAGAAATGTGGAATCTCTAAAAGGCATACCTTGATACTGACTCAATATATCTACAAAATTTCAGCTCTCTAGGTTTATCTAGTGAGTCCCTAGGTATGTCGTATCCATCAAAAAACACGAAAAACAGTAGAAGGGCTAGGAGAGTTCTATGACACAGTAGAACCCCAATTATCCGGACTACTTTTTGACGGTGTTTAGAACCGTGTAGTTTGGGGTCCTACTGTACCTCGTGTATTGTGTTAGTGAATGTGGTGTGTGTGTGTGTGTGGATCAAAAGTGGTTCCTTGGAAGCCTTTGCTACCTCTGTATATTGTCAATATGGTGGTAATATCGAGGAAGATATACTTTACATGAACAAGGTAATTGAGCGTGTAGGACACAAACCTTTATTTTTGGGCTTAGATGCAAACGCGTGCTCCGGTACATGGTTCAGTAAGAACTTGGGTTCATTGGTAGAGAACGACCGTAGGGGTGATCTTATGTGCGAATGGATGTTAGAAAAAAGTCTTTGGACATTGAACGAACCTAGTGAATTTTATACCTTTAGTGGTCCAAGGGGTTCCAGTGATATAGATGTCACTATCTGTAATCGACTTTTCTATCAACGCAGTGTGGAGTGGAGGATTATCCCAGAGTGGTGTAATAGCGATCACAATGCTATATATATCCGAGTGAATGTGGAACATGTACCGGAGACTAACGTCGGAGGACCGCTCATTCCGGCACGGATGGCGGCTGAGTTCGAGCATGTGTTTAGCGCCCTCTTCCTTATGACTGATTATGGTAGTTGGTGTCAAATGTCTGTAAATGACAAAATTACCAGACTCTATAATGCTATTAGGGACGCTGCCGGTGTTATCAGTTTTGTTTTAGGTTCCAAACAACACAGCAGTAAGCGTATTTCGTGGTGGACCCATGATTTAAATGATCTCAGGAAGAGAGTCCGACGAGCCCGTAGACTTGCCCAGCGTACAAGGCATGACCTCGCAAGGGGTAGAACTTCAGAGGAAGATTACATTCGTAAGAGGGAAGACTACAACCGGCTAAAGACCGAGTATAGGAAGGCGCTGCGTAGTACTAAAGAAAACAACTGGCGGAATTTTGTTAGAACGGACGGTAATAATGATCCATGGAATTCCGTATACCGTATCATACTGGGCCGACGCGATAGTACCTTGGCATCACTTAGAACTACCACTGGTTATACCAGCAGTTGGGGTAAGAGTGTTCGGGTCCTGTTGGAGGAATTCTTCCCGTCGGCTAATCAGGAAGTACAGGGGGCTCCCTTGACACCGGTAGACATGGAGTTTAGCTACCAGGAGGTTCACGAAGCGGTCATGGCGTCCAAACGTCGCAAGGCAGCTGGTCTAGATGGGACTAATACAGAAATTGTACGTGCAGTCTGGAATGTTGCCCCGTCGTACCTTAAAAATCTCTATGATGACTGCTTGCGCTATGGTACCTTCCCCGACGTATGGAAGGATGGTAAAGTGGTTGTCTTGCTGAAGTCGCAAGATAAGGACCGAGCTGATCCGAAATCATACCGACCTATTTGTCTGCTGTCATCTTTCGGCAAGGTTCTCGAACGCCTAATGGTGGCCCGGTTGTCCATTCTTGCTGCGGACGAAACTAATCCCAGCCAACACGGATTCACAAGGGGTAAATCGACGGAAAGTGCCTGGGCAACTGTCAAACATTTTGTAAACTCTAATGATCGCAAATATGTCCTGGGTTTATTTATCGATTTTAGGGGGGCCTTCGATCATTTGGAGTGGCGAGCGGTTCTTAATAAAATTAATAGTATTAGATGTCCTGAGTATCACCTGTGGCACAACTACTTTAACAATCGTAGGGTCTGCATCAAGAGCAAAACACAAGCCATATGGAAGAATGTAACGAAAAGATGTCCTCAAGGTTCCCACTGTGGTCCCTCTATATGGAACTTCATGATGAACGACCTGCTGAACACCCTGGAGAATACTGGAACGTTTGTCACGGCCTACGCGGATGATCTGCTCATACTGGTCGAGGGAAACAGCCGACTTGAGCTGGAGCTTTTAGCTACTGACAAGTTGCGACTTGTGAATGTATGGAGAAATGAAGTCGGGGTCAACATCTCAGAGGACAAGACAGTTGTAATGTTACTAAAAGGTAAGTTGTCCCCTAATAGGAGACCGAACGTCAGATTGGGTCCTCGTGCGGTCAGATACGTAACACATACCAAATATCTAGGTGTGTCAGTTGGCGAGGGGATGAGTTTCTCCGGACATATCAGGGAGATTGACCGTAAAATTTCTTTACTTGTTGGAAGTGTTAGGAGGGTATGCAGGACCGAATGGGGTCTCGGTCGCAGGGCTATTTTGATTATGTATAAGGGCTTATTTGTCGAAAT
Organism: Brachynemurus nebulosus; assembly: GCA_035578155.1. Lineage (NCBI taxonomy): Eukaryota > Metazoa > Arthropoda > Insecta > Neuroptera > Myrmeleontidae > Brachynemurus > Brachynemurus nebulosus. The sequence continues at coordinate 8,222,119 of JAPWDM010000016.1, forward strand.
AGCATTGTATGCGGCCGTGATATGGGGTGAGGTGTGTTCCCGTCAGTACGCTAAGAATCTACTACTAAGATGTCAGCGAAAGGTGCTATACGCGTGCGTTCCAGCGTGTAGGACTGTTTCTACTGAAGCGCTCCAAGTTCTGTTAGGCGTACTCCCCTGGGACATCGAATTAAAAAGGAGGACGGTCCGAGCAAAGTTGAGACTGGGCCTGCAACTAAACGAGCAAGACCTTGTTATCGATGCCAATGAGCGAGACGAGTACACACTCATCAAGTCGTGTGAAAAAATGGCTTGGAATGAATGGCAAACTATATGGACCGGGTCAAATAAGGGTCGGGTCACTCACAGGTTCCTCCCGGATGTCAGGATAGCTAGTGGGGCTAAATGGCTCAGTGTAAGCTTGAACTTAGAAGTTACCTATTTAATGACTGGGCATGGTACCCTGGGGACTTTCCTGAGGCAACGCGGTCTCACTGATTCTGATGAATGCAGGTGGTGCGGCCTGCCTGAGGACTGGGAGCACATTATCCATGAGTGTCCAAAATACGAGAAAAGACGAGATCTGGATAACTGGGGTGTACGTATAAGGGATGGCGCATGGATATACGACAATATCCCGTGGGACCCTGAAGTTTTTCTACAATTTAAGAGATTCGCTAAATGGGCTTTTGCAGTCAAAAGGGGCATTGATTAGAGCATTCTTTTTTTTTTGTGCTCTAAAGGTTGTGACTGCCACATTTTTATTTATTTATTTATTTATTTATTTTTCTCTTCTTCTTCTTCTTCCTCTCTCTTGGTAATAGTATATCTTGTTAATAGTATATCTTGTTAGGTGTGTGAATGAATGACGAAGGATGATTGAGGATTACACTATTGGAACAGAGCGTCTAGGATTGTTTTTATGTGCGGAATCACCATGGTAGTATGATGAGTGCGTGTGTGTATGATAGGGCCCACCAGAGCCCTACTGTTCAGGGGGTTAAATCTGGGAGGTACCTGGCTTGTCTGGGTGCCGAAAAGCTGCCCGTATTGCTCTTATCGGTACCACGGGGGCCGAGATGCCCAGCGGGCCTTATGCTCGCCTCGGTCATTGAGGTTTGGTTTCGTGGTGGCAGTGGTTAATAGCCTAAGTTCGCGGGCGAGAGGTCCATATTTGTGAGCCTCGACGGGTGAGCTGCGTTCAGCTCGGGTGCTAACCTGCTCAGTTAGAAGTGTGATAGATAGCACGCGACCCGACCAGTGGTGCGGAGGGGCCCAAACCCCCAAAGTAAACTGGGAGCATGGGACTAGTTTTCTAGATCTGTGCGCGCTGACTGGGCGTTTCCCAGTCCCCGCCTAATGGTAGCCATGGTATTATGCCCCCAGGGTGGTATACCATGTAAATCATCTTCGACGTTGTACCTCGTGTATTGTAGACTTATGGTTACATTTATTGATAAACTTAGTATATACTACAATTTGTTATTTCATTATTGTTGTTACGTGTAGATTTTAATATTGTTGTTAAATTTATTTGATAGTTGTTAGTGATTAGTTTTTATTTGTTATTTTCGTTGGACTGGCCAATTCGGTTCGAAACATAGGAAAGCACCGGAGCAACTGAGCGATGAGCACATGCTGACGAGGAATACTACAGAAGACGACGACAGTCGATGAATGATAGGGTCCACCAGAGACCTACTGTTCGGGGGTTAAATCTGGGAGGTTCCCGGCTTGTCTGGGGGCCGAAAAGCTGACCGTATTTCTCTTATCGGTACCGCGGGGACCGAGATGCCCAGCGAGCCTGTGCTCGCCTCGGTCATTGAGGTTTGGTTTCGTGGTGGCAGTGGTTAATAGCCCAAGTTCGCGGGCGAGAGATTCATAATTATGAGCCTCGACGGGTGAGCTGCGTTCAGCTAGGGTGCTAACCTGCTCAGCTAGAAGTGTGATAGATAGCACGCGGCCTGACCAGTGGTGCGGAGGGGCCCTAACCCCCAAAGTAAACTAGGAGCATGGGGCTAGTTTTCTAGACCTGTGCGCGCTGACTGGGCGTATCCCGGTCCTCGCCTAATGGTGGCCATGGTATTATGCCTCCAGGGTGGTATACCATGTAAATCATCTTCGACGTTGTACCTCGTGTATAGATTGACCTTTGACCCGGCATGTACCGAGTACATGTATTTAAAATTTGTTGTTGACATTTGACCCCAACACTCGCACATACTGTTGGCCTTGAAACTCCAAAGACATGAGTCATCACTTCGACAAAATGACATCATGTCTTAAGACATGATTCATTATTAACGACAAAATAAATTCAAGTAAACCCATTATGCGTCATCACAATTTGTTCATCACGATTTGGATTTGTGCTAACCCACTACCCGCCAGCACTAACGTAGTTTTGAATGTAAACCTAACGCATGCGCAGACTGAATTTTAGTACACGACACATGCGCAGACTGAATTTTAGAACATGACGCATGCGCAGACTGAATTTAGAACACGACGCATGCGCAGACTGAATTTTAGACCACAAATTTATAGATGTATATTTATAGGGTACACTACCTCGTCAAAAATGTGGGGACTATCCTAATTCGGGGGTGGTCCCAAACTTTTGACACCGTACTGTACTTAAATTTTTGGTACACTGCCGTGTCAAAAGTGTGGACCCTCTGATCAAAAAGGTATCCGATCAATTTTTAAAGCGTACTGTGCTTATTACGTGCAAACCTTCGTCTTTAAGCTCGCTTAATTGCGTCATCTTAAAGGAAAATCGGGAGGGTGATAAATTTTGTGACACTGTACCAAGCGCTAGATTTTAAACCGAACTAACTTCAGATTCCAGGGTCCAGGGTCCAGATTTCAGACCGCTACTGTACTTCCGAAAATCGGATGTCGGCTGTACCTCAGGGGAATTTTTTTTGTATATTTAACCTTGGAATATCTTCTTAGTTCCAGGACTTTTTATCAGTTTTAAAATAAACAAACAACCAATATCTAAATGTTTGTTTTAGCTCAATGTTAATTTTAACAGACCTTGAAAGCAGATTGTAAAACATCATTTAAGAATTTGAGTATAACACAATAATATTTCTAGGATAAATTATAAATCAAATGAAAATTATCTTAATATCTACACACCTGTGTATTATGTATACACCCTGCATATTAATAATAATATGTATTCTATTTCTTATTTATGATTAAATTGAATACAGAATCTAATTATAATAATAATTAGGTACCGGGTTTCTTCGGACAGGTCAGGACCGTACTTATTTCAATAAAATTTTGCAACTAAATTACATTAAATTATGCATATTTGAATGAATATAATTGGTCAAAAATTACATTTTTCACCATTTAGAATACTAACAGCATTTTTTATTTGACGAAAGTAAGTAAATTCAAAAAATCGGAAAAAATTTTTGTAAAATATATTGAAAAGTGGTTGAATATTTAGACGGTCTATTATAATAACTAAGACGTACGTATTTGCTAAAATTTTTTATTACTGAAAAACAAATTTTTAACTATACTTCTATCTCTCAAAATTGAAAACAATAAAAGAAGATGAATTTATTTAATTTAAATGACATGTCACATAAATCACATACATAATATAAACAAAAATACTTTTGATAGTCAATTAAAATTACAGTGGCATTTTTCAATTGTGCAGGTTATAAATAAAATAAAAAACAGGATGTTTACATAAAATACGTATAAATAATATTTTGATACACATATGTATATGTGTGTATGTAACTTGTGTACGTTGTTTTTATGAAAATATTTTGAACTTTTAGTCACATTGAGTGCAATATGTATACTTGCATATGCTAAAGACGAAACTGACGAAATCCGAAAGAAATCCGATACCTGATAATAATTTATAAATATTTTAAAAAATTTGCTTAATCAACATAAATTATTATATGTATATCATTTTAATACTGATTCATATTTATATTAGAGTATAATAGTATTGTATTTATTAACATTTTAAACAGAATAAAATTTCAAATTTTTTAGTTTTAAATTACTATAATTTAAACACGTTGTTTAATATAAAAATTATAACGGCTTATTGAGTTGCTAAATTTTTATAGATTAGTGTCTATATTAGAAAATTCACATGAAAAATCAAAATTTCTATACACCTACTAGAACATTTTGAATATAGATCCACTTTATTATTAACACACATATATAACGGGTGTATATTTAATATTTTTCATAAATATTTTAGTATACGGGTGTATCATTGAATATGCTTTTCAATTAGGATGGTAAATATCCTTAGATTTTTTTCAATACTTTTATAGGAAAACGAAAGAAACTTCTTGCTGTAAAAAATAGGGGAATTTAGGTTAACAGTTAAATAAAACGCACATATTTCTTTTTAAATTTTATTTATAGAATATGTATACAAAAAATTAAATTACTTAAATATATTTATTACATAAAATCTACTTATTTTCCATATAAAATTTTTTTAAAAGAATACAGTTTTCTAATGAACAAATATTATCTGAATGAAGCATACAGCGTCTTGAATAATATTCATCTCGCAGAATGGAAATCTTCGGTATATCAAATATTTCTTCCAAATTCAAAATCCACGGCTAGTGTTCGGTGTCATCAAATAAATTTGAAATCCATTTCTTCTTTTCTCTGTCCTTGACGTATATGACATCGTACTACTTTAATACAGGTTTCAATATGGTATGAAGTTTATTGTACGGAATAAATCCATACTACCCCATGGGAAGGTATCCCATGCCAGTTTCGGTAAAGCCGACGGGCAACTCGTTGATATTTCTTCGGCAACTCGTTGAAATCAAACGGTGCGTCGAACATAAGATGTAATATTTCATCTGAATTTTCTGCAGCGATACCAAATTCTTTAAAATAAAATTGGTTGTTGTGGCCGCCGTAGAACTGAAATTATTCACACATCAAAATGACATCATGAACTAAAATGGCTATTGCTGTCGTACCAGCTGGAATATTTTTATTACATTTAAGTTCTAAACGAACATCAACTGAGCCGCTTTTCAGTGACTCGTTTTGATGTGAGCAATCGATAAAAACTATCGGAGCTATAGTTTTAAAATTTTCTCAGCTTAAGAGCGGTTCATTGGAACAATGAAAGTATGAAGATTGAAGGCGGGTATACATATTATAAAGTATTGCATACTGATTAATATCTTTAATATTCAAATCATCATAAGGGTACACTTGTGAATTTAGATAAACTTTGAAATTATTTAAATCACAATGATTAAACTTAGAAACATTTCTGTCCTTTTTCTGTAAAGCGAAAATGATATATCGCGGTTTTTCTAGCTGTGCAGTTGCTTTTACAACCCAAGTGTTTTGTTGTGTAGTGGGTAATGCAGGTTGAATATAAGTTTCCCACTCTCTAAAACTAATCTGTATAGGCTCAGCTTTTTCAATATACTTTAACAGTGATAATTTAATTTCATCTGAGCAGTTACATGTGGAACACGCCATTCGAGTTTATTTGTTTCAAATTTCAACGAATCCGATTCTGAAACAATTACATCATTGTCAGTTCGAGCACGAATAAGAATTAATTCATGTTTTGCGTTTAACATAATTTTTCGATAATCCTCAGCGAATCCCAATAATTTTCTAAGCGGAATGTAAAAGTTAAAGTTGGCTTGTGGTAATGTTATTGTACAGTCATTATCAATCGACCAACCAGCATTTAGTAATTGTTTACTCTCACCATCGTTTAACGGTAAATAATTTTTTAATGTCGATGCTAGACCAACATACCTAACACGCTCAAGTTGAACTCCATTTAATTCATATCTAATTTCATCGAATAGAAAGGCAATACAATTTATTAATGCTATATCTGGAACGGCATTTTCGTTATTTAAGATTTTCCCCTCAATGTATATAAAACTTTCACTAGGTAAAATGTACAAGTCCTGGTTTTCAATCAATATTCTCACTTCATCATTATTCTTGAAGGATCACAAAAAGGGTGCATATGCATGATATTCAAACTTCGTAATGCTGTTTTCAATTTGTGCGCCACCAGGGATATTTAACACGTCGCTCTATACCATTTTCTTTTAAATTTATGACCCAAAAATTCAAGAAATGCTAAATGCTCAGGTGAAATACGTTGTTGCTTATATGCTTTACGTTTAATGGTATTCAACTGAATGAGTTTAGGCTGCAAAAACCCTCTATTATATAGCCTAGCGGAGGGTTGCTCCAGATTGTAAATTAACATGGTCTCAAATGCAAACGTACTGTGATTGTTTCACCGCAAAAGTCCACCAAATCACCGTCTTGATCAACAATTTTCAGCGAAAGAGATGTTAACTCTTTAACCGTTACTGGTGAATAGCTTATATTTCTGGTACCTCAACTATTTTATACCCTGGCGCAACAAGAGGTGAAAATTCATGAAGCGTGTGAGCTAGCGTACCATTCGTATAAGCATTACTCGTAATATTAGATTCAATGCGTATTGCATTCACCTTCATGATACTGACAGACTCATTAGATGAGTGAAGCTTGTTTGATTCCAATATCCGTTTAGTAAACCCTAAAAGTGAACCAATTGTATTAAGTTTAGTGAAATCAATAGCTTCATTGCTAATTATTTCGCATTTGAGTGTGTTATTATTAGCCCTTAAACGTATGTATGGTTTAGCATTTTCATTGTTATGTTATATTGCCATACTTGTTGTACATAGTTTTGTTTATATATGTAGCTAAATCATCTATTTCAAAGGTGCCGATAGGAAATGATATTACATCGTTATCACCGTAATGTAATAAATTATTTTTAACAGTTACATTAGGAATTGAATTGTATACTTGAAAATCTAATAGAGCACACTCATATTGACTTCTAATTTGAATTGCGGGAAAATACGTGGTGTTTTAATTTTTTTACACCTAGCTGCAACTTTGGCCGCTTTAAGAGCAACCTTTACAGCATTATTAATTGATTCACTTTTTAATTTTTTAACAGTACCACGTACACTTTTTCGCACTTGATCGAGTGTAGCCTTTTTGTTCACACCCATACCAAGTTTTACTTTAGCTTTCGTTGCGTTTGTTACTGCCCGCGCAACAGCTTTTTCACAAAATTTTGCGTCTGAAGATTTAACTCGATCCCAGGCTGCGTTTGCTAAAATTAAATCCGCCTTATGTCGATCAGAGAGATTTTTACTTTGTGAGTAAGCGATATCGTGTGCTCTCCAAGCTTCGTCTAATTTATTGATTCCCGGATCACCTCTTGCTAATCTTTCTTGTAATTTTGTACCCGGTCCACAATATTGATAGCCAGGTATGTGAAGTTCGAACGGTAATTTGTTAATTAATGAATTAACAAGTCCACGACCACTTCGTTGTTGTTGTTGCCGGTTGTAACGTAACATTAGAACTGAATGCTAATAATATTTGATTCGAGCTATTTATAAATTCATGAAAAATTGAAAAGAATCAATTTCATGGACAGTTAATTTACAATTTCGATCACTTTCAATCAAATAAATTCTCTTTTCACAACAATTAGAAAATATAATACATAGGTGCATAATATCATCGTTTTCAATATGCTTAAAAGCTATTGGCAACAATGCTTCATCAGAATCGTTAAACCATTTAATTTCATTGTTGTCGGTGACTTGTGGATCACTGCAACAATTAAATTCATTCTTGACAAGTATACATTCAAGCCTAAGGTGCTCCAATCCACGCTGTAGTGATTCATGATGACTACTGCGCATAAGTATATACCGGATAGCATAAGATGTATAATCTCTGGTCCTTCAGGGTGTGGCAAGACTAGCATTTTATTAAATTTATTAGAACACCCGAATGGATTAAGTTTTGAAAATGTTTATCTGTATTCAAAAACACTCTGACAACCAAAGTATGAGTATCTGAATCGCGTTCTCAAACCAATAAGGGGTTTAGGATATTTTACTTTTTCGAATAATAATGATATTATAGCGCCAGAAGATGTAAAAAATAATTCAATTTTTATATTTGACGAAGTTGCAACGGATAAACAAAATAATATTAGGACATATTTCAGTATGGGACGTCATAAAGATGTTTCAGTCTTCTATCTTTGTCAGACGTACAGTTTCAGACGAAAACAATTACTTAGGGATAATGCTCATTTAATAGTTTTATTTAAACAAGATTTAACTAATATCAAACATGTTTTCCAAGAACATGTAGGTAGTGACATGTTATTCGATCAGTTCAAAGAAATTTGTAATTAATGTTGGCGTGAAAGGTTCAATTTTTTGGTTATAGATAAAGACAGTGAGTTGAATAGCGGAAGGTATCGTAACAATTTCGATATCTTTATTCAAATTAAAAACTGATTTTTAAAAATCAATAACATATAAATTTTTTCTATGTGAAATACCATTGTGTGTGACGTCGAACCGAAATAGACTAACTTACTCATTTTTACTCATTTTGCTCCCATTACTCGTTACGATTAACTGAAATAAGTTCAGAAAACAAAATGAAAAGCTATATGTAAGTATCATTTACATAGTTCACTGCCAAGTGACCGCATACCTACTCATTACCAAGTGGCCCCATACCTACAGTGTGCGGTTGAACCGAAATAGTGTGCGGTTGAACCGAAATAGTGTGCGGTCGAACCGAAATTATGTGCGGTCGAACCGAAATAGTGTGCGGTCGAATCGAAATTATGTGCGGCCGAACCGAAATTATGTGCGGTTGAACCGAAATTATGTCCGGTCGAATCGAAATGGTGTGCAGTCGAACCGAAATAGTGTGCGGTCGAACCGAAATTATGTGCGGTCGAACCGAAATAGTATGCGGTCGAACTGAAATAGGGTGCGGTCGAACCGAAATAGTGTGCGGTCGAACCGAAATAGTGTGCGGTCGAACCGAAATCCCTGTTCGGTTCATCAGTTTGGTTCGGAAAAGCTATAAAATGGCTGTGTGCACATTCACATTACACATTTGCTAGTAAACTGTAATAGCAAAAGCACGCACACACTATGGATAACGAACAGGAGCTAAAACGAAAAATCATCAGTGCTACAAAATCTATACGCGCCAAATACCGTGCGTTGAAAGATAGTCAGTTTAAACGAGAGAAAAATTTACAACAATCATTTAAGCCCATAACGGAGCCACTTAAGGAACTAGTTACTGAAATAAGAAATGAACCAACAAAGAGTTTCTTGCTTAAAGATGAAAAACCTAAAATTAAAAAAGCATGTCTTTCAACCGATTCTGATGTCGATATAAAGTCACGTTTTCTTAGTAATGATGATAATGATGATACTGAGATATTTCAGTCAACGCTTATGGACAAAGTAGTCAACCTACAACAAGTCAACCTACAGCAACAACTTATGTGATGGAACAAACTAGTCAACCTATAGCAAAACACTATGTTGGTGTACTAGCTGAAAATTATCTCACGTTAGCAACCACACGTAGAGTTAAAAGTACACTTGATCGCACCTATGGATGCCATTTCCACTTGCGTACTAATTTAACGAGTAATGTCCCCATGCTAAAGTATCCGTTTCCCCCTCCACAATATATCGTTTCGTATCATACGGGCTGAGCGCCACCTTGTTCTGAGTTACACTATACACGTTATGTTTTTTCGATTGTATCAGGTTTTGTTGTCGATTTATGACTGTATTGTGTTTTAGATAGTCCACGTAATCGTTAAAAGTTACCGTTTTCTTAACCACAGAGTTCTTTACACCTTTCGCTTTCTTCGTGTGATCGTCGCCGTCCACTTGACAACTGTACATTTTTGACCTTAAACCCACAAATTTTGTAAATATTTGTTCATTTAGCTCATCCTTCATTAACCCATCAAGTATTTTCTTATTGACTCTTGGCATGTTATATTGATTATCCGCGTTGTAATCTGACGTATCAAAGTATTGAATATCTTGTTGCATTATTTCGTAAATATCTGGGCATTTTATCTCGTAAATCAATGAATCGGTATCCGTGTAGAGTAATTTGCTGTTGTTCCCAAACGTTGGCTGTATGTAGTTGTAATGAAAATCGTGAGATACATGTTTTCGAAATATCCAGAATTGCTTGCCCGACGTATATTGGTTTATTCATAAACACTTCCGTTTTCCGTAGTTCGACTGCAATAAGGTTCTCACCAAATATGGTGCGGCTGTGGAAATTCGGTTTCGCTATCATAACTTCCGCACCATATCGTCCATACCATTTCGTTAACAATTTCACAATCGAGTGTTTCCGAACATTTTCCATCGTTTTCCCGAAGACTGCGTTGTTGAGTAGCTTGTAGAGATTTTTCTCGAATTCGTTTTCCGCCATTTGTCTTAGAGCTGTATTCAAGTCGATGTAGGATTTAAGCCATGATGATTGATTAAACTGTAGCACTCTATGTATTTTCTTTAATTTCATCCCGTGTTGTAGACATTGTTTCAGGTTCCGATAGTGTATCACATATTTCTGTTTGTTGTATAGCGTTGCCAGTAACATTTCCTGTTTAGTACCGGGTGCACACATTCTCTCTGGACATAATGGTAATTTTGTCAGAATTCCTCCATTTTCACACCATTCTTGCACATTTCACAGCGTATTTTCAAACCAGGTGGTCCATCAATATGATCTTGTTGCCATGGTCGATTATAATGTTCAAAACATGGTTCACATTCTTGAAACATGGCTCGATAATCGGATGGTAACCAAATCCAGGCGCGTTGTATGATTTTTGCACCATAACTTTTCAGTACATTCAAACTGATCCACTTGTAGATTTAAAGGAATGCTTTCAAAGTCTGTTCGTTCAGCAGCATTGGTTCACGTTCGAACAATTCACCAACTAAAACATCCATTTTATCCCAGTCCATTGATTCCGGTTCAGACAATTTCAAATTTTGCATTTTTACAATAGCATCAATTGTTTTTTCGTAGGTATCAATCCGTTTACGCAGTTTATCCAGTTCACTTGAAAATATTTGTAGCCGTTTCTAGTAAGCCGATGATGACGATGTCATTTCCACTTGCGTACTAATTTAAAGAATGATAAAGTATCCGTTTCCCCCTCCACAATATGTCGTTTCGTATCGTACGGGCTGAGCGCCACCTTGTTCTGTGTCATACTATACACGTTATGTTTCCTCGATTGTATCAGGTTTTGTTGCCGGTTTATGATCGTATTGTATTTTCGACAGTCCACGTAATCGTTGAAAGTTATCGTTTTCTTAACCACAGAGCTCTTTGCACCTTTCGCTTTCTTCGTGTGATCCTCGCCGTCCACTTGATAACTATACATTTTTTACCTCAAGCCCACAAACTTTGTAAAAATTCGTTCGTTTAGCTCGTCCTTCATTAACCCGGGTATTTTCTTATTTAGTCTAGGCATGTTATATTGATTATTTGCGTTGTAATCCGACGTATCAAAGTATTGAATATCACGTTTCATTATCTCGTAAACATCTGCGCACTTTATCTCCTAAATAAGCGAATCGGTATCTGTGTAGAGTAATTTGCTGTTGTCCCCGAACGTTGGCTGTATGTAGTTATAATGGAAGTTGTAGACACACGTTTTCGAAATATCCAGTATTGCTTGCCCGGCGTATGTTGGTTTGTTCATAATCACTTCCGGTTTTCGTAGTTCGACCGCGATGAGATTCTCGTCAAATATGGTGCGGTTGTGGAAATTCGGTTTTGCTATCATAACTTCCACACCATATCGTCCATACCATTCCGTTAACAATTACACAATCGAGTGTTTTCACACATTTTCCATCGTTTTCCCGAAGACCACGTTGTTGAGTAGTTTGTAGAGATTCTTCTCGAATTCGTTTCCCACCATTTGTCTTAAAGAGGTTCTTTTATCGATGTAGAATTTGAGCCAAGGTGATTGATCGAATTGTAGCACTCTATGAATTTTCACTAATTTCATCCCGTGTTGTAGACATTGTTTCAGGTTTCGATAGTGTATCACGTATTTCTGTTTGTTGTATAGCGTTGCTTGCAACATTTCCTGTTTTGTACCCGGTGCACACATTCTTTCTGGACATAATAGTAAATCGTTGTGTTTATCGTGCAGCTCTCTCGGGTATTCCAAATTCACTTCAAGTATGTGTGGTGAATCGTCGCTTATTTCTCGAACATCTATCCCGGTATTATCCATCCATTTGAAATTTCCCATTGGTAAGTATTGTGACATAGCCCATCCGTGTAAGTTGTTCACGTCATAGTACATCAGGTATTTTGATTCCTCGTCCGGATCGTAGGTGTTCATATATTTATTGTTTGCTGTCGCGTATCGGTTACTACACTGGCTCAATGCACCTCGAATACCACGTTCAATGAATAATAATTGATCCACATCGGATATCAGTTCTAATTCTACTTTTGTATATTTTAAGGCTGCATCCCACGTAAGTCCCGGCGGCGTGTAATAATGAGCTGGATCCAATCCGTGTGTTCGCATGCACGTATCCCGAAAATTCTCAAAAACATCCGCGAATAGTAGTATGTTCGTTTTTATATATAAACCTGAGTATTATCCAAGCGTTTTTATGTTGAATGTATCCCAAACTTTTTGTGCGTGTGTGTAGTCGTCCACGGTGTATCGTTGAATTGATTGTAGAATTTCTCCCGCGATGGTAAACATGTTTCTTCTAATTTATTCCAGCCTGATATGTAGTCGTACGGAAAAACACCTTCGTGCGGAAGTAATTTGTAGTCGGTATTCGGAAATTGCGATTTAACTATGTGGAACTCGTTGAGGTATGAAGATAATTTATCCAGACTTGATGCCATAAATCGGAAAGAGTCGATGAATCTGAATGTAATTTCGCTGCCGGCAACATGTTTAGTAAATGCTATGTATCGATCCTTGTTGACTGGTAGTAAGTCGACACGTCCCTCGAATGCTGTTGCTACATCCTTGATCACGAAGTGTGCATCATAACCAATCAAATTGTGGAATGCAACAGGAATCATATGGAAATCCTTATAATTCAAGTTGCATCCCTTGTGCGCAGGTCCGTTGTACTCGCCGGTGAAGTGGTTATGGTCACGAACAACAATATCCTCAGGTTTGAACGGTTTCTCGCAAATGTGGCACCCAGTACTTCGTTGTTTAAGTTGTTGTTGTTCTTCTGGTGTTAGTTCGTTCATCGGTATAATGTTTTCAAATATTGGTTCTAAGATGTTTTCACGTAACGGTGCTAGTTCTTCCGCGAACCATTTTTCGCAATTTGGTCCACGGTATGATCGATAGTAGCTTAGTTGACTGTTGTAGGAACAGTGAAAGTAGTAACCGATACTGTATGCACGATGTTGTTGGTACGTTGTTGTATTCTTCTGATTTCCGTTATCCATCACAGGTTATAGGAATGATTCCACGTTGGCGTAAATTATAAATGAAACACGTTTTTTGTTGCTGTAGCTCTTAAACGATATGTATCTGCTTTTCCCTTCTGGCATTATCACCCGACAGTTTTTTATGTTCACGCAGTCTTCCGTATGTTTGATCAGTTTATCTTCTGTACGAAAGTAATTCAGACATCGATCGCAGATGTATTTTTTTCAATTACGATTTGATAGTTGTGTTAATACGAATCTCGATAGATCCTTATTCCAACAGAAATGGTAGTGTAAATCTGGATCGTCGTCGTTGTCCTGTTCGTTGTCCTCATCCTCGTAATACTCGTTCTGGATCATTAGTAGATTTATGTGGTGTTCTTTCTTCTCTCTAGTTAGCGCAGCAGGTACGGTTTCTAAAAGTCCATTTTGTTTTTTTAGCACAAACACGTTGACTGATATAGATGGGTTCTGTTTCTCAAATTTGCACACTTGTTGAATTGTCATTGGAAATTGTATCCCGTCTAAATTTAGCACCGTTGAGTAGTGTGGGTAAGAGCTGGTTCGAGCTGGATTTTTATTTGATGTTGCTGGATGAAGTGCTGATACCACTGCTCACGCGAAACAGGCGTCATCCTTGAAGTTTTCAATGTTGATACATGCTTTTTTTTATTTCCTGCGGCAATTCGATGTAGCTTGATCCACGAAAAGGTGTATACTGTTTTGTTGATATTCACGGCTAAGTTGATTATGGAGGACAATGCGCACCCGCTCCCCGACTCGGCAAATTCCCTAAGTTTTCTTAGAACTGGTTCCTGTACGTGTTCCACGAAGCATTGTTTTAGGTTTGTTCCACGATCTATTATGATATTCGGCGTACTGAAGTGTTTCATGTCGTATTTATCCTCATCGTCATCAGTTTTAACGAATAACCCGCAAAACGTTGTATTTACTTTAATCGTTAGATATTGTTTTAATATATTTTTTATTCGTCCGGTGAACATTGACCCGGCGTCTTCTAAAAAGTCCTTTGACTCTATGTGCGTTATGTTGGTAACCACTCCCGTTCGTATCCGGCTCGCAATGCTGATTCACCGTCCACCCCTTGGATTCGGTCCGACTGTTTCCGTTGGTTTCGATTCATACCAGCACCTGAAACAATCAACATATCAAAATTATAAAAAAAAAATCATTAAAAAATTATAAAATTTATATTTGAAAAAAAAAACTTACCATGTTTTTGTGGTGCCTTCATTCCGATACGAAGCCCTTTCATTTTGCCCGCACATGACTCGAAGTATTTTCTTTGCCCCAAATCTTGCGCTGCACGAATGGCCTTGTTGATTAATCGTATGTTGGTATTCGTATGTTTCATCCATTTTTCCAGTTCACCTGCATCCCGGGTATTCATTTCCAATAATGATAGCGCGTTTCGTACATTTTCCACCATTCTAGTTGTTACGTCGTTTTATGAAGCCATTGTTGTATTTTAATCTTGATACAAATTCTTGCAACAATAACAATATTAACTGCTTAAAGATTGCTGAAGAAGTGATTTGAGGAGGCACGCGAACCTCAATTTATACGATTTTGACTGCTCGAAAAATTCTGGAGGGGAATCACAAAAAAAGATGACACAGAATTTTTACAACGCAAATAACCGAAGGCCAAATATTAAACCATAAATTCGAAGAAATTTATTTCGCATTTGAAACCTGATAAAGGACTGATGAATCATCAAAATCTTAACTAAACATTTTTAAAATTAAAACTTATATAAATAAACAAATTGAAAAAAACCCCGATTATTATCAGGCCATAAATTAAAAATTCCGAGAAAATTATTTCGTATTCGAGATCAAACAAATAAACTTACCAGTCATTAAAATCTTAAATAAGCATTTTTAAAATTAAAACATATAAATAAATTGAAAAAATATCCGAGTATGAGTCAGCAAAATCTTATATAAACAAAGCTATATTAATGATTTTTGATGACATTAATGTAAACAAATTTATTTTTAATTCCTGGAACTAACAAGTTGTAACTTGTTTTTAAATAAAATTCTTAGCTAAAAAAATCTTAAGTAAACAAACTCAAACCGTACAAAAGTCACGAGTTTTTTACTAAATAAACAACTTAATCTGTGCTGACACATATACAAAAAAAAATTCCCCTGAGGTACAGCCGACATCCGATTTTCCGAAGTACAGTAGCGGTCTGAAATCTGGACTCTGGACCCTGGAATCTGAAGTTAGTTTTGCGGTTTAAAATCTAGCGCTTGGTACGTAATAAGCACAGTACGCTTCAAAAATTGATCGGATACCTTTTTGGTCAGGGGGGTCTACACTTTTGACACGGCAGTGTACCAAAAATTTAAGTACAGTACGGTGTCAAAAGTTTGGGGCCACCCCCTGAGTCAGGTTAACCCCACATTTCTGACGCGGTAGTGTACCTTTCGTTTAAGATGACGCAGTTAAGGCAAGCGCATGTTGGGGTCAAAGGCTAAGGTTTGCACGTACACAAAATAAGTACAGCACGCTTTAAAAAGTGATCGGATACCTTTTTGATCAGGGGGTCCACACTTTTGACACGGCAGTGTACCAAAAATTTAAGTACAGTACGGTGTCAAAAGTTTGGGGCCACCCCCGAATTAGGATAGTCCCCACATTTTTGACGTGGTAGTGTACCCCATCTATAAATTTGTGGTCTAAAATTCAGTCTGCGCATGCATCGTGTTCTAAATTCAGTCTGCGCATGCGCCATGTTCTAAAATTCAGTCTGCGCATGTGTCGTGTACTAAAATTCAGTCTGCGCATGCGTTAGGTTTGCATTCAAAAACTACGTTAGTGCTGGCGGGTAATGGGTTAGCACAAATCCAAATCGTGATGAACAAATTGTGATGACGCATAATGGGTTAACTTGAATTTATTTTGTCGTTGATAATGAGTTATGTCTTAGGAATTTCAAGGCCAATAGTACGTGAGAGTTGTGGGATCAAATGTCAACAACAAATTTTAAATACATATACTCGATACGTGCCGGGTCAAAGGTCAATCTATACACGAGGTACAGTAGGACCCTAACTACACGGTTCTAAATACCGTCAAAAAGTAGTCCGGATAATTGGGATTCTACTGTGTTATAGAACTTTCCTAGCCCTGCTACTAAAAACCATGAAATTTTGACGTAAAAATCGTGCGGGAAAGGGCCGAAAAACTATTTTTGAATTAAACATACATTTTCATTTAAAGAACTGTAAATTTGTATCATAGCTTGAAAACCATAAAAACTATAAAGCTCCTGACTATAGCAATCGATTGTCGCCTCGGTATCTATAACTATTATTTGAACAATTTAACTAAATCTGTGGTTTAACCCTAATGAAAATGGCAACTCTCAAAAAACATAGACAAGATGATCCAGAATTATGTACCGTAATTTCTAGAGCTGATAGTACTTTAAAAACTAATGCTACCTTTTCATGTACACTTTTTTCCAAAACTCAATAATAAGGGAAATACAACCCTCGAAAGGGGTGAAACGAAAACAATTTTTTCCTAAATATGTTCCAAAAGCTTTTGAATAACGGTTGATATTTTAGGGGTACGTATTTTGCGTTAGGAGAATTAAATTTATGTTAACACTTATTCCACCACTTATGATCAAGCGGTGGTTTTGGGTGGTAGGTGTGACTTATCACGTCATTTCTTTTTTAATTTGCAGTTATTTAAACGAAATTCTTAACAACGTGATTCCTCAGACAATCCCACGCAAAAGAGGTATACTTGTTATCGATAAATAATACAGTTTTCGAGTAATGTAAAGTAGAAGTATCTTATTTCCAAATTATTCCCTAATCATAAGTAGTGAAATAATTAGTACCATAAATTTAATTATCTTGATGTTCATATGCACCCCTAAAATATGTGTCTATTATTCAAAAGCACCTAGAAATTACAAAAAAAGAAGTCAGTTTCGTTCCACCCCTCTACATTCCATCCCTCTATCTCTCTGATTATTGAGTTTTGCAGAAAAAATGTACATGAAAAGATACCATTATTTTTTAACGTACTATCAGCTCTGGCAATTACGGTACATAATTTTGGACCAGCTTACATATACTAATCAACTTCATATCCATAACATTCCTATACACTCCATATTGAATCGAAAAAAAAGACGGTTATTTTTTACAAAATATTTTTAATCTATTAATATACATTTTTATAACACCTGCTTCTAAAGTTCAATATTCGAGCGTTGTGTAGTGGGCGTAAAGAGCAGTTTTTTATATCATTGTAAAACAAATGACAGTAAATGTGCGCGAAAGTACAAGTGTGCGTGAAAGTAGCTAAAACTATGCGAGAAAATAATGATATTCATTTATCAATGATAATCATATTCAAATTAACATGGAAACGATCAACAAATTAATAAAAAAAAACAACAACGTTCTACAAATTAATAAAAATTGCTTAAAAATAATTAATTTTTTTTTTCTCTATTAAACTTTAGAAGCCGTCGTTATAAAAAATTATGTTCGATACGTATGCGTAAAGAGAGGTATCCGGTAGGCTTAAATTGGAGCACTCGCTAAAGGGACTGACGTATACACAACGAGATCTCGTGCGCTTACGCACTCGATCTCGTTGTGTATACGTCAGTCCCTTAGACTCGTGCTCGAATTTAAGCCTACTAGAATACCTCTCTTTACGCATATGTATCGAAAATAACTATTTCACCATCATGTTTCAAGTAAAACAGTATATTTTTCTGTTGTATACATAAAACATCAAAACCTATAAAAAAACATATATCTGAATATTTAAATATTAATACATAAATATATTAAAAATAAGTTGGTAGTTACTTATTATGTAAACAATAAATATTATTAATTCTTATTAAGTTCGCATACATTATAATAATAAACAAAGTGTAAAATACATAGCAAATATAAGATGTAATCTGCCTAATAAATGTGACTTCAATGGCGTCAGTATAAAGCGTTTAATACAAGTTTCAATCTGCGCATGTTCAATAAATTAACTATATTTACAGTTAAAAATACTATAGGCATAGGCAGGATTTGGAGGTGGCAATTGGGCGGGGGGGAGGTGCCCCCAATATTCGTGCGAATAAAAAATTAAAACTTGAACAAAATTTATTAAAGTGATATGGCAGAAGAAAAGGGGTGAGGATGCAGAAATTAAGTCAAGCATTTGTCGACCCGAATTGGTTTGCTATTCTAAGAATTTCCCAACGTGGCTTTTATATTAAATATATTCCTTACCCCGCCAATATTTTTCTTATAATTCCGCCTATGATTATAAGTATTATTATTATTCATATAGTCAACTAAACTATATAGAGATAAAAGCAAAATAACACGGCCATCTAATTTATTTAACAATATATTTAGTTTAAAAAACCTTTGATTTTTGAAACACTTTCATTGCCAAGCTAAAAATATAGGCTTTGTGGGATAGCCACATCTTTTAAGTTAAATACCGTGTTTGCGGGTTACTTGAGCCCAGATTTGCAAATCATCTGATAATTTCAAAAATTGCGCGTAACTGTTATACTTATTTGGGATAGGAAATTCAGTATATTAATCTATATATGACCACGGTTAGTTTATTATATAATATGGATCTTTTTCTTATGGCTCATAAATTTTATAGCTTTTTAGATTTTGGGCTCAAGTTAACCTCAAGATCGGGTTACTTGAGCCGAAACCTAAATTTCCAGGTGATTTTCATTTGAAAACAGTTTGAGACCATTGTACAAACATATAAGGAACTTTACTTATTCAATACTCTTATCGCAGCATCCTGCATAACGTAGCGAATTTCCGTTTACAAAAATTAATTTTTGCTCGGAAACTAGTTGACATAGAATAATAGTTTAAAGACCTTTTTTGTGTGATTTTTTCTCCTCGTTCCAACAGTGTAAAAATTTTTGAATAAGAAAAAATTTTGGAAAAAAGTTAATTTTTTTCATGAAAATTTCCAAAAATAACATGTTTTGGGCATCGGACGTGCCTGGTTAACGAACTTGTCCAACGGTTTAGGGCTTTTAGGAATTTCTGCTACAGTCTTGCACCATTTTGTACCAAAGTTATAATGGGCTCAAGTTACCCTAATTTTAAGGTTATTTTACCGATTTATCAAAACCTTAATTTAAAAAATTAACGGAATGGTTGGCAGATGAACATATCTGAATTTAGTTTAGTAATGAACAAAGTAATAAAATTATACACCTACCTTCCTTTGTAGACTACCACAATTACTTTTACAGTCAAAAGTTAGCAACGTAACAAAACATCAATTTCAAACAGAGAGTAAACAACAGGTGCCTCACCTCTAGTGTCAATTTTCAGAACTACCTAAACCTAAACACCGTAAACTTACTGTTGTTACCTACTAGCTAAACATCTAACTTACTTCTACTACTGACTAATATAAGCACAAAACAGAAAATAATACTTTTTTCCGTTTTGGGCTCAAGTTACACCACAGGGCTCAAGTAACCCGCAACTAAGGTAAGTAGGATCATATATTTGTCACGCTATATCGCGTGGTTGTCCATATAGTAAAGTAGACGTATCACGCGATATAGCGTGATCAGCAATGAAGGTGTTAAACCATCCTTATTCAAATTTTTAACTGAAATATACTTATTAATTAAATTAAAAATCACAAAGTGATTGAAAAAATTATCCGGATCGGCCGGGAATCGAACCCAGGATCTTCTGGTAACTAGCCAGACGTGCTAACCTCTACACCAACGATCCCATGCTCGGTAAGCGGCCGAGCCGGACACCCATTCAATCACCTATGTGTATTAGTACTCTTCTCTGATTCGAGAGACAGTTACAATTTTAATTTCAAATATTATCGAGTGCTTGTGAGACACTACTACGTATGACAAACTATTGTTTGCATTTCAACACACGCAGTGACTTTGTGATTTTTAATTTACATGTGGTTTTTGGTCATACTATACCAAAGAAATCGAGTGCTAAAGTTTCAGTTTAGCTGAACGATTAGTGAACATATCAATACTGCGTGTGTTGAAATGCAAACAAAAGTTTGTCATACGTAGTAGTGTCTCACAAGCACTCGATAATATTTGAAATTAAAATTGTAACTGATTCTCGAATCAGAGAAGAGTACTAATACACATAGGTGATTGAATGGGTGTCCGGCTCGGCCGCTTACCGAGCATGGGATCGTTGGTGTAGAGGTTAGCACGTCTGGCTAGTTACCAGAAGATCCTGGGTTCGATTCCCGGCCGATCCGGATAATTTTTTCAATCACTTTGTGATTTTTAATTTACATGTGGTTTTTGGTCATACTATACCAAAGAAATCGAGTGCTTAAAGTTTCAGTTTAGCTGAACGATTAGTGAACATATCAATACTGCGTGTGTTGAAATGCAAACAAAAGTTTGTCATACGTAGTAGTGTCTCACAAGCACTCGATAATATTTGAAATTGAAATATACTTTTTTAAATGATATAACTATATAAATAGTTGCTTGAAACAAATTTTTAACCATATTATAAAATATTGCAAACTAAATGATGTAGTAATTTTTGTTAATATATTTTATTAGTTTTGCTAATTTATAGTTAAAAGAAATCAATATTTTCAACACAGACCATTTAGTTATTTTGGTGAAATTTTTTTCTCACTCTATATTGTATAGTATACGTACATACATATTAACATATTTTCTATGATAAAATTGTCTAGTTTTACATTTACGTGCAGTTGTTACTATTATAGAAAAAAACTTTTAGACTTAAAATACGCATCATTTGTATAGATAACGCTAGTTAGTTTGCTCAATTAAACATTTGACATGAAATTATCTCATCAATATCAAATTATATTGAAATGTTACTAGAAGTACATACCTAATGTGTACTAATTCTTATAATCAGTAATAAATTACCTATTATTAGAATTTATACTTAAAATCAAAGTTACTAATCTTTTACTGACAATAAATTTTTCTCTAATTTTACTGAAATTTAGTTCTTTTCCAATTACCTATCTTTAACCATTACACTTAAACAAAGTGGACACTTAATCAAAGTAGATTGCTTTTAAATGCAATTAAAAGGTTAGTTTTTGAAATAAAATTTGAAAAAAAATAGTTTTTTATGAAAAGAAAAATGCTTTGTGTCACACAGTGTCGTTTTTTTTCTAAATGAAACACAATCCCGCTATATTTTGGGTAAGTTTTGGGCCCAATTTGAATCTGGCCCAATTTTAAGAGAATCGTGGGAGCACCAAAACAATAAATCTTTTCCAAATGAGTTGGATATAATATTTTGGTCAATTATTTACATCATATCTTATTCAACTTCCTAGAGCAATTTGGAGGGAGTAGAGTAAGAAAAGTGTTTTGGAGGGAGTCTGATACGCTTATAGCTACCCAGAATTGACCTAGGAAGCTGAAATTTTGTATATTGATTGAGTTGGTACCTAGAATGTGCTTTTTTAGGATTTAATGTTTAGCTCTCACCCTCATCATATTTACCGAAAAATTTCATATTTTTTCGTCGTTTTCGAAGTTTGTGTCAAGCCTAAAGACTCCCTGTATAGACCTGAAAAGCTGAAATTTTGTATTCGGATTAAGTTAATATCAAGCTGTGCCTTCTAGATGTTTCAATTTTTGACCATTATTTCCACAATTTCAAGCTTTTTCGTGTTTTTCGGTGGAACTGTCAAAGGTATAAACCCTGCAAATAAACCTAAAGGGCAGAAGTTTTGTATATGGGCTAAATTAGTATTCAGAGTGTACCTTTTGGGAGTTTGAGTTTTTGTCCCCTTACCCCCACAATTTCATGGTTTTTCGTGCTTTTTGATAGGTCTGACACGCCTAGTGACTCTTTGAATAAGCTGAGAGGGCTAAAATTTTGCATATATATTGAGTTAGTATCCAGAATGTGCCTTTTAAAGATTCTACACAGACAAAAATGGAAGGTGGACAAGATAATTATTTCAAGGCCCTCTACTTTGATTTTTTTAATTTCTTAGAAATTAGGCGACGAGCAAAAAAAATTTTGAACCCCTTTGCAGGCCCTTTAGAATGTCTTCCTAAAAATTTGCTTTTCCGGGGTCCCTTTTCTTCTGATTTTTCAAAAATTTTTCCTAAAAATTAAATGACGAGCAAAAAAACCACAATTGGCTGACAATCTTCGTCAACCTTCTTTTGCGCCACCTCTAATTCTACATTCTCTTGCCCACCACTTCTCCTGTTCTTACCCCGAATTGTTATGTGGATTTGAAACGATTTAGTTTCATAATAATAGTATGCAAGTAGGCATATAGTCTAATAGCACTAAATTTTATTTATACATTAATTTTAGAATAGACATAAAAATTTTTTAAAAAGAGATTCTTGTAGGGATTGCCTAGGAGAACATTTGTGCAAAATGTTAACTCCCGGAAATGTTTTTTTGTATCATGAATAGCGTTTTTTTACCTTTCACCGCTTACGTAGCGAAAACGGTGATAGATACATTAAAAGTGTTAAGACCTTTCTTGTAGAGAATCGAATTCTCTACAAAAAAGTCCGCCAGAGCACCTGTCCATCTTATACAGGTGAAAAGATACAGCGCTCCATGCGCGCACTCAAAAATTCACTTTAGCTAGCGTTCCGGTAAGGTTCCGGACGGCACACCCTGCCGGAACGCTAGAAAAAGTGGATTTTTGAGTGCGCGTTTGGAGCGCTGTATCTGTTCACCTGTATAAGATAGGCAGGTGCTCTGGCAGACTTTTTTGTAGAGAATTCGATTCTCTACAAGAAAGGTCTTAACACTTTTTAATGTATCTATCACCGTTTTCGCTACGTAAGCGGTGAAAGGTAAAAAAACGCTATTTATGACTTTTCAATATTGTTTAAACAATATAAAAAAACATTTCCGGGGGTTCACATTTTGCACAAATGTTCTCCTCGGTAATCCCTACAAGAATCTCTTTTTAAATTTTTTTTATATCTATTCTAAAATTAATGTTTAGTGAGATAGGGCTTAAAATTAGTGCTATTGGACTAATAGTAATTTTAAAAAGAAAAAATAAATTAATGGTTATCGCAGATGTAATAAACAAGTAATTTAAAAAATATTATCAATGTCACATTTATTTATAAAATAGAAATTTTGAGTTTCTGGGGAAGAAAAGAAAACCTCGAAAAATCCTTTCAGTTCACATTTTAAGGTTCTTTTTTAACATTTAAACAATAGAAACATAAATTTCAATCACATTTAGATATCTTAAAAATATTGAAGAGGAGAGGAAATTCAGCTATCGTGATGGAGCTCTAGTGCTCACGGCTTTTTTAGTGAATTTCCAGAATGGAATTTACAGCCTTCTTCATGACGCAACTTCAGCCCGAGACTATAGCAGAAATTAGTTTTGAGATCCCTAGAACCCAAAAATAACATTCACTAAAATTTGTATATATATATATATATATATATATATATATATATATATATATGTATGTGTGTGTATATATTGGATATTTTACCTTTCTAACAGTAAAAGTATTTCCAAAACCCGTTGTGTAGTCTTCTATGCCGCATTTGCATCCGCAGGAGAGTTGTGGATCTTAAATAACACAACCTGTACCTCTCTAAAATAGTTTACCTCTGTAATAGTGAGAAAATTTTATATATATATATATATATATATATATATATATATATATATATATATATATATATATATATATATATATATATTATATATATATTATATATATATATATATATATATATATATATATATATATATATATATATTTGTATACTACCTGATACGGCTTCGCTCGCGTGGCTTTTGAAATTATGGAATCTAGTTAAAACATATAAAGTGTACTTTCATCACGTCGCTATTACGCGACTTTGTATTATGACTTTTTTTTGGAATTTTCCCCCAGAAATACAATATTTTCCCCAGGCAAAAAATAGACTATAACATTCCTTTAACAACATTCGAAGTCCAAATGAAATCAATGATTCTTCTTTATACTGTTTTAAATATATATTTTCCCACGGGAATAAGACTTTCCACGGGAGTTAGATACTTTCCTGGGATAGAAAGTAGTATGTGTCCTTTCTCATCGTCTCTGTAAACAACATGCAAAGTTTGAAATCAATCATGCTTTTTTTAATAGTCAGTTGTTATTTCATTGTTTCGTTTTAAATACATTTTCCTTCGGAAATGAGATATTTTATCCGGATAAAAAATAACCTATGTTTATCGCTGTATTCCACGGGAAATTTCCCGGGGTATAAAGTAGTTTGTGTCCTTTCTCATCCCTTCTGTTAGCAATATACACAGTTTGAAATCATTTATCCGTTTTTTAATAGTCAGCTGTTGTAATTTAATGCATTTTCCCTCGGGAATGAAATATTTTCCCGAAATAAAGGGTAGCCTATAACCTTCTCTGGCCCGCAAACAACGTCTGTGCAAAGTTTCAAGTTGATTGGTTAAGGTGTTGAGGCGTGAAAGCCAGTCAAACAAACAAACTCACTTTCGCATTTATAATATTAATAAGGATATATATATATATATATATATATATATATATATATATATATATATATATATATATATATATATATATATATATATATATATAGGTTATATTACATAAAGTCCGCCCAGAATATACGGTCGAGCTGATTTTTTAACGAATTGTATTATTGGCTTTTTCCGGCTAACTGCTAGCGACGTAAAATTGAAATTTACTGAGATTCAGCCCTTAAAAACTTAAAGCCTTTTTTTAAAGGCCGATCAGCCAGACATTTATCATCAGTTTTGAAAACATCAGAATGGCAATCCCCCTGTACCCTTTCAACCACATTTAGATATCTTGAAAATACCGAAGATATAAAGAAAAATTCGACTTCCGTGATGGGGCCCCGCTACTCACAGCTTTTTTAATCATAAAGTAGGAATTTTGGATTTTTTGGAAAGAAAAAATATCTTCAACAAAGCCTTCTAATTCACTGTTTAAGATCCTTTTTTAGTATTTAAGAAAAAACACAAAGGCTATTGGCAGATGAGCTTGGGTTGGAATGCCTTTGTACGTATGTGTTGTATTGAATTTGAACTGTATTAATTTTTTTCGCTGCTAACTGCTATCGACATAAAATTGAAATTTACTGAATTTCAGCCCTTAAAAACTTACCCCTTGGTGGTAAGAAATTATTTTTTGAAAGTGGAAAAATCTTTTGAATGACTTGATGGATTTGGCTGAAAATTTTATATGTTTCAGATACCTCTATAGTCTATAGTATGTCTCAGAAAAAAATTTCAGCTTCAAAAAGATTATTTTTATCAACTTGTAGCTATGGTATAATTATCAAATTTTTTTGCCGCCTTCTTACTATGATCCATGCAACATATAATTTTTTTAGAATTAATTTCCGGGTGCGTCATAGTTAAAAAAACGCCGTGAGCAGCGAGGTCCCATCACGGAAGTCGAATTTTTCGCTGCATCTTCGGTATTTTCACGATTTCTAAATGTGGTTGAAAGGGTACTGGCGGATTGTCATTTCGGTGTTCTCAGAACTGATGATAAGTGTCCGACTGATCGGGGCTTTAAAAAAGCGTTAAGTTTTTAAGGGCTGAATTTCAGTAAATTTCAATTTTATATCGGTAGCAGTTAGCAGAAAAAAGTCAACACAATTCGTACGAGGGCATTACTACCCATACTTATCCACCAATAGCTTTTGTGTTTTATTTTTAAATATTAAAAAAGGACCTTAAATAGTGAACTGGAAGGCTTTTATGAATATATTTTTTATTTTCAAAAAATCAAAAATTTATATTTTATAAATAAAAACTGACTTTTATAGGGGAGGTTGGGGCAAAATGGGGTACTTAAGAAACCGTTATGATTTTAAGGACTGAAATATGCTGAATCTTATTATTTTCAGTTGTAATTAAAGTAAAATAATCAAATTTCGAGCTGTCGTAAGAAAAAATATTTTTTTTTTGCGGGCAAAATGGGGTACCCCTTAATAATGTAAGATTATAAATATATTCATAAGGAAACGAAGCTACTAAATAATAATATTTTTTTAGGAGTAATTTACGTCAAACGAATGACCATTTATATTAGTAGTGGATGCAGAGGCGAAAAATAATTATTTTTTTAATAATTCTTACTACATAAAGTTATATTATCAATATTTTTTGTAAATATTTATAATATATTATAATATATATTTATTTGGTTTTCAATATTATCAAATTTGAAAACATAAAAATTTTTACCAAATTTTTGGGGTACTCCATTTTGCCCCCACCCCTCCCTTAATATTTTTTAAATGACAATATTTTACAGTTAGTTCACTTGTCTTTCTAAATTTACCTTGCCTACTTATATTAGTATTAAAATGAATCACGTTAATCAGGTAAAACAATACCATTGAATTCCGACTGTGGCGACACGCCACTGGGTGTATCCAGTGGGCCACCACTGCAATATTTTAACTCGTCAATTCCCAGTGTCACCTTTAGGTGACAGTGATTTGTGAATTTTTTTTACAGACAATATAACAAATTTTAAAAATAAATGTGTTACTACTAAAATAATACTTAGTAGTATTCATGGTTTTAATTTGGCAGCGCTGAAGTTATGTTAACGGTCAAATTAATTCTGCTGTTTCAAACGATTTGCTATTTTATTGCGCGTGAGTGTATCTTGTGGTATTTTCGCTGTTATAAAAATGTCTAAAGAGTAGGTACTGTTATTACTATTGTAACAAATTATTATTTAAGAATCAATCTTATAATCAAAGTGATTTTTTGCCGGTAATTTCATACCGTTTTACTCATTGCATACTACAAATAACACCCAGTGTCACCTATAGATGACACTTCATTTTAAAAAAAAAAAAACTAAAGGGTATTTTTTTTCAATTATTTATTTTTTATATGTTGAGTACTGTAACGACGGAGGTACGGACCTTTTCTGTAGGGGGTAAATTGATGTTATTGGTAGCGTTGAAAACCCTACAGAAAGGTCGGGGTTCGAACTCCTGATCACTACGGTAGACTTGCGGGAATTTTAGGGTATTCACTTAATAAAATAATGGGTTCAACTTAACAATTTTATTAACAAACAAATAAATAAAAGACACAAGAAACAAAATAGGAACATTAATGACATAAAATACAATAAAACCAAATAGGAATTGTTCCCCAAACAGACAGGTAAACATTTATAAACAAAAGTTAAAATAACAGCAAAAGAATTAGGACTTACCTGGACACAAGTTATTCCCGTGGTTTAATTACAAGTCCTTGTTATTGGCCACCAAAACAAACTTCCCAATTACGACCAATAGAGCATGTTAAATTACCCTGAGTAGCCCATCCCCCTGCTAGCAACTAGCCTCCAGCTCTAATGCTCTGTACCGCTCCATACTTGACTTGCCTTCTCCCCGACTACCCCGACTACCCTACTTCGACTACACTTTTACGACTGCCATCCGACTAATGTCCTCTTCGACTACTCTCCGACTAATACCCTCTTCGACTTCCCTTCGACTAATACCCTCTTCGACTACCCTTGATTATCATTTTACAATTCTTTTTATATTAATCGTTTGACCCACATAATCACGTCATTTTTATCAGAGTCAGCAGAAAGTATGAATTAGTAAATCGTCGATATTTTTTTGGTTGTTTGCTTTGGTTTACTGGCTTCGTTAACAACTCGTGTCCAAACAAATGGCCCGATTGCAACATTACTCCCCCCTTCGAAAAAGATGGTTGCTCCAATGAGCAACCAGCCTTTCCCGAGAGTGTAACCATTTATCCCTGTGTCCTTCGATGATTCAACCCTCACACTTAAAATACAAATTATATTGTATCTCTGAAAAGCAAAAATAAATATATACATAGTAAATACAATATGTGTCTTACGTTAATTATTTCACTTAGTGTCTCTATTTTCACTTAGCGTCTCTAACATTGTCTTCTTCGTAGTTAGTTCACTTTCACCCACACACTCACGATCGTTTCGTTTTGTCATACATTCCACTATTCTCCACATTGGTCGTTCCTCCGCAAGCCTTTGACTGCGCGTATGGTACGGAAGTAGTCGATATGTGTAAAACTTCCGGTACTCGGGTTTTGTTTTCTTCTTCTACTGGATCCTGGTCACTGGCTGAGTATATGATGGACATCCTTCACAATATTTCTTCTTCTTGTTCATGGTCGCCCAGTATAATTTATTTTGTGTTAACGCGAGTGTTCGCGCAAACCCCCTGATGACCCGCATGTTGTTGGTCGTGATGTACCTCTAGCCCTTGTCGTCCCATGGTCGTTGGAATTATTAGCTTGTCATCTAATTTGTGTGCTTGTGTTTGGTATATTTCTCCCCCTCCCCTACTGTAGTCTTCGTGGATACTTTAATTAGCTTGAACTTTGTTGTCCTCAACACCCTTGATCAACACCCTTGCTGCTGTGCTCCCGTGTAAATACTTTCCCAATGGCTCGATTATGATCTCCGTCCCTGGCTGGAATCTCCGCTGTACTCCAATGGTAACACACTCGGATCGTGGAGGCATCTCCACGTCATATTTCAATTGGATAAGGAGTCGGCCAGACTCCGTTTCCTTGTTATCGGTCGACTGTGGCCGCAGCGACCGTAACGTTGAGTTGTCCCTTGTTGGCGCCTTCCGTGAATTTCCAAACGCTGGAGACCGAAGATACTTGTTCGAGGATTCTTCAGAAAAAACTTCATTTGTGTTTCCTAACACTCTTGTAATAATATTCCCATTTTTGGCAGCTTCCCAATTTGAATTGTTTCCTCCATTACTTCTTTTTCCCTCGCTGCAGTGTATACCCTAACATCACCCGTGTTGGTCCATATACCCAGACCCCCATATTTTGCTGTCCGCCCCTGTGGTGCGGCTCCCCATATTTTCTTCTCCGTCGCTGTAGCGCGGCTCCCATATTTTTGTTGTCCGCCTCTGTGGTGCGGCCCCCCATATATCTGTTGTCCGCCTCTGTAGTGCGGCACCCCGATACATTTGTTGTCCACCTCTGTAGTGTGGCTCCCCATAAATTTGTTGTCCGCCTCTGTAGTGCGGCTCCCCATACATTTGTTGTCCGCCTCTGTAGTGCGGCTCCCCGATACATTTGTTGTCCGCCTCTGTAGTGCGGTTCCCCATAACATTTGCCGTCCGCCTCTGTAGTGCGGCTCCCCGATAAATTTGTTGTCCACCTCTGTAGTGTGGTCCCCCGTAAAATTGTTGTTCCCTGCAGCTTCATAGTTTTGGTAAGTATCCCCTACATCGCACACATAGTCCATTTGTCCCGATAATGGTATTCGCAGATTGTATCTCGGCAAATACATGTCTTCGCTCATGAAGTCGATGCTAATTTGATTCTCCTACGTAAATATCCTTCCCAGTAGCTCGTCGATAGCAAGTGGCAAATCACACATGACAAGAATAGTATGCAACTTCAGGCTTTCCATCTCCAAATTAACGTCAGAAGTCCCATAAATTTGAAATTTGGGTCCCGTAACTTCAGTTAGATTGAAAGCTGGCAATTCCAGTCGCAGTTGTAGTCTCATCCCCCCTTAGCGCATTATATTTCAATATTATAATATAATGGATCCAGTATCCACTACTTGCAAAAGGCCCCTAAACGAAACTTTGGCATTTCAACAACTATGTTTAGTATTGTTGAACGTGGTGTGGTTGAAAGCTGTGGTGACGCCCCTGAACGTTGTTGTCCTCCTGTGGTTGCTGATGATTCTTCCTTTAGATTTTCCAGCTGATCCTCTTCTTGATTTTCCCCGACTGATTCGCCCTCGAATCTATTTTGTTTTTCCCGATTGATTCACCCTTCTTCCCGTAGATTAACCCGTAGATCCCGTAGATTCCCGTAGATTGATATTATTTCCCCTGTTTTTTCAGTTCTCACATGATTTAATTTCCCCCTATTGAATCGCCATTTTTCCCGTAAATTAACCCTTATTGATATTATTTCTCATTTTTTTTCAGTTCCCACATGAGTTAATTTCCCCCTATTAATTCACCATTTTTCCCGTAAATTAACCCTTATTGACATTATTTCTCATTTTTTTTCTGTTCCCACATGACTCCCGATCTTGATTTCATTCCCAATACTAATAAAATTTATTTTGTTTTCCCGTCACTTGTTATAATTCCCGTTTATTTTCCCCACTATATTTCCATTTTCGTTCCTCCAAACATTGTTGTTCTTATATTCTCCCAATTAAACTATTTGATTTGTCAATCCCTCGTATATTTTAATTTGCATCCCAATATCCCCATGTTAATTAGATTCCACCCGTACTTCTAACAGTTCCCTTATAAAAAATTGAAAATTAAAACCCAATATCCCTATGACCCAGTTATAGTGCTAATTAGTCCCACAACCCGCATAATTTTAACTCTTTCCCAATAGTTCCCATTCTACTTTGCTCAATTGACCACCAACTACCTACGATAATTATTTTTTCCCAAATGCAATCAAAAGAAAAAATTACAAAAAAAAAAATATATGGTACCCCTTACTAAAATTAGAACTACAAAATTATATATATTACCCCTTAATAGTATTAATTTATATTCCCAACATAAGCAATTTAAAAAGAATTATATAAGACGTGCAACACTTCCGCATTAGTTTGCAAAAAGAAACTTAAAAAAAAAATGTTTTTATTAAAAATGGTGCAATGATTGTGATATTTTATCCATTAATTACTACAACTAGGAACATAGTTCACCCTTTCCTGTTACGATAAATTGTCTTACAAAACTGATATCTCCTTGTAAAAAAAAATTATACATTTAATTATTCCCCAAAGCAAGAAAACATTAATTCTTGAATTATTAATTTTCATATACGATTTATTATTATTTTTTTTTTGAAATTGTACGTGTCTGCAGAATACACTGTTCTTTACATCTGGACAAAAAATTTTTTCGCTGTCTGTGCATAATTGAAACACACAAGTATGACATTGTTTAAAGCCTGCATACCTATGTATGTACATATTACGAGTCACGAGCCATCAATATCGTATTACGCACTGTTATTATTACTGTTTGTTTTTATAAATAACTTAATAATTGATAAAGTAATTAATACATTTAACATCATTAATTACCTACATAGTGTATGTATGTGAACTTGGATTTATGCTTAACTAATCAAAAAAACTTTTTTTTTTTTCAACAAAAAAAAGATTTCTAAGCAGTAAGCAATTGAATAAATTTAATGATTTAGTATGGATAATTGTAATAATTAATAGTTAACTCACTTTTATTCCCCCAGATTTACACAATTTCCACATTTAAAAAAGAAAAGGACCCAAAAATTTCCGCAAATCCTCCGCAGTTTTTTGTTTTACTATTAATTTCACCGGCTGCCACCATTGTAACGACGGAGGTACGGACCTTTTCTGTAGGGAGTAAATTGATGTTATTGGTAGCGTTCAAAACCCTACAGAAAGGTCGGGGTTCGAACTCCTGATCACTACGGTAGACTTGCGGGAATTTTAGGGTATTCACTTAATAAAATAATGGGTTCAACTTAACAATTTTATTAACAAACAAATAAATAAAAGACACAAGAAACAAAATAGGAACATTAATGACATAAAATACAATAAAACCAAATAGGAATTGTTCCCCAAACAGACAGGTAAACATTTATAAACAAAAGTTAAAATAACAGCAAAAGAATTAGGGCTTACCTGGACACAAGTTATTCCCGTGGTTTAATTACAAGTCCTTGTTATTGGCCACCAAAACAAACTTCCCAATTACGACCAATAGAGCATGTTAAATTACCCTGAGTAGCCCATCCCCCTGCTAGCAACTAGCCTCCAGCTCTAATGCTCTGTACCGCTCCATACTTGACTTGCCTTCTCCCCGACTACCCCGACTACCCGACTTCGACTACACTTTTACGACTGCCATCCGACTAATGTCCTCTTCGACTACTCTCCGACTAATACCCTCTTCGACTTCCCTTCGACTAATACCCTCTTCGACTACCCTTGATTATCATTTTACAATTCTTTTTATATTAATCGTTTGACCCACATAATCACGTCATTTTTATCAGAGTCAGCAGAAAGTATGAATTAGTAAATCGTCGATATTTTTTTGGTTGTTTGCTTTGGTTTACTGGCCTCGTTAACAACTCGTGTCCAAATAAATGGCCCGATTGCAACAGTACCTAAAGATAAAAACTAACACAAAATAAGGATATTTTGTCGATAGATCGCGGCTTGGGAATTGGCGAGTTAAAAGAAATTAAAATACGTTAGATATTTTAAATAAATTAATGGAATGTATGATGTTATTTATGTATGTCGCGATCATGTCCCTGCCACTTTCCATATATCCCATTATAAAAAAAATGGACCGTTTACTAACGCCGCTGTAACGAATATACCAGATGGCGTTAATGTACTTGAATAAAATAGAGTCGGGACATGAGTTTTGATAGTTCGCTATTTTTCATCAAGGATTCATCTAAAATAGGACTTCTTAAACTTTTTTCACTCGCGACCCCAAATAGAGATTTATAAGTATTTTGTAAAGAATATTGATTAGGTAACAACACATATACAAATGGCCCTGTTTTAAAATAAATTGGAAATAAATTAAATATTTAAAAAAAATATTTTAATTCAATCTAGAAAGATTAATTAAATTAAAAAATTTTAATTCTTCGTTAACACAACTTGGTGACGATACTTTTGTACTCAATCATATGATGATTAATTTTGACATCTATTTGATGAAAAATGCTCACATGTCCGAAATTTATTTAGTATGCTTCAACACCATTAGCGCCACGTAGTAAACTGTGACATTGAAAGGCCCTTTCTTGAAAACAAGTGGCAGGGACATGGTCGCGATGCGGTTTCGTGCGGTGGTTGTTCAAACCAACCGAACCAACAATAGCACCAGCGGGGAGACTGGGTGATGACGCTTTTAACTGTTTGAACCACAAATAAGACAGATCAAGCCTACATACAAAAAAGTGTGATCCGAAAGTTGCAATAAGTAGCAATTTACACTGGTTACAGATTAGTCGTCCATCGGCTCTTCAAGCGTACATATGCATTGTTAAGTCATAGCCACAGTGGTGGCTGTTCATTGTTATATCATTAGTAGCAGGTGCATGCATACGGTTGTTCGAGTATACGTATCCATTCCCAACTTGGACCACGGCTACATACATACAGAGTATTACACACACAGACATCCACTACCTTACACATACCAACACAAACTCTAAATAATAATAATAATAACAATAATAATAATAATAATAATAATAATAATAATAATAATAAACACCTAATGCAGCAATACCTAGCGCGTGTAAAGAGATTGCTGAACACTTACCTTGATGGAAAGAAAATCATCAAAGCAATTAACACCTACGCAGTTCCGGTGCTAACGTACTCATTTGGGGTAATCAAATGGACGCCTACGGACTTGACAAACATCGAGATCAAGACCCGCGTCCTTATGACCAAATACAGAATTCATCATCCCAAAGCAGCGATAGAACGACTGACGCTGCCAAGAGCCGAAGGGGGTCGGGGTCTTATAGACATAAGGAACATGCATAATAAACAGGTTCATAACTTGCGAGAATACTTTTACACCAAAACACACACATCACACCTACACAATTCAATAATCCAAGCCGACAAGGCATACACACCATTAAACCTCTCACACACAGAAATGCCAGATAGTTTTTGCCCCTTGGTCACGAAGGAGGACAAAATCCAGCAATGGATCCGCAAGCCTCTACATGTAAGACATCCACATGATCTTAACCAGAGTAACTTCGACAAAGCAGCGTCGCACGCCTGGTTGAGTCAAGGAAGTCTTTTCCCGGAGACTGAAGGATTTATGCTGGCTATACAAGATCAAGTAATTCACACAAAGAATTACTCAAAATACATACTTCGTGACTCGTCAATAACATCTGACTCATGCCGGAGATGCCATTCCAAACCCGAAACGATCCAATACATCACAGCTGCCTGTACTCAGCTCGCTCAGTCCGAATATAAACACCGTCACGACCAGGTTGGCAAAATTATATACCAGAAACTAGCGGTTAAGCACCACCTTATAACCGATAAAACCCCTTACTACAAGCTCACACCAAAAGTAGTAGCGGAGAATGACTCCTGTAGACTTTACTGGGATCGGTCGATTATTACAGATAAGACCATAAATCATAATCGACCAGATATCACCTTCGTAATGAAAAACACTAAGACAACCTATCTGATCGATATTGCGGTTCCAAATACACACAACTTACAAAAAACACACGCAGTTAAATTGGAGAAATACACTGACCTCGCAGCCGAAATAAAACAACAATGGCGAATGGAACATGTCCACATCGTTCCAATAGTGCTCAGTGCCACCGGGGTCATTCCACACACACTACATAATAGTTTGAGCCTCTTGGGTCTCCCAAAATACACATATGTCACTATGCAAAAGGCAGTGATCATAAACACGTGTCGTATAGTACGGAAGTTCCTCAGTAATACGAATCCGACTGCGATATGTGAAAGCACAAGACCTGCTTCTACTCCATCTGAGCCATCTACAGTGAGCGAACAATACACTGACACTCATCCTACTGACACACAACACACATACATAAACACACAATACACTAACACTGAAAGACAAACACTTAACACACATACAGATCCAGATTCGTCTGATGGAGAGGGGGGATCGAACAACTGCCGCACTGTCACTGTTACCGCTCTGGTGCACAATCCTCCCCAACTCAATAACACACAAGGTCCGTCAACCTCTGTACCATCTAAACGCGCAATTCCAGGAACACCCGATCTTAATGAGCAATTTGATGAACCAGAAAACATCTACACCAAGAAACGTAAAATAGAAAGACACATCCACACACACACACAAACACACACACAAACACAAACAGTCCTTTCCCTTCCCTCTGTCCCTACTCCTACCTACCATCTGAGGACACGAAAACGAACTAGGCATTCACAGCCGTCTGTCATTGAGCCAACATCTACGCTCCCACAAAAGTCTCGTCGCACGAACCAGTGTACACCAAAATAGACGCATAACAGCTCGTTTCAAGCAACAACAACAACAATATAAGGAGTGATGTGACAAACCCGTCCGTGAATGTACTACGGTACTTTTACGGATTGGTTTGGCACATTACCCTTCCACAGAGCCTAATACCTTGCATAATGCCGGTATAGGTGAATGTTACCCAGTACTGTCCTACTGAGTAGTGAGCGCCAGGTTGGCGTAAAAGTCTATAATAATAATAATAATAATAATAATAATACATGCACAGTCATACATGCACACCGTCACACACACTGACACAAACAGTCCCACCCCCACCCTCTACGCCAACTTCCACCCATCCTATGATGACGCGTAAACGTACTAAGCTTGCTTCGCAAGCCATATCAGAGCAAACATCTACGCTCCCACCTAAACAGCCACGCAGGAAGTAGTCACACGACCAAGGACGGACGTATACCCAAGGAACCTAATACCTTGCGCTGGCCGGTATAGGTGAAAAGTACCCAGCTCTACTGCTGAGGTAGTGAACGCCGGGATGGCGATTTATAATAATAATAATAATAATAATAATAATAATAATAATAATAATAATAATAATAATAATAATAATAATAATAATAATAATACGCTCCCACAAAAGTCTCGTCGTACGACCCAGTGTACACCAAAATAGACGCATAACACCTCGTTTCAAGCAACAACAACAACAATATAGGGAGTGATGTGACAAGCCCGTCCGTGAATGTACTACGGTACTTTTACGGATTGGTTTGGCACATTACCCTTCCACAGAGCCTAATACCTTGCATAATGCCGGTATAGGTGAATGTTACCCAGTACTGTCCTACTGAGTAGTGAGCGCCAGGTTGGCGTAAAAGTCTATAATAATAATAATTTTATTTGTAAATAATTAACAAATATTTTACTTCGCAAATATACCACTTTTTTTGAAACTGTGACAATATTGTTTCGAACCGTCAGTTCATTTTCAAACAGAATAAATATTACATTCGTTACATGTCTATTAATATTATAATTCTATTTGTTTTAGATCATACAGTGATCATACAAATGATTCGAGTTGATACAAATTGTACATAATTAATATACCAGAAAAAATAATGATAGCTAACAATAATAATAATAAAATTAATAAAAATTTCTTAAATACTTAAATGATTCAAAGTTAAAGTACCTAACATAAATATATAATTATAATCCTAAATGTTTATATAAAACAAAAAACAATGATTACTTTTAACATCAATAAGTAAAAATAAAAATAATCAAAAAATAATTAATTCAATAAATAAATATATAACAATTATTTAAATTTTTAAAATGAAGCGAATCGTGTATGTGTATTAGCTGCTTACTCATTTCGTATAAAAGCACGCGTTTTTAAAGCGGCTGAAATATAGTAATACAGATTCTTTGCTTTAGTCTTGTCAATATTTAACAAAAGGTATTTCAAATTTGCTAAAGCTGGGTTTGTGAGGTGCTGGCCTAAATATCTATAGCGAATAGATGTGTAAATAGGGCAAATAAGAAAGAAATGGCTTAAATCCTCGGTGCCTCCAATGTTACAAACTGTACAAGGGCTACATAGGTCTAATTTATATGCATTTCCAGTCATATAAATTCTGCAAACTGACTGACTAGACATACGAATTTGGCTAATCACTCGAATATATTCTAAATTAGTATTATGTGTTAAGTAATTTTGAGAAAGTTCTTCTGAATAAATTTCTTTGTACATCAAGCTGTAGGAGGATGCTTCAATTCGTTGAAAATCTTCCTTATGAAGTATTTCTGCGTATTCGGCCAATATCTGATCTTTATTTGACTTGATTAATGTTAAATCTTGTAGATTCCATAAACGTTCATAATTTACTGATACTAAAAGCTCTCTCAGCTGTGTAACCCAATTAAACTTTGCTTGATTTATAGGGGATTTTTCATCTAAAGTTTTTAATCTTTCATAACATATTTTTGGATACCCATAATTAGGCATTTCCATAATTTTCATCCACCATGAAAGAGTCAGACTTAGCACTTGGACACATAAAGGATTAACATTACTTACTTACGATACCAACGACTATAATAGTTAGTATCCCGCTTGTCGCCAAAAAGTTACGTCACAAAAATGGGAGTAGCTTCCCCACTTTCCATGATTATATACAGTTTGTGTCTGTATGTGTGGTGTAGTTGATGTTCGTGTGTGTGATATTCCGTATGTATGAATAGCTCGGAGGCTGGAGGGAGATGATACAAATCCCATACCTACCCACTCGACAATGGTACGTATACATAATGTCTGATGTAATATGTATGTACTCTAGGCTTACGTATTCATGTATTACATTGTTACAACAATCAATGTCCGAACCGCTACAAGTGTTGTGGACGACTGAATCACCTAAGCGATATCTGATACACTCTTGACACACCACTAGCCACAATTTTTTCCCCATTTTCCCCACTTTCAGTTCAAGTCTAAAGGAAGTTTAAATCAAGGGGCCAAACTATTATATAGTAGTTTGGCCCCTTGGTTTGAACTTTCTTTAGACTTGTACTGGCAATCACACAGTGAAGATGGGTTGTTTAGTCGGCTTCTATAAATACACAACAATTAATAAATTGGATAAATACTCTTACATAAAAAGTATTATTTTTTTATATTAAAAAGTAGTTAATTATAATTTTTAATCGTTATTTACTAATTATTGATGACTGGTATCGTTGTTATTATTTATTTATAAAAACTATGGTTTTTCCTAAAAATTTAATGGTAAAAACCACATCAAAATCATTATTATAAGTGAGAAAACAATTTTTTGTGTTTCCTGAACATTTTTATTTATGTTAGTTAGATGGTTTTGAGACTCATCGGCTCAAATCTACTGAAATAAAATAAATATTATTTCATGATTTATAGTTGCCACTTTGTATTTTTTATTTGATAATTATAACCTCTAAGCATAATTTCCTATCCTTATAATTCTATACAAAAAAAGTGGATTGTAACCTCGTATTTACTAGAAACAACTAATATAATTATACAACAATATATTATATAAAAGAAGTTGCAGTAAGGATCAAATCGATCGGATGATTTGTCTTCGAGTTTAATCGTAGCAAAGGACAATGGGCAAAACTATATGGGCAGCTGCCCCCTAGCGCCCAAGATTGAGACCGGTGCCGACCGATAGCCCTGGTCAAGTAGCCCAACTTTGCCAATGGGCACGTTTAGGGAGAACCTGGCCTTCAAAAGTTATAGGGCGTCAAATGCACAAAAAGTCTGCATGTGGCCATAGCCAAACGGGATACTCTGTATAGGTATAAATGTGTTATGAGACATGCCGTGGGCCGTCCTATCACTGTGTAAAACCACTGTCCTGGCAAGTGGCCTAACCTCGTTTTTCCACGTGGCCTATAGCAGAAGACGTACCGAATGGCTTCAGACCTGTACATTGGGAGTCCTACCGTTGGCGATTTCTGACAAACTCCTTGGTAGATTGCCGAAATAAGGTAGTTCGAAGTGCACCCCCCCCCCCCCCGAAGGAGACTCTAATGTATGCTGTAGGTCAACACAAATCGTTTCCTTAAGAAATGGCTACGTGAAGTATGCAAAACCTACTGCACGTCAGAACTTTTGAAGACCAGGTTCTCCATACCTAAGATGGATATATTTGTGACCTACTAGGAAGGGGCTTTCAGAAAATATATATCTTACCGGTGGGCGCTGGGGGACAATTTTACCCATTGTCCTTTGAAAAATGTAATTTTGAGAAAAACGCGTTTAAAATTTAAGTTACTGGTTAGACTATCGGAATATGCAAAAAAAAGAAAAAAATCGATTTATTTCACAAACTCGTATATTGAAAAAAAAAAGTGAGCAGCAAACTCGTATTTACTAAAAACATCGATAGCTTGTAATTTAAAATATTTAAATGTCTGCTTCATGTCTACATAGGTAGCAAACATCAAAAAGTGTAACATACATAAATCTTAAATTCATAGTGATGAAAATACAGTATTTAATATGTTTTTTGAGTTTCCTGAAAACTGTGATTTTTGTTATACGAGGTTGAGAAAGAGTATGCGCGATATACGCTTCCGGGTACTCAGTCGATCGGAAA
Organism: Brachynemurus nebulosus; assembly: GCA_035578155.1. Taxonomy (NCBI): domain Eukaryota; kingdom Metazoa; phylum Arthropoda; class Insecta; order Neuroptera; family Myrmeleontidae; genus Brachynemurus; species Brachynemurus nebulosus. The sequence continues at coordinate 8,261,798 of JAPWDM010000016.1, forward strand.
TCATTTACGAATTTTGAATATGTTCATAAAAAAGTTTGTGACTGCGCAGTTTTCGAAAAAAAGAAAATAGTAGATTCGAGTCTTATTAAATTCCTCGATCAGCCGAACATTCATCATCAGTTTTGAAACCAGCAAAATGACAATTCGCTTGTAGCCTTTCAATCACATTTAGATATCTTGAAGATACCGAAGATGAAGGGAAAATTTCGACTCCCGTGATGGTGCCTCGCTACTCACGACGTTTTTTTAAGTGCAATTTAAAATGGCGTACTTGTGGTGATCAGTTTTAAACTTGATATGTCGAAAAATAAGCTAACTGTTATTTTCGTGTAAATTCTAGTTATAATATCAAAATTTTCATATCGCTTTTTATTCACTCCCTTACAGTAATTTAATCTTTTAGAAAAAAAGAAATTTTTATAGTTGACAAACTCTTTTCTCTCTTGCGTCGGTTACAAAATATATGAAAAAATTAAATTTTACCCTAAATTTTGAAAAATGCCGAAAAAGTTCCTTAAATCGAGAACCCATAGATGGAAAAACATATGAATCACTTAGATTTTAATGATGACAATTTAACTCATGTGTATCAATTCTCATAAGAATATTGTAGTTTTTTCACTTTTACCATGGAAGAAAGTTTGGACAGATTTTTACAGCGAAAAAATGGTATAAAACATTTCCTGGTCATTTCATTGTAAGTAAACACGATAAAAACGGAACAAAAATTCGTATTGGTAAATGTAATTTAACTTCAGTTTCGCTGTCGCGTTTTTGTTAGTTGACAGTTCTTCTCGTTAAATTGCTAGACAACAAATTTTCGTTAGACAAACCCAAATTTAATCGAAAATATACAAAACAAACCTCTCGTGTAGTAATAAGTGAATATAACGTAGAAATATAATTCTTGGACACAAAATTCAGTCTGACAAGGAGATGCACCCAGAGTGAAATTCGGGATTTTGATGAAACTTCACTGGTGTGTAGAATAGGGAAAAGTAAGGGACCCATATTTTTTTTTATCGGCCATCTTCCACGTTTACGGGGTCAAACCAGCCCCTAAATTTGGGGGTTCAAATCCTATTTCTTAATATATCTCGAAAACTATAAGAGATAGGGGAAAACTTTAAATTGACGAAATGTTACTCTTTGATAGTCCTATTCACCTGTATAGGTTAAACCATGGCCGGGTTCATAAGAGGGGCTGGAGGGGTGAAAACGGGGGTAAATTTTCTTGTACAGCCTGAATGGTTCAATGTATCAAATTTTTGCCATCATAAATAGAAAGAGCACCAGAAATTAGGGCACACGTGTTTTTGCGTTTTTTCGAAATATGTGTGGTATCCAAGCCAAATAAAGAAAAAAAAATAGGGTAGATTATATTGCATTATTATTGATTGCAAATACGTTCTAAATTTTTTTGTTTTGATATTTATTTTCACAACGAAAGTGTAAATTTTTACTTTTCGATAATGATTCTTATTTTTCAGTACTTACTTAATTGGTAATTTAGCCATGTGTATATTTGGTTACTCATATTCGATATTTTTTATACCTATTTCTACAAAAGTTTTTGGTCTGCAAGTGTTAATGAATGTTCAACAAGAAACAATAACTTTCTGTTCAAAAACAGCGTTTATCTTCTTACAAATCCGTTTTTAACCAACTAAACGCGGTTTATTTCTTTCTCAATATTTAAACCATTTTTCTTATTCTTTTTGTATGTTTTATAGGTGTCAGCCCCATTTCCCAAATCGCAAAAATTATTACAAAGCACCTGAACAGTGAGCGAAGGAGATTATTGCTTCTTGTCGAGCATTCCTTAACACAAGCACACCAGAGAACTTTAACTTTTGCAGAAATAGGTATAAAAAATATCGAATATGAATAACCAAATGTACACATGGCTAAATTACCAATTAAGTTAGTACTGAAAAATATATGAATCATTATCGGAAAGTAAAAATTTACATCTTAATGATGAAAATCAACATAATAATAAAAAAATTTAGAACGTACTTGCAGTCAATAATAATACAATATAATCTACCCTATTTTTTTCTTCCTTATATGGTTTGGATACCACAAATATTTCGAAAAAACTCAAAAACACGTATCCCCTAATTTTTGGTGTTCTTTCTATTTATTATGGCAAAAATTTAATATATTGAACCATTCAGGCTGTACAAGAAAATTTACCCCCATTTTCATCCCTCCAGTCCCTCTTATGAACTCGGCCCTGGTTTAACCTATACAGGTGAATAGGCCTTTCAAAGAGTAACATTTCGTCAATTTAAAGTTTTACTCTATCTCTTATAGTTTTCGAGATATTATAAGAAATACGATTTGAACCCCCAAATTTAGGGGCTGGTTTTACCCCATAAACGTGGAAGATGGCCGGTAAAAAAAAACACGGGTCCCTTATTTTTGCCTATTCTACACACCAGCGAAGTTTCATCAAAATCCCGAATTTCACTCTGAGTGCATTTCCTTGTGAGAAGTACTGTAGTACACTCCCTCAAGTTAGAATAAAAAGTACTTATTTACTAGTTTTAGTACTCATTATTATTATTGACAAGAAGTAAATAATTTTTTCTGCAACTGAACTGTCATATTTTATAGTGGTTAGGTAATTTTTAAATTATATTTTTCATTATCGTAAACTGTTCTCAACACAATGTATAATGAAATACTGGTTCTCTAAAACAAACTGTTTCCCGACTGCAATAAAAAATCACCGATAATTGTTTTTTAGTTTTTGTCAAGACAGTCGAATTTTTTTTATTTTTTATAACTATTTAGCTTTTAAGAAGTTATAACCATAGACTACGTCTACGATATTTATAACTTACGTAAAGGTCCCGAGGTCGGACCTATCGATTTTGATGAAACTTGAATATGTTGTAGAACACTAAAAACTAAGGGACACGTATTTTTTTTATCGACGGAAAAACGGTTTGAAGGGGTGAAAATAGTAAGAGATAGAACAAAAGTTAAATTGCCGATATTGCTCTTGTTTAAAGAGCTATCTATTGATATGCAATTTGTTCAATTTACATCAATAGCGGTGGTTGGGGGTTAAAATTTGGGGGTTAATTTTGCAAAATTAAACAATATACGGACGATTCTCTGACAAGTGGTCAATAAAAATGAAATTTTCGAAATGGAATAATTTGATTGGAATCTAGTTTTTGTTGTAAAGAAACATATAAACTTTATCAAACAAGTAAAATTTTTGAAAAAATATAATTGGTTTTTACGGTATAACACCGAAAAGTTGACCCGTTGTAATTTGTCACCAATATCTAATTTGAAAACAAATTTCAGTATTGTCTTTTTAACACTATGATACAATTAAACAAACTCAAATCATATGAAAGGGTAAGTCTAGGCTTAAGGTACACATAGCAGTGCGACTTTTTAAGCTGCATTGTTTTTTCCTAATAAAAAACAACTGTTTTCACAAGTTAGTATGATCTCCTGTCCCGTGCGTCACGCATAATATGATTTTTTCAAGTTATCTTTGAAATTAACAAATGAATTTTCTTTGAACGTAGGTTGTAAAGGTAGAATAACAGTGCAAATGCAAAAATATGTTTACATTTAATTTACATAATCATGGAATTTTTTAATTTTTAATTTAAAAAATGTCCCGTGCGTCACGTGACGCACGGGACATGCAGATTTGACCAAGAAAATGAATAAATTTACACATTGGGTGTGGTAATACATGTTTATCATAACATTTTAAATACCATACATCACACATTTTATATATGCAGTGCCGGATTTACACTAGGGGCACGCGGGGCACTGACCCCGGGCGGCAAAATTTGGAAGACACGTGATAATTTTTTTTTTTTGGGTCTACTTATTTTCACAATAAAGGCACTGTATTCCCATTTAAAATCTAGCCAGCTAATGAATATACTGTTTACAAAGATATTAAACTAGAATGTAAACGTTGTACAATTATTCAAAAAAAGTTCGTAAACAAAAAAAAAAAATAGTGAATAAATTTTATTATTTTGTTTAAAAGATATGAAATATAATAATTACAAGTAAAACAGTAACAGTTATATTTGATTTGAGAAGCTTATTAACACAATATTAAGCAAGGTTACTTTAGTGTCCCGTGCGTCACGTCCCGTGCATCACGATGCAGTGTACTATACAATATCAAATAACTCATTAAAAAACAAAAATTTTTCTAAACAAAAATAAACATTATAAAGAGAATAATACAAGGAAAAATATTTATGATAAGAAAAATAAAAATATCACAATTCACAGAAAATATTCAGTAAACTAGGTGAACCATAATTGAATCATTATGGTTCACCTAGTAATCGAGTCCCGTGCATCACGCTTATTAATGTCTTATTTCTTGAGTACTGGATTTCAGATATAAATTAAAATATACTAATTAGATACATATTCGGATAATACCAGTTATAATATTTTGTCCGGATTATTATTAATTGTAATTTTCTTTTAAAACATGTTTTTGTTGTACAAATGTCCCGTGCGTCACGCTGAGAATCGCCCATAAACATTTTGTTTACAGATTTGAAATCTACGTCAAAAAATCTAATTGACCTGTTTTTGCTCAATGTCCTAATATTAAGTCTAAGGGTAGTTAACTAGGGGTGACTGTGTCGAATAGTCCTACTACTTGGGTAGTTCAAGAAGTTCTTCTTCATGGAAAATAGTTTAAGACAATTAGAATAACGTAGAAATGAAATTTTCGATTTCAAAATTCAGTTTAAGCAACATTGGAGAGAATTTCATTTGCCCAGGTTAATAGCATTTGTATTCAAACGTGCACTGAAATGGTTATGCAAAATATTATTAATGAACTCTGATAGATTACCACGTATTTGTTACAACAGATTATATTCTCTGGCTCTGTGAATAATGATATTAAATATAATTGGGTGTCCCAGCTTCGGCAATTTTTCAATCGAATTAATTGTGATGATATATGGGAAACTCAAAATGCACGTTTAATCAAACTCAATATAAATCGGCTAGTTGATAAGTTAACTGACAAGGAAAGGGCAAGAAGTCGAAAATTCAAAAAAATCTGAAACTTTGTCAGTATATAGAGGGTGGCTACCTAATAACATAAAAAATATCAGTTGCTGCTAAAAACCGTTTTTAAGGGGTGAAACATCCCCTCAAAGTTGAAACTCAAAAATTTAAAAATCGATGAAATTTTGTTTATAGGTACCTTAAAAAGTTCTAGTAACAAATATAACATTATTTTTTGCATTTACACATTTTGAAACCACCCCTCAACTGTGTACTTAAAAATTTAAAAATGGTGATATTTTGTCTATATATGCTATACAGAGCTCTAATAATAAATATAACATTATTTTTTGCACCTACAAATTTTTAAGCGTTGAAACCATCCCTTCAAATGGGTACTTAAAAATTTATAAATTGATGATATTTTGTTTATATATACTGTATAGCGCTCTAGTAATAAATATAACATTATTTTTTGCATCTATAAATTTTAAGGGGTTGAAACTACCCCTTAATATGTGTACTTAAAAATTTATAAATTTATAATATTTTGCTTACATATACTTTACAGAACTCTAGTAATAAATATAATATTATTTTTTGCATCCACAAATTTTCAAACCACACTTCAAGTGCGTACCTAAAAATTTGAAAATTGGCGATATTGTGTTTACATATATTACATAGAGACCTACCGATAAATATATTATAAATATATTCTTTCAGACAGTTCTAGGGAGCGAAACACCCCCTCGAAGTCGTAAACTAAAAATTTGAAGACTGACAAAATTTTGTTTACATATACAATAAACACAACAATTTTACAATAAATATAATAATAATGTGTAAAATTAGCAATACAGATAGATTTTAAATAGTGTATATTAGACTACAGTGTAGTACATCTAAACAAAATTTCGTCAATTTTTGCTTCTAATTTCCACTTTGGAAAGGATAACCACTATAAATGTATGGAAGCAAAAAAAAAAAAAAAATTATTAATCCATTTTTATGTGACGATATTATGTGAATAAAATCTCGGAATTTTTAAACTTTCGACAGCTGAAGGGGTGTTTTCACCCCCTTAAACATGTCTAAGTATAAAAAATAATATATTTATTACTAAAATTCTTTATAAGTATATATAAATAAAATTACGTAGTATATATTATTTCTTAGTATATATTTCTTAGTATATATAAATAAAATTTCGTCAATTTTAAATTTTCTGAGCACACATTTGAAGGGGTGGTTTTACTCCTTAAAAATGTGTGGACACAAAAAATAATGTTATATTTATTATTAGAATTTCGTATAATGTGTAAAAACAAAATATCAATTTTTAAATTTTTTAGTACACATGTGAAAGGGTGGTTTCAACCCCTAAAAATTTGTAGATGCAAAAAATAATGTTATATTTATTATTAGAGCTCTGTATAGTATCTATAAACGAAGTATCATCAATTTTTAAATTTTTATGCACACATATGAAGGGGTGGTTTCAACCCCTAAAAATTTGTAGATACGAAAAATAATGTTATATCTATTATTAAAGCTCTGTATAGGATCTATAAACGAAATATCATCAATTTTTAAATTTTTAAGTACACATATGAATGGGTGGTTTCAACCCCTAAAAATTTGTAGATGCAAAAAATAATGTTATATCTATTATTAGAGCTCTGTATAGGATCTATAAACGAAATGTCATCAATTTTAAAATTTTTAAATACACATATGAAGGGGTGGTTTCAACCCCTAAAAATTTGTAGATGCAAAAAATAACGTTATATTCGTTACTAGAATTTTTTAGGGTGACTCACCCCCTCTCCAGTGTTGCTCAAACTGAATTTTGAAATCGAAAATTTCATTTCTACGTTATTCTAATTGTCTTAAGCTATTTTCCATGAAGAAGAACTTCTTGAATTACTCAAGTAGTACGACTATTCGACACAGTCACTCCCTAGTTAACTACCCCTAGACTTAATATTAGGACATTGAACAAAAACAGGTCAATTAGATTTTTTGACGTAGATTTCAAATCTCTAAACAAAATGTGTATATTGTTTAATATTCACCCCCTTTTTTGCAAAATTAACCCCCAAATTTTAACCCCCAACCACCCCTGTTGATGTAAATTGAACAAATTACATATCAATAGATAGCTTTTTAAAAAAGAGCAATATCGCCGATTTAAACTCTTGCTCTATATCTTAATGTTTTCGAGATATTTGTAAAATTAAATTTTTACCCCAATTTTTGAAGGGCGATTTCAACCCTTCAAACCATTTTTCCTCCGATAAAAAAATACGTGTCCCTTAGTTTTTAGTGTTCTACAACATATTTAAGTTTCATCAAATTCGATAGGTCCGGCCTCGGGACCTTTACTTGTAAGTTATAAATATCGTAGACGTAGTCTATGGTTATAACTTCTTAAATGATGCATACATCCCTGCGGTACTTCTCTCCCGCAATTGCCGTATAATTTACCTAATACAGACATCCTTAACTAATTTTTTTTTTTTTATTTTACAGGATGGATATACCACAATCAAGTAACACCCAACAAATCCTGGAAATCAGCGATTAAAAAAAACTAATAAAATATTTTTTAGTTTGTTATGAATTCATAATTATCATAGCTGATTAATAATTACCTTTTAATATACAATTTAAACAAAATTTGATTTTCATTAGGCTGGAAAAATCAAATTTTAAATTAATCTCCTTTTCTCGAACTTTAAAATTTACAGCATTATTACAAATAAAATCGCGTCTTTGGTTAATTAATGTAATTTACTAACAAGGCGAGGAACAGTTACAAATACTTAATCTATAAAATATGCTGTATTTTAAATAATAAATGGACAAATTTAATATATATATATATATATATATATATATATATATATATATATATATATATATATATATATATATATATATATATAATATATATATATATATATATATATATATATATATATATATATATATATTATATATATATATATATATTGTATATATATATATATATATATATATATATATATATATATATATATTTAGTAATTAGAACTATATATTATTTATTATCTATTATTTATACCTGTTTAATGTTACTGAACTGATATCAATAAAATATGTTGTATCAAATTTGAAATATTATATGTTTAATTTATGCTTAAAACAGTAGAAATGGTCCCCTCTTTTGATTTAATAAATGTCTTTTTAAATTGAGCGTGTCTCTTATTCCATTTTGTTTTAATGAACTTATAAGAAACGGTAAGTACTTAAACCTAGATCAAAAAGGGTGAACGCGTGTACGTTTTGTACAGTGTCGGTGTCACAAAATTGTTTGGCTCAGCGAATCGAACAGGTGAATTTCGTATAAATAAGACATTCAGTAGTAGAATAGGATAATTACCGTTAAATAATAATAGACAGTAGCAGTCGATAATAGAGAGAAAAAAAAAGGGGGTCTGTCGTCCTAGTGGCGACTGGCCCCAGTTACCGAGAGAGAGGCATCCAGAGTGGTTCCAAGGGTAAGTAGTGTATAGTTGTTTTTATTATTTTTATTTGAAGGATTAATATTTTGTTTGTGTATATTTAAGAGATTAATTATAGGTGTAGTGCTCAAGTAATGTTAGATGGTTGTGTTTTCAATTTTTAATTTTGATTTGTTTACGTATTTTCTTTCACCTATCTATGTATAGTTTTTACGTTCGTATCTGTCTTAATTTAAGGGTTTATTTTTGTTAAAGGGTTTGAGGAGTTTTAATTTGTGTTAGACTGTTAGAGGATTATTTAATGTTATTAGTGTTACTTACGGATTCTCTGTTTTTTTTTTTTTTTTTTTAATTTTGTGTATAGATTTTTTATGTAATCTGTTTTTTTTGTTATTGTAAATATATAGTAATAATTTTATAGAAAGCGAGTTTATTATTTCACTTTCAGAAATTCCCACTGTTCACCATGCCTCCTCTACAACCTAGGGTACATCTGTATAATGCGATTCTAGATCGACTACTAGGCTCGATGCCCAACCCATCACTTTTCGTTGGTCCTAGGCAACCACTCGACTAGGGCCAACAAACAAGCGGGCAGGTGAGCGTTACGAAGAGTCAAGTGCAGTAGGGTCACACGCACCTCCCGCTTCGTTACAATGGTGTCAGGTGTGGGGTGGGGCAATCTAGAGGAGTTAACTTAGTGGTGAACAGCAATATAAGCTTAGGGAATCAGGCTGAAAAAATTTTAGTAGCAGCAGCCTTGGGAAAGACTATTACGTTGAATACAAGCAGTTTAGACGTGTTGATGTGATGATTGTGTTGTCGAGTAACCTATAGAGACAATAGGGGATGATTAGGAATGGAAATAGAAGAAAACTAGGGGAAACTGAAGACAATAAATTTTATCCGGGTAATTTCGAGAGGTAACGGGACCTGTTGCAATCGGTAGTTAGTGCAGCCAAGTATCAACAAAAGATTAATTGTTCGCAGCAATAAGTTTATAGATTAAATATAGATTTTCTTAAGAAAATGAAAATTTTCAATGCTAGGTAAAAGTTTAGATTTGTTTCTCTTTTTTTGAGCTATAGTAGGATAATGATTTAGCGAGCCTGTGCGTAGGGTAGGCCATCTTATATATATATATATATATATATATATATATATATATATATATATATATATATATATATATATATATATATATATATATATATATATATATATATGTATATATATATAGCCATATATATATATATATATATATATATATATATATATATATATATATATATATATATATATTGACAAGTTCTAATGAGCTAGAGGTTTCAAATTTTGCATACGCGTTTTTACAAATATCTATGATTAATTGAAAACCAAAAATATTATTTCATTACTTTGTCGTGCTAGTCCTGAAAAACGTTTTCTCGCATATCGAATGAAAGTTTCAATTAAATCTGAAGTTGATATTTTTCAAAATCAAACCTCATCTAACAAGTTTAGTGAACATATCTAGGTAAGTATCTGAAAGCTACTAAAATTACACAATATTTTATGATAAAAAGTATCTACCTATAAAAGTACCTAACAAAAAAATATAGTCTATTTATACATATCACCTATTCTTGAGTATGTAATGAACGTAATATAATTTTTATGTGAAGAATTATAATATCGATTGCAATGCAATTTTTTTTATTGTAGTTTCATATTTCATACGTGTCAGAAAATTACGTTCCAGAATACTACACTGAACATTTAAGTACTTATACCATATGAGTAGGCTAGAATCAAACCGTACTTTCTCAAAGAAAAAAATTATTCTAACCGACTAGATTATTACTTTATTCAGACAATTCCGCACTGAAATATACGATAACCTCATTTTCGATAATTTTAGAGAAGGTGCGGTTTGATTCTAACCTACCCATATGATTATAGCTAAATTACGGTAAATATTGATAAATTCGGCTCTATAGAACGAACAGAGAACTTATGAGAAAGTAGTGCGTTAAATAATGACAGATATGGGACTAAAAATTCACTTTTAGTCGCAACGGACTATAAACTTATTTTGCTCCCACTTTTAAACCAATCAGCAAGCACAATTTACAGAAATTTAACTTAAATTAAATAGCGTTTCTAGGTAATTGAAAATAACATACAAATTCAAACTTGTTGACAAAGACAAACAGTAATATTGTATTGTACAATTTGATTGATTTATCCAAAGTATACTTGATTGATTACTATTACATACAATTTGAATGATATTTAAGTAATTTTTTTAATTTTTATAATTTTAAATTATCCGGAATTGCAAAAAATAGTATATACACCACAAGACTAAAGTGTTTTCTTTCATCCCTCGTGCGGTTTGTTGCCAGAGTGCCTGTAAAGGCTTTACACTCGGAATTAAAATTCACACTTTAGTCCTTTAGTATATAACATACTATTAAGTTATTTGTTTATTATATTTGTGATAACAATTATTTTATTTTTTTTAAAGTTACTATGCCTAATTGCATATTACTACTATGGAAATAAATTATTTCAAATACACATAACATTACCATTAAATTTTGGTGTAAAAACGGGACAAGTGGGGCAAGGGAATGTGGAATCCCTAAAAGGCGTACCCTGGATACTAACTCCAACCCCCAAAAGGCAAACCCTGGACACTAACTCAATATAAATAAAAAATTTCAGACCTCAAGGTTTATTTGGAAGGTTGTAGCTGAGGTATAAAAAAACGAAAACGTCGAAAAAACATGAAATTTTGGTGTAAAATGGTGGCGGCGAGGGTTAAACATTAAAATCGCTAAAAAGCATATCAGTAGATAGGCTATAAGAGAGCGGCCGCACCGTAAAACTAACCAACTTGAACCCTTTTGCCAATGTTTGAAATCGTGTAACTTTACGGTACTAGTGCAAACCTTAACCTTTGACCCTGCACGTACCAAGTACATGTATTTAAAATTTGTTGTTGACATTTGACCCCACACGCGCTCATACTGTTGGCCTTGAAACTTCAAAGACCTGAGTCATCACCAGCAACCAAATGAATTTATGTTAATCCATTATGCGTCATCACAATTTACTTATAACAATTTGGTTTTGTGTTAACCCATTACCCGCCAGCACTGACGTAGTTTTTGAATGCAAACCTAACGCATGCGCAGATTAAACTTAAGTACACGACGCATGCGCAGACTGAATTTTAGGTTACAATTTGATAGCTAGGGTACACTATCGCGTCAAAAATATGGGGATACCCTAACTCGGGGTGGCCCCAAACTTTTGACACCGTACTGTACTTAAATTTTTGGTACACTGCCATGTCAAAAGTGCGGACCCCCGTGAGCAAAAAAGTGTCCGATCACTTTTTGAAGCGCACTGTACTTATTTTTTGTGTGTACATGCAAGCCTTAGCCTTTAATCTCACTTAATTGAGTCATCTTAAACGAAAGGTACACTATCATGTCAAAAATGTGGGATTACCCTAGCCCAAGGGGTGGCCCCAAACTTTTGACACCGTACTGTACTGTAATTTTTGGTACACTGCCGTGTCAAAAGTGGGGACCCCCCTAACCAAAAAGGTGTCCGATCATTTTTTGAAACGTACTGTACGTGCAAACCTTGACCGCAACACGCGCTTGCGTTAATTGAGTCATTTTAAACGAAAGGTACACTACCACGTCAAAAATGTGGGGAATACCCTAACCCAAGGGGTGGCCCCAAACTTTTGACACCGTACTGTGCTTAAATTTTTGGTACACTACCGTGTCAATAGTGCGGGCCCCCTGACCAAAAAGGTGTCCGATCACTTTTTGAAGTGCAAACCTTGCCCCTAACACACGCTTGCCTTAATTGCGTCATTTTAAACGAAAATCGGGAGGCCGCTAAATTTTGTGGGGGTACTGTACCAAGCGCTACCGCAAAACTAACTTCATACTCCAGATTTCTGACCGCTACTGTACTGCCGGAAATTTGGGTGTCAATTGTACTGCATAATATTTTTTATATATAATTAACCTTGAAAAACTTATTAGTTTTAGAATTTTATCAGCTTAAACTAAGTTTGTTTTAGCTGAATGTTTATTTAGCAGACCTTGAAAGCACATTGTAAAACATCATTTAAGAATTTTAGTATAACACAGAACTATTTACCGCATAATTTATAAATCAAATGAAAATTATATTAATACCTACACACCTGTATATTATGTATAAACCCTGTATATTAATAATAATATGTAGTATTCTATTTCTAATTTACGATTAGACTGAATCTAATTATAAATTAATTTATAAATATCGCAAAAATTTGTTTAATCAGCAAAATCAATGTATATCATTTTAATACTGATACATATTTATATTACGGTATAATAGTATTGTATTTATTCATATTTTTAAACAGAATAAAAGTTCAATTTTCGGTTTTAAATTACTATAAACACGTTGCTTAATATAAAAATGATAACAGCATTTAGTTTTTGCTAAATTTTTATAGATTAGTATCTATATTAGAGAATTCACATGTAAAATTATGTATATAACGGGAGTATATTTAATATTTTTAATAAACGTTTTCTTATACAGGTGTATCATGAAATATGCTTTTCAATTAGAATAATAAATTTCATAAGATTTTTGTCAATACTTTTATAGGTTAAACGAAAGTAACTTCTTGCTTTAAGAAATAGGGGAATTTAGGGTAATAATTAAATAAAACGCACATAATTTTTTTTTAATTTTATTTATAGAATATGTATACAGAAATTAAATTGCTAAAATCTATATATTACATAAAATCTACTTATTTTCCATATAAAAATTTTTTAAAAGAATACAATTTTCTAAAGACCAAAATTTTGTCAGAACGAAGCATACAACGTCTTGAATAATATTCATCTCGCAGATTGGAAATCTTCGGTACATCAAATATTTCCTCCAAATTCAAAATCCACGGCTGGTTTTCGGTACCATCAAACAAATTTGAAATCCATTTCTTCTTTTCACCGCCCTTGAAACTTCTTTGATATAGGTTTCAATATGGAATGAAGTTTTTTGTACGGAATAAATCCATATGACCAAGGTATCCCATGCCAATTTCGGCAAAGCCAACGTGCAGCAACCCGTTAATATTTCTTCGGCAACTCGTTGAAAATCAAACGGTGCGTCGAATATAAGATGTAATATTTCATCCGAACTTTCCGCAACGATACCAATTTCTTTAAAATAAATTTGGTTGTTTAGCTCCTTGATAGACTTGTATGTCCAGAAACGCCATTTTTTATCGCCGCCGTAGAACTGAATTTACTCACACAATCCACAACTTTATATAAAATAATTAAAATTGGTGAGGATAGTTAATTTGTGGGATGTAACCGAAAAAGGATACTCATAGCTATTGCTAGTTGACCATCAAATTACAAACTGTTAATAATATTTAGCACACTGGTGCGTACCATGTTCTTTTCACTTTAAGACCTAGTGATTTAAGGAATGCTAAATTTTCGGGTGAAAATGTGTTGTCGCTTAAAAGTTTTACGTTTAATGATCTTAGGTTTCGAAAGTCCTTTACTAGGTTGTTTAGCGGTGGACTGCTCTGAATTGTAAATTATCATGGTTCGAAATGCAATTGTTTTACCACGAAATTGTTTTTTCAGCGAAAGTGATGTTAACTCTTTGACAACCACCGGTAAATTGACAATATTTTGTGTAAGTTTAACTATTTTATACCCTTTAACCATGATAATGTGTGTGAGCCCTTTAACCATGGTAAGGTGTATGAGCTCTTTAACCATGATAAAGTGTATGAGTCACTCCGGGGGCAAAATAAGTCACTCCGGGAGCAAAATGAGTCACTCTGGGAGCAAAGTTAGTCCCTCCGGGAGCAAAAATGCGTCACTCCGGAAGCAAAATGAGTCACTCCGGGAGCAAAATGAGTCACCCCGGGAGCAAAATTAGTCACTCCGGGAGCAAAATGACTAACTCCGGGAGCAAAATGAGTCACTCCGGGAGCAAAATGAGTATCTCCGGGAGCAAAATGAGTCACTCCGGGAGCAAAATTAGTCCCTCCGGGAGCGAAATGAGTAACTCCGGGAGCAAGATGAGTAACTCCGAGAGCAAAATGAGTCACTCCGGGAGCAAACTGAGTCACTCCGGGAGCAAAATGAGTCACTCCGGGAGTGAAATGAGTAACTCCGAGAGCAAAATGAGTCACTCCGGAGCAAAATGAGTCACTTCGGGAGCAAAATGAGTCACTTCGGGAGCAAAATGAGTCACTCCCGGGAGTCACTCGTTGGAGTCAAATGATGTCGCTCGGTGAAGCAAATGAGCTAAGTATATATATATGAAATTGTCTGAACCGGAATCAATGGACTGGGATAAAATGAATGTTTCAATTGGGGAACTTTTCGAACGTGAACCAATGCTACTGAACGAACTGACTTTGGAAACATTTCTTCAAATCTACAAGTGGATCAGTTTGAATGTGCTGAAAAGTTATGGTGCGAAAATCATACAACGCGCCTGGATTTGGTTACCAGCCGATTATCGAGCCATGTTTCAAGAATGTGAATCATGTTTTGAACATTATAATCGACCATGGCCACAAGCCCATATTGATGGACCACCTGGTTTGAAAATTCGCTGTGAAATGTGCAAGAATGGCTTGAAAATGGAGGAAAACTTTCAACCGCCCGTTGGTGAACCATTGACATTTGCAACACGGATTTCACACGTTGAAGACATATTTCTGACTCATCCTTATTTGTATACAAAAGTCAGAAATTTCGATATGTTATTATACTTAACAAAACAACTATTGAAATATGATATTTGGGTGCAACATCTGTATGCATATATGATACCCGAATATGCACAATGAATTTGTCAAGTATGGGATCAGTTACCTGAAAACATGAAACAGTTACGTTCGGGTGTTATTGAATATATAAACAAATCATACAATTTTTAATATTTATTTATTGTAAAAAATATTTCATATACATTTATTGTAAAAAATATTTCATATACAAAACATTTATTGTAAAAAAATATTACATATACATTTATTGTGAAAATATTTTGTATTCATATTTATATTTTAAAAATAAAGAACAATAATTATTTACATATATGTGTTATTTATTTGAAAAAAAAAAACCTTTTTATCTTACAGGGTTAAAAAATATAAAAATAAAATATACAATTCAATGAGGGATAACTTCTGCTTCTTATACGGTTATGTTTTTCAAAATTCAGTAAATTCTTAGTGTGGATAATCAATTAATCATCATCATCATCTTTATCATCATCATAATCTCTAGCATCTTCTTTATCAGTTTCATCCAGATAATCACCTAGTGGCTCAATAACATCAGCCTTTTGAAGTTCGCGAAGTATAGAGAATATTTCTCGACCAACAGTAGTTTCTTTTAAAGCATTTAACTTTTTGATTAAATCTTCTCGATCGTAAACGTTAAACAACAACATATTTTTATTTTGCTCTAAACTTCGAATAATATTGAGTATTTTTTCACCAGTCTCTGAAGTCTCGTATAAACGTAAGTCATCTATTAAAGTATTAGGATTATGCCAGTATTTTATTTTTTTCGATTGTATGTTAACATTTCTAGACTCTCTCAAGTTGTCTTGCTTAAAATGCTTAGCTAAGGCCCCGTTTTCGACATTTTAGTCCAATTAGACCAACTATCTTTCTCGTTTTCAGATTGACGACGGTTTTCTCCTTTTTTCAAAGAGTTAAATTTGGTTTGAATGGCTTCAGTTGCAGTAGCTATTCTTTTTTGGTCAAACGGATTCAAGATTGCTTCAGAGTAATCAATATCATCCTGTAGTTGAGATGTATTTTCATCAATATTTTTTGCTTTAACATTATAAGCATCATCATTATAATCAAATCTAGATATAGAGATATCATCAGGTGTTTTATTATTAGCATCATATGGTATGAATTTGCTTGATGAGTTATGATTCTTTCCAATCATACCATCATTAATATTGCTTAACGAATTATGTTGAGCATTTAAGTGTCTAGAAAGATTAGACTTTCGCGTAAATGCTTTACCACAGAAATCACAATTATACATCGTTCAGCGGGAGGTCTGAAGCGTTCGCTAGTAAATGAGTAACTGTTCAAAGATTTATTGCTTCTCTACTTATATATACTTAGCTCATTTGCTTCACCGAGCGACTCATTTGACTCCAACGAGTGACTCATTTTGCTCCCGGAGTTACTCATTTCGCTCCCGGAGGGACTAATTTTGCTCCCGGAGTGACTCATTTTGCTCCCGGAGTGACTCATTTTGCTCCCGGAGTGACTCATTTTGCTCCCGGAGTTAGTCATTTTGCTCCCGGAGTGACTAATTTTGCTCCCGGGGTGACTCATTTTGCTCCCGGAGTGACTCATTTTGCTTCCGGAGTGACGCATTTTGCTCCCGGAGGGACTAACTTTGCTCCCAGAGTGACTCATTTTGCTCCCGGAGTGACTTATTTTGCCCCCGGAGTGACTCATACACTTTATCATGGTTAAAGAGCTCATACACCTTACCATGGTTAAAGGGCTCACACACATTATCATGGTTAAAGGATATAAAATAGTTAAACTTACACAAAATATTGTCAATTTACCGGTGGTTGTCAAAGAGTTAACATCACTTTCGCTGAAAAAACAATTTCGTGGTAAAACAATTGCATTTCGAACCATGATAATTTACAATTCAGAGCAGTCCACCGCTAAACAACCTAGTAAAGGACTTTCGAAACCTAAGATCATTAAACGTAAAACTTTTAAGCGACAACACATTTCACCCGAAAATTTAGCATTCCTTAAATCACTAGGTCTTAAAGTGAAAAGAACATGGTACGCACCAGTGTGCTAAATATTATTAACAGTTTGTAATTTGATGGTCAACTAGCAATAGCTATGAGTATCCTTTTTCGGTTACATCCCACAAATTAACTATCCTCACCAATTTTAATTATTTTATATAAAGTTGTGGATTGTGTGAGTAAATTCAGTTCTACGGCGGCGATAA
This sequence comes from Brachynemurus nebulosus, assembly GCA_035578155.1. Taxonomy (NCBI): domain Eukaryota; kingdom Metazoa; phylum Arthropoda; class Insecta; order Neuroptera; family Myrmeleontidae; genus Brachynemurus; species Brachynemurus nebulosus. The sequence continues at coordinate 8,279,409 of JAPWDM010000016.1, forward strand.
AAAATGGCGTTTCTTGACATACAAGTCTATCAAGGAGCTAACAACCAATTTTATTTTAAAGAAATTGGTATCGTTGCGGAAAGTTCGGATGAAATATTACATCTTATATTCGACGCACCGTTTGATTTCAACGAGTTGCCGAAGAAATATTAACGGGTTGCTGCACGTTGGCTTTGCCGAAATTGGCATGGGATACCTTGGTCATATGGATTTATTCCGTACAAAAAACTTCATTCCATATTGAAACCTATATCAAAGAAGTTTCAAGGGAGGTGAAAAGAAGAAATGGATTTCAAATTTGTTTGATGGTACCGAAAACCAGCCGTGGATTTTGAATTTGGAGGAAATATTTGATGTACGGAAGATTTCCAATCTGCGAGATGAATATTATTCAAGACGTTGTATGCTTCGTTCTGACAAAATTTGTTCTTTAGAAAATTGTATTCTTTTAAAAAATTTTTATATGGAAAATAAGTAGATTTTATGTAATATATAGATTTAAGCAATTTAATTTCTGTATACATATTCTATAAATAAAATTAAAAAAAAATTATGTGCGTTTTATTTAATTATTACCCTAAATTCCCCTAGTTTTTAAAGCAAGAAGTTACTTTCGTTAACCTATAAAAGTATTGACAAAAATCTTATGAAATTTATTATTCTAATTGAAAAGCATATTTCATGATACACCCTGTATAAGAAAACGTTCATTAAAAATATTAAATATACTCCCGTTATATACATGATTTTACATGTGGATTCTCTAATATAGATACTAATCTATAAAAATTTAGCAAAACTAAATGCTGTTATCATTTTTATATTAAGCAACGTGTTTATAGTAATTTAAAACCGAAAATTGAACTTTTATTCTGTTTAAAATATGAATAAATACAATACTATTATACCGTAATATAAATATGTATCAGTATTAAAATGATATTCATTGATTTTGCTGATTAAACAAATTTTTGCAATATTTATAAATTAATTTATAATTAGATTCAGTCTAATCGTAAATTAGAAATAGAATACTACATATTATTATTAATATACAGGGTTTATACATAATATACAGGTGTGTAGGTATTAATATAATTTTCATTTGATTTATAAATTATGCGGTAAATAGTTCTGTGTTATACTAAAATTCTTAAATGATGTTTTACAATGTGCTTTCAAGGTCTGCTAAAATAAACATTCAGCTAAAACAAACTTAGTTTAAGCTGATAAAATTCTAAAACTAATAAGTTTTTCAAGGTTAATTATATATAAAAATATTATGCAGTACAATTGACACCCAAATTTCCGGCAGTACAGTAGCGGTCAGAAATCTGGAGTATGAAGTTAGTTTTGCGGTAGCGCTTGGTACAGTACCCCCACAAAATTTAGCGGCCTCCCGATTTTCGTTTAAAATGACGCAATTAAGGCAAGCGTGTGTTAGGGTCAAGGTTTGCACGTACAGTACGCTTCAAAAAGTGATCGGACACCTTTGACACGGTAGTGTACCAAAAATTTAAGCACAGTACGGTGTCAAGAGTTTGGGGCCACCCCTTGGGTTAGGGTATTCCCCACATTTTTGACGTGGTAGTGTACCTTTCGTTTAAAATGACTCAATTAACGCAAGCGCGTGTTGCGGTCAAGGTTTGCACGTACAGTACGCTTCAAAAAATGATCGAACACCTTTTTAGTTAGGGGGGTCCCCACTTTTGACACGGTAGTGTACCAAAATTTAAGTACAGTACGGTGTCAAAAGTTTGGGGCCACCCCTTGGGCTGGGGTAATCACACATTTTTGACGTGATAGTGTACCTTTCGTTTAAGATGACTCAATTAAGTGAGAATAAAGGCTAAGGCTTGCATGTACACGCAAAAAATAAGTACAGTGCGCTTCAAAAAGTGATCGGACACTTTTTTGCTCACGGGGGTCCGCACTTTTGACATGGCAGTGTACCAAAAATTTAAGTACAGCACGGTGTCAAAAGTTTGGTGCCACCCCCGAGTTAGGGTATCCCCATATTTTTGACGCGGTGGTGTACCCCAGCTATCAAGTTGTAACCTAAAATTCAGTCTGCGCATGCGTCGTGTACTTAAATTTAATCTGCGCATGCGTTAGGTTTGCATTCAAAAGCTACGTCAGTGCTGGCGTGTAATGAGTTAACACAAAACCAAATTGTTATAAGTAAATTGTGATGACGCATAATCGGTTAACATAAATTAATTTGGTTGCTGGTGATGACTCAGGTCTTTGGAGTTTCAAGGCCAACAGTATGAGCGCGTGTGGGGTCAAATGTCAGCAACAAATTTTAAATACATGTACTTGGTACGTGCCGGGTCAAAGGTTAAGGTTTGCACTAGTACCGTAAAGTTACACGATTTCAAACATTGGCAAAAGGGTTCAAGTTGGTTAGTTTTACGGTGCGGCCGCTCTCTTATAGCCTATCTACTCATATCCTAGGTACCAACTCAATCAACATGAACACGAACGAGAAAATTTATTTCTTTTCACACTCACGCACAATCATAAATAAAAACTTTATGCTTTCACAATCACGCATGCTTACGAATTAAATATAAAAATCTTTAAAACTAATCGTTGGAATTTTGAATAAAAATCACTATCGTTTTAACAGTCAGTTAAAATTATGTCCTTGCAATAAAATCAGAATACGGTTAATACGACTAACACTGTTATTGAGATTAATATTGATGCAAGTTATAAACCTACTATTAAATTTTTTCTGGAGTGAGAAAATTTTTTTAATTTTTCATCTGGTGATTTATTGTTTAATTTTTGGTCTTCTTGTATTGTATTTGTATATAAACATGATATTTCGCACAACCAAACCAAATATGTAGTTTTTTAACAAAATTGTGACAAAATATTTTTTAGTACCTATAAATACATAAATACATAAGTAATAAATTTTTTTAAAAATAATGATAATAACAAAACAACTTAAAATACACAGCTTTACAAATTTTTAATTTGGAAAAATACCAAGAACACCACATGGCTAGATAAGTTAATTGGGACCTCCTGAACACGAAAAACGCTGTAATTGTTTTTTTCTAAGTACTGTTTTTTAGATAACGGTACTTTTGTGTTTTTCGGTGTATGGTCCCACTCAAACCCTTGTGGAGCCAGCCCAACCGAAAACTCCGATCGAGATAAATGGCATACCGTTGGAAAGGTAATTGAATGCCTTTTCCGTCGATATACTGCAAGTTTCTATCTGCCAAGAAATGGTTGAGTTATGGCACCTCAAAGTTCAAAATTTGCCAATTTTTTACGTTTTTTTCAAAATTTTTTATTTTCATTTGGTTTTTTTTCTACATTATAGTAAAGATCTGGAATGTTTTATTCTTTTGTCAAATAGTTTATTTTATTACCAATATTTTAAGCGTAATTTGAAAAAAAACGGATGAAAAATAAAGTTTTTATTAAGGATTTTGTGGAACGACAATATTTTCATTTTCATTGCTCACACACTATATTCGGCGTAAATTCAAAAAATTTAAATTAAAATGACGAGCGACTTGAAATTTTGCGTTTTTATTCGGATGGATCTTCGCGAATGAGGAACCAACAATAGTCCGCCATCATTTGTTCATCCCACCAGCCTTTGTAACGTCTCTCGATTTCTGCCATTTCCTGGTGAAATCTTTCACCTTGTTCATCACTTTCGGAGCCCAAGTTCGTGGGGAAAATATCCAAATGACTGAATAAGAAGTGTAATTTAGGTGTCATATTTGAACCTAAAAATTAAAAAGAATAAATTCTCAAATGATAACGACCTTTCTGATATACATGCTTTCACTCAACGCTTACCAATGGCATTGAACTTTTGCAGTAATGTATCGATCTTCCCAAAAAGTTGTGAACGATGTCCTGGAATGCTTCCAATGCCTCCAAATGAGCTGGACCTAAACACTCATTAAATGCTTGGTCACCGTACAGAGCCCGAATTTGAGGTCCATCAAATATACCAGCTTCAATTTTGCTCGCTGTGGCTCTCGGAAATTTTTGTTTAAGGTAATTCGTGGCAAGACTGTCTTTTGGCAACGTTTTCACAATATTTGTAAATAACCCAAGCTTAATATGTAATAGAGGAAGTATTATCTTCTCCTGAGGAATGAGTGGGTCATTTTTGATATTGTACTCTCCGTGCGTACGTCCACTTCGCTCGGGCCAAACTTTTCGGATGCAGTGATTCTGACGGTCACGGCTGTCCCATAGACATAGAAGACAGGGAAACTTCGTATTGCCCCCTTGCAATCCAGATAGTATGGCAACTAATTTAAAATCAGAGCAAACTTTCCATTGATGTTGGTCATATTGTATGAGATCGAGAAGTTCTTTCATTGCTTCATATGTTTCCTTTTGTGAATTTTCCATATCCTATTGGAATTGATGGTTTCGTATTCCCTTTATGAAGCAGGATTGCCTTTAAACTATCCTTGCCTCCATCCAGAAAAAGACGCCATTCCTCTGGGTCATAATTTTGTTGGAGAGCATTGAAAAGACCACATATGTTGGCACAAAAACAAAAGTTTGCCGTTTTTGCGAAAAAAAGTGCAAGTTGTTTGCTGCGATCACGGTAATATGTAACACGTGTCTCAGGAGCACAATATCCCCACTGTTGCAATCGTGATGCAAGTAATTCAGATTTTGATTTCGGCAAATACAAATCTCGGCACAAATCATTAAGCTCGGCCTGAGTAACTAAATGGGGTTTCTTATTTGATTGCATTTCTGATTCACTCCACTCATCTGATGAATCATTTTTTATTGTTCTTTTTCGTATTTTTGTGGGCCCCGCTACAATCAGCTGCGGTTTGGGGCACGATACTGAATGCGGCACTGGAAGCGTCACCGAGCTAACAACTGAATAAACTGGTTCAATTCTACGTCCGATAGCCTTTTCCGTTAAACAGAAATAACAATCTGTTGTATGGTTCATCTGATTTCTCCATTGCATTGGCTTTCCAAATGTGAAGAAACACTCTTGACCCTTACCAATTGTATTTAATATTGTTCGGCAGTTGTTACATGCATTATTCGGTGTCCACGGTTTGTCGAGAGACGCAGGTCGAAAGCCGAAATACTTCTTATACGCTTCAGATAAATTTTACGTATTCATTTTTCGCATCAAATGTTGTGATTTCTTTTTCACAAGAACACCACAAACATAACAAAATTCGTTGGGAACGATTGAACACATTTAGGATGGAAATAAAACACCGTGCTTTTCAACTTCACAAGCCAGAATGACTTTTCTTTATTTCATTTAAGGTACTTAAACCTACGCCAATACATTTTTCGATAATATAGTGAATTATAATAATTTTATGTATAAATACATGTTTAAATTGTACAAGAAAGAAGAATACAAATATAGTCATTCGGAATATTCCAGAAATAATATAAAAAATAGTCAAACATGATTATTTAACAATGAAAGAAACAAACAAGCCCTAAGCGTGTTTGTAAAAGATTGTGGATAGCTGTGTGCTCGGGTGTGCTTGGTACCGCTTAAGCTGATTGGTCACACACCAACCATAGCCGGGTTCAGATCGATTGTTATCAATCACTTTCAACAATAAGCGAATATACATAGAGTATTATGCATGTACTCTAATACCGGTGTACATATACACTGCAGCCGTCTCCCTCCACGGACAGCGTGTGATGTTGGTACATACACAACCATACATCACACGCATACACTGATAGGAGATCTATGTTGTAACATGCTGTGCGTTGGACTGATGGACACCGAATATAGTGTGTGAGCAATGAAAATGAAAATATTGTCGTTCCACAAAATCCTTAATAAAAACTTTATTTTTCATCCGTTTTTTTTCAAATTACGCTTAAAATCTTGGTAATAAAATAAACTATTTGGTAAAAGAATAAAACATTCCAGATCTTTACTATAACGTAGAAAAAAAACCAAATGAATATAAAAAATTTTAAAAAAAACGTAAAAAATAGGCAAATTTTGAAATTTGAGGTGCCATAACTCAGCCATTTCTTGGCAGATAGAAACTTGCAGCATATCGACGGAAAAGGCATTCAAATACCTTTCCAACGGTATGACATTTCTCTCGATCGGTTGGGCTCCACAAGGGTTTGAGTGGGACCATACACCGAAAAACAAAAAAGTACCGTTATCTAAAAAACGGTACTTAGAAAAAACAATTACAGCGTTTTTCGTGTTCAGGAGGTCCCAATTAACTTATCTAGTCATGTGGCGTTCTTGGTATTTTTTGGCTGTAAACCAGTGATATTGAAAAAGATAATATGTATTCCTTTACAATTAACCCATATCGTCACCTACATAATCAAACCTCGTAACTGCAATATCAGTAGTTTTCAGGAGAAGGGAAATACTGTTTATAACAATTTAGTTAGATGATAACGAATAATTATTATTAATTGAATCAGCGACACACGTAGGGAAAGGGTGAGCAAAGTGGCCACACTAAGGGAATTTCGACTATTTCAATGACAATAATCAAACAAATTAATTGAAATTTTGACAGTACATTTAGAGCAAGAGCTCACTGCAGGATCTTGTCCCCATCGAGTTGACAAGTAAAATATTTTTTTTTAGATACTAGTGACTATAATCGATAAAAAAATTCGCAATTGCCAGTACAAAAGTTGGCCATAAAATTTGTATGATTTTTTGAAAATAATTTTTGTAGTACTGTGGCGGTTCCGTTCGTCTTACCACTTAAAATTAGTCTTATAATTTTTGTTTTTACGTGTAAAAATGAAATATCTTGGTCTGCCTCATTAATAACGGGTCACTGTGAGGCAGCGAATTTTTTAATTAATTTCTTATTGTACCGTTAAGGTACCGATCGAGTTACCACTTCAAACTCAGACGAAATAAATCATACAAATTTTATGGCCAACTTTTATACTGGTAGGTGCGAAATTTTTATCGATTATAATCACTAGTATCTAAAAAAAATACTTTACTTGTCAACTCGATGGGGGCAAGATCCTGCAGTGAGCTCTTGGTCTAATTGCAGCTTTAATGTGATTTGAAAAATGTGGACTGAAAATATTTAACTTGGCCCCTATTAATTTATATATATATATATATATATATATATATATATATATATATATATATATATATATATATATATTAGACCAAGAGCTCACTGCAGGATCTTGCCCCCATCGAGTTGACAAGTAAAGTATTTTTTTTTAGATACTAGTGATTATAATCGATAAAAATTTCGCACCTACCAGTATAAAAGTTGGCCATAAAATTTGTATGATTTATTTCGTCTGAGTTTGAAGTGGTAACTCGATCGGTACCTTAACGGTACAATAAGAAATTAATTAAAAAATTCGCTGCCTCACAGTGACCCGTTATTAATGAGGCAGACCAAGATATTTCATTTTTACACGTAAAAACAAAAATTATAAGACTAATTTTAAGTGGTAAGACGAACGGAACCGCCACAGTACTACAAAAATTATTTTCAAAAAATCATACAAATTTTATGGCCAACTTTTGTACTGGCAATTGCGAATTTTTATATATATATATATATATATATATATATATATATATATATATATATATATATATATATATATATATTATTTTTTCCTAGTCCACTATAAGTCTCCACTTTTGTTTTTCACTGGCATCTTCCTTTGTGGGAGCAATCTAAATAGGAAAGGACTAGGGAGAATAACTAGGACGAATGATCTTTTGTTTTAATAAGTTGCTTATTTATCGTCTAACTTTTTCTTGAGAATATGAGGATATCTATATGACTTGGTGTAAATAGGAATATCCTCTTTTATCGTGATTTTGTGTTTAAATTCGTTCTTAAGTGTTAACTCTGTTCCTTCTTTGTAAAAAATGTCCTCAAACTGATTATATGATTACATTTAATTATAGCTGTACATTCTTCATCATCAAAATGATCTATTCTAATATGTGATGTAATGTCATTAGATATGTGATTTTACTGAGATGTGATATTCAAATTATTAACGCTTTTAAACAAACCATATGGAAAAAAATTTTCTCTCAAAATGCCGGACTTTTTACTGCCAGTGATAAGTACAATAGATAAGATTACAAAAAAAGAAAAAGAAAAAATATCACCAACACCAAAAAGTGAACCCTAGAAATTTACAAAATATAAATTGTACTAAAATATATTGATAAACTTGAACATTATTTAGAATTATACCGTATTTCGGAAAATCTGTCCCAGATGGCGTCACCTGCTCCAGTGAATATGTACATATCACAGCATTTTGAGCCACCATATTGCAGGACGAGTTAACTTGTTTTAATCATTTAAAGCGTTAAATTCAGTAAATTCTGTAAGAGGTGCATCTCCTTGTCAGTAATATCCACTTTGAATATGTCCAATAAAAAAAATACATGGTACCCACTCTGATTAACAAAAACAAAACAAACCTTGGTACGATGTAGAATGTATACAAAATATTAAATCATATGTTCGAGATGCACTCGAACAGGCAAAAATACATACTTTTACAGGTTTCAAGCTAAAAAAGCGGACATTTTCGGACAAATCAGGACGGTACTTACTGCAATAAAATTTTGCAACTAAATTACATGAAATTGTACACATTTGAGTGAATGTAACTAGTCAAAAATTACATTTTTCGCCATTTAAAATACTAACGGCATTTTTTATTTGATAAAAATGAGAAGAATCAAAAATCGGAAAAAACAATTTTTGAAAATTATTGAAAAGTTGTTGAATATTTCGGCGGCTCACTATAATACCTAAACCAGCGGTTCCCAAAAGGTGGTCCGTGGACTCCCAGGGGTCCGCGGACGATTAGTAAGGGTTCCACTTACGAATTTAAGGGATTCCCGTTTTCTTTATCTCTTTCATTGTTGCAAATACGTAAATTTCAAATTTGCAGTTTGTTTTTAGAAGATTGATTTGTTTGGAATGTAAGAATTATTTAATTTTTTAACGATGACTCATGCTCAATTGTATTTGAAACGGAGTATATCAACTTTTTATTACGCGTGAAAAAAAGTAGGTAAGCAAATTCATTTCTATAATAACTATACATAGGAGCTCCAATATAACGTAGTGGTCCGCACAAAATAAGGGGAAGTACGTTATATCAGATCACCAGATCACCAGATACGTTATATCAGATTACTATTGCTCATGCAGATATATTCTTTATTGATAAATTAATGGTTTTTACAATAATTGATAAATTTTACTTAAACTTTAATATAACTCAAGGTTATATTTTACTAAGTAGAAATAGCATTCATTTGATTGAAGCTTTTTCAAAATTTATTGCTTCATACGGTAGACCCACCATGCTTACAGTTGATTCTGATAGAGGATTTGATTCAATTAGGTTTAGACAATTTTGTGACCATTACAACATACAGTTACACATGACATCTCTAAGAAGTTCAAATTCGAATTCCCCAATTGAACGATTCCATTCAACCTTATTAGAAACTTATAGACTAATTCATAATGATACTGAAAATAAGGAAATCGTACCAAAACAAAAACTAATAACAGCCATACTTACTTACAATAATTCCATTCATTCAACCACAAAACATACACCATTCGAGTTATTCTTTGGTCATAAATACGATATTAGTTTAAAACCTAACAAAAATGACATCAACGAAAAACGACAAGAACTATTTGACAAAGTATACGACCATTCACAAAGAAAGAAACAGGAAAAAATATTAAAACTAAACATTAACAGAGACGAACCATTAGCTTACACACCCGGTACTAACGCTTACCTCACTGAAAATCCACGCAATAACAAAACTCATTCAAAATTTAAACAAATTAAAGTAAGTAAAGATAACAGAGTTAGAATTTTAGACAATAAAAATAGTAAATTAAATAAACAAAAATTAAAACGACCACTCAAATTACAGGACGATGTTAACGATGACGAAGCGAAAATAGAGATCCTAGACCAGACGAACAACCCAGGAATCTTGATAATGACCCTAGCCAGGCCCGTGTTATCAATAACTTCGACCACTACGTTCATATCATTTACCTAGAAAACTATAAAGAAAATTTAATTAATATAAAGAAATCAATTAATATTATTTCACAAAAATTCCCTAATAAATAATTTGAGAATGTACTCTGTTTAAAATTTCAAGAATTAAATAAAAACCTTCAAATCCTCCTACCAAGAAAAATAGTAAAAAAGGGCTTAAACGATGGTATGGGAACGCTTATTAAGCAAATTAGAGGCAACATGGACCACAACGACGCCTTGGAAATAAATAAACACATCGAAACATTAAAATTAAATAAAAATAACACAGTTACTCAGTTAAACATACAGGTTAGCATAAATTCACAAATGATCGCACGATTTGAAAACATTACAAAACACATAAATAATTAACAAATTACAGTTAATAATTACCTGTAATCATTATCGAAGAATATCGATTCAAAAGAAAAATATGATTACAATATTTATATAGTATAAATTTTAATATGGGAATACTAAACGAACATATTAAAGAAATAATACAAGCAGTAAATTTGGCAAAACTTAACATAATAGCAGAACCAATTCTACTCCCAAACGAACTAAAATATGTGTATAAATCCTTAATCAAACAGGGAATACCTATAAAATCCTATGACCAAGTCTATAAAGTCCTTAAATTACAAGCTTATTACAATGATACTAACAAAATTTTCAATATAAAAATACCAAATTTCTATCTTGATACCTATCGGTTAAACTATTTAGAATCCTTGCCAAATAAAAACTTAAAATCTACAAAATTCCTTAAACCCTATACGGTTTCCAATGAGTATGAATTGTACGAGATTGACACAGAGTGTCCCAGAATAGAGAACATCTACATATGTCAGTTCAAGAACATGGGAACCAAGTTGAAAAATTGAAAGTGCCTGGGAGGCCTTCCACTTAACCAGCCATCAACATGTGACTACGAGGATTTCAACAATATCACAGAAATCAAACAAATTTACAACAATCATATCATCATTAAAAATTCATTCGATACGAACATCAGTTCAACGTAAAATTATGGGAACTTCTGATCTACTTCGAAAATTATTCCGTTACCATTAATGGAGTAATATACGAAAACAGAATAATTCAAAACACTGAAATATTATATCTAGTGCCTACATACAATCTTCCAGTCAATACTTCAAACATTCAAGAAAAATTGGACTTATCCAAATTAAGAAACTTTCATCTGGAAAATCGGCAGAAAATTGAACTACTGCAATATCGTAATAACGTTCATACACCGGCAACTTACCTCATGGTTTAAGTAACTATATCAATCATCATTGCGTTAATAATCTACTACATTAAGAAGAATAAAGAAGAGGATCCGGCAATTCAAGTAACCTATGAACCTACAGCGCCGTTCAGAGAAGTGAAACTTCTATGGCCACCGCTTCAGTCTTAGGAGTGAGGAGTAACATCCTGTACAATATGGACATCCTATATATAAAATAATTGCTTATTTTGCTAATCCATATCTATTTTTAATATTGTTACTTTATAAAACGCTAATTTTGAACAATCTTTTATTTCATTGTTCTATTGATAACTTTTATACATTGTAATAATTTAAAATATTATATTTCTTTCCTGGAACCACCAACTCTGAGTGATTATTCTAGAAAAATCTTAAAAAGGTATAAATAGGAGCAACTGTTCAAAATAAAACAGTCTTCTTGCATAATTAAACGATATTGGATCACTCAATGTTGGTACAAAAGCATATTGTATTTCACTTTGGAAAATAAAAAATTTTAAAAACCCAAAGTATCATCTCGATAATTTAATATATATATATATATATATATATATATATATATATATATATATATATATATATATATATATATATATATATATATGTCGTGTCCAGAAGAAGCTGAAGCGGTTCGACGAGAAAGTATACTTGACTCACGGTCGTCTTACGATCTCTATACCCAGTATCCTTCTTCTACGACGATTTGTTGGGATCCACAGTTAAGGGTAATCGCCACTCAAGTTTTTTGGAAAAACAGGAGAAACCGAGTTCTGGATTAGGTTGATGCTTTCGGACTTATTTGCGTTGCTTAAACTTTTACTTGATGATCTTCTTTTAAATACTTCTTATTTTATTTTAAATAATTAATAATATCGTTGTTTAAAAATGTTTTAGATTTATTTTGACTTCTTTTTTATTTAATTATTTTGTTACTTGTTTTATTTACTTTTAGATTTTAATTATTATTTTATTTTAAATTTTTAATTTTAATTTTATTTTCTTTTTGTTTTAATTTTAATTTTAAGAAGTTTGTTTCGTTCGAGTTTGTTTTAAGGTTTTTTTTTTATAACAAATAAGTCCCAATTTAAATTTAACAAAATTTATTTAAAATCGAATTTCCATTTATAAAGTTGATAATTAATTTTGAAAAGAAATTTATAAGTTTACAAAAGTTTAAAATAAATTTGAAGAAAAGTCTTTGAATTTACAAAAGTACAACTATTACAAAAATGATCAAAATTATGTACAACAATCGAAACATTATTATTTTTACAAATTCTCTTTGAAAATTTCAAAATACCGACGGACAGAGTAACGAGTTAAAATTGGTAAAAAATTTTCCAGAACTAAATTTTTGTTTTTTTGAAATTACAAATTTATAGAGATATTATTGCTTAACTAGCAAAAATGCATGATACACGTTTTTTTTGGAGCGAAGGTTCTAGAACATTGATTTATTGTTAGTTAATTGTAAATTGCGAATTTTGCATTTTTACTAGTTTCAACTAGATTTTGTAAAAAGGAAATACACAAAATACAATCAAAGGAAATATTAAATTTTGAATAAATAATTTTGAATTATTTAAAATAATAATTCTATAGATTGAAAATATTAAAGAAAATTCATCAGCAATTCTGTCGGCACGACATCGCCTTCCTCTGAAGAGTGGGTTCTGGCTTCTGAAACTTTGAAAAGGACGAATGACACGACGTCCTGTGGGAGATGCTGATGAGATCGCTGTTGTACTTGAATTGGACGGATGGGGTGTCGTCCAGATGAATTTGTAGAATTTGAGAGATGTTAGAGTTGAATGGGACGGATGGGTCGTCGTCCTGTGATACTGGAAGAAGTTGAAGAACTCCTCCTATTGTTTATTTTTGTCAGAAGTTGCTCAGTGGCTGGTTCGTATCTGACCTCGGAGTTCAGTGGTTGAACCTGGTTGTGTCTGTTTTCTCCAAACAGGCAATTATAAAAATTGAAAGTGTCTCCATTGTGTTCACGACATGGTGTAAGGCACCTAAACAAACTAGATAATAAAGTTAAAAATAATTTAATTATGCCATATTTATGCAGATAGTATAAAGCAATTATAATGACGAGTGATCCTCCAATGTATGTTAACCATTCGTAGATTTGGTTTTCGTTACGTATAATGAATGGTTTGTTCAGCTGTCGTTGAAGATTTTCATCCATTTGATTTAGTTTATGTTGTGTGTATTTTAGTTCGTTCAGATCCAAATTGGTTATCCTTATTGGTTTGATTTCTTCGTGCTTCAAAGTTTTTTCATAATTCACGTATTTACAGCAGTCGTCCTCTAGGATGTCGACCTGCGGGATTCTGATGTAACTTGAAATATTTTTCATTGATACTATTGGTTGTAGAATTATTTCTGATGTGATGAGACGGCAGTCACCATTGATTTCGATGGTTCCCATTCCATCCAGTGAAATTTCTTCATCTTCTTCACCGTTGCATAAAATATTGCATTTCGTTTTCCTAGTTAATATGAATAACCATTTCTTGTTGGAAATCGATTGCCATATTTCTGGAATAGCTTCTATGGTTGTTGTTTTACATGACTGCGGTAACTTCTCGGTTTCCAAGTCGAAAACTTCGAGTTCGCATATGTGATCTGATCGTCTCTCCATAGTTTTAATATTTGAACAAATAAAAATGCTATCTATGTTTATGCAATCATCTAAATTTTTTAATAAGGCAAATTGTGACTTGCTTCTACTTGTAATTATATAAGGATAATCAATTGTTATGTAAGATATTTTGGATGAATTTTTATGAGGAGTAGGTAATGGGTATGTTTGATACAATGAATACTCCATTATTTGAGTGATTGGTATTTTTAATAATATGACTAATACGTTTTCTTTAAAGAAAGATTTGATTGTCATTATTTTGTAATAATCTGCAATGTAATTTTCATTTAGTGGCAAAGGTAGTTCAACTGAAGTTAAGGGTTGCAATTCTTTAATCAACATTGCTGGATTTACTACGTTATAATCAATTATACCATGTCTTATTAACGTTAAAGTTGTACTATAAGATTGGAGCAATCGTAAATTTATATCGTTAATTTGTTTTAACAACAGTAAATGATCGAGTACAGCAATTTCTAACTGGTTATTATTTATTACTGCTTCTGAATCAACCATGTACTTATTAAAACTTTTAATATTAGAATTTAATTCATTTTCTGCATTTTGAATTTTTGTTAAGGTTTTATTTAAAGCGGACATTGTTTCCGATAAAATTTTAATTTGATCTTTCATAATATTTTGGGTATTTTTTCTATCGTCGATGAGTGTGTTGATTGAATTTTTGTAAAAAGCTGCATCTTCAGAGTCTGGGAGCCCGACCAGCCATTTTAGAATTTTCGAGCCGGCATCAATTAGGCATCTTTTTTGTCTATGCATTTTTAACGTATTTATTAAGGATTTTATTTCTTCTAGTTGTTGCAATATTAATTTTTGTTATGATTTACATGTGGTTGCATTAGGGTTTTGTATTGGAATTTTATTACATAAAGTTAGCGAATTGGAGTAGTGAATTTGTACTAACCTTAGATTATCTATGAATATGGTGGTGTTTATAAAATGAACTAAAGTAAGTTTTTGGGTGGATACAAGTACTATCATTATTCCAATTGTAAGCTTCATCTGAAACATAAAGTTTCAGGCTGTTAGCATGATATATTTTATCAAATTTTTTCATTTTTATTTTAACTGTGTCCGTGGAAGGGTAGGTTTGAATTACTTTAAAGGGACCGCGAAATTTGTCAGTAAGTTTACCGGGACCATGTTGTCCTTCTTTAACAAATACAAGATCGCCTACTTTAAATTGACGTTGTTTAGAATTTGTATCGTATGAACTTTTATTAACGTTTTTACTTTTAATTAGATTTTTCCTAGCTGTATCTCTAATTTTTGAAATTTTATTTTGAATTTTTTCAGTTAAATCTTGATATGTTCGTCTGTTCGGGTGATTTAAAACATTTGGAATTAACGGGTCTTTACCAAATACTAATTTATAGGGAGTTTCGTTAGTGGACCTATTTATATGAGTGTTGTATGAAAAGTTGCAAGATATAGCATTTCATCCCAGTTGTCTAAATCTTCGTTAATATAGGATCGTAAATAATTTTCTAAATAAGCGTGGGATCTTTCTAAAGAACCATTTGATTGTGGATGATATGAGGAGGTAGTTTTGTGTTTAATTGAAAATAGTTTACTGACTTCTTTAAATAAAGCGCTGGTAAAAGTTGCGTCTTGGTCGGTTAATATGAAGGGGGGAAAACCGAAGGTACTGGCATATTTTAGAAAATATATAGCAGCCGTTTCTGCTTTTTTATCAGGCATCGGAAAGGCTTGTAGGTGTTTTGTTAAATTATCTTGCAAGGTAAAAATAAACCTATTTTTATTTTTAGTTTCGGGTAACGGGCCGATAAAATCGAATGAGGTTTCGTCATTAAAATTCCTAGCAGTGGTAGTTATTATCATACGGGATTTAGGTATTCGGGAAGGTTTGGATTTTTTACACGTTTGACAATTTTTTATATAATTTTCAACAAAAGTTTTCATGCCTTTCCAAAAGTATTTTTTTCGTAATTCTTCAAAAGTGCGTTTTACCCCTGGGTGACCTCTTAAGGGATGATCATGGTATTGTCTTAATAATTTAAGTTTTTCTTCATTTCCGCGAATTAGTTGTGGTTCGTCAGAGTTGTTTTCGTCAGTGTTGGTTGTATCGTCTGTTTCGTCTGTACAGTCAAAAGTGTTAACGCTAATGTTATCTAGATTGCCTAAGTTAGTAGATTTATTACAAAAAATTAAGTCATTTGAATTTATGATTTTAACATTCTCTGAAAAACGATATTTTATTAAATTTTGAAATTAACTATTTTGAATATTACTATCAATATGAGAGATGTCAATCATTACATTTTCGTCACTTGAAGTTTCTGCAATTTCACCTATTGTATTAAACAGAATTTTTAGATCTAACTGATCATTTATTTGATTTTTAATTGTAAATAAAGTTAATGTCTGTTCGTCCGTTTCGTCACGAAAAACTTGTCCTAAATTTGAATTGATTAAATCTATTTCAGTAAATTTTTTTTAGTAAAAATGTTTTTAAACTATCGTTGATTTTGAGATCTTTTGAAATTGGAACAATTAGTGATTTTATACCTTTTATATGAGTTGGTGTTAAATATTCAATTTTACTGGTATGGTTATTGTTAAAATGATTGAAATCTTCAAGTGATTTGTCTTTGTCCGTCATGAAGTATAAAATTGGTCTACTTAATAAATCAGCTACATGATTAGTTTTTCCTGGAATGTATTTAATTTCGTAGTTATAATTCATTAATTTTAATCGCCACCTAACTAATCTACTAGTTGGATCTTTTACATTATAAAGCCAAACAAGAGCTCTATGGTCAGTTTTATTTCAAATTTTCTACCATAAAGAAAATGATGAAAATGCTTGACTGTTTTTATAATTGCAAGACATTCCTTTTCTACGATTGCGTAATGTTCCTGTGCCTTATTGAGTGTGTATGAGTAGTAAGCACAAGGCATGTCAATACCGTCGTAATTTTGGGTTAATACTCCACCTATACAACTTTTAGAAGCGTCTGTAGCAATCGAAAACATTTTGTTGTCATCGGGATATTTTAGGATAGGAGCAGAGGTTAATTTTTGTTTTAAGGTTTCAAAAGCAATTTTACAGTTTGTGTCAAAATTAAATGGTACATTCTTTCTTAATAAGTTTGTTAATGGTTTTGCAATTAATCCATAGTTAGAAATGAATTTTCTATAATAACCTGTCGTTCCAAGAAAGCTTTGTAATTGTTTGATATTTTGGGGTTCTTTTAGGTTTGAAATTTTGTCAATTTTGGAAGTTTGTGGGTGGTAGCCATCTAAACGGATTACGTGTCCTAAATAATTTAATTCTGTTTTTTAAAAATTCACATTTATCCATATTTATTTTTAAGTTATTATCACTAAGCAATGTTAATACTTCATCAAGATTTTTAAGGTGTTCTTCAAGATTTTTACCTAAAATTATAAGATCGTCAAGATAACACATGCATTTTTTCTCTTTTATTAAATTTTGAAAAATTTCGTTCATTAATGTTTGAAAAGTAGCCGGAGAGCTGATTAGGCCGAACGGCATTTTTAGGAATTCATAATGAAATAGACCGACACTGAAAGCAGTTTTGGGAATATCAGATGTTTTAACAGGAATCTGATGAAATCCGCTTGCTAAATCAAGGGCAGAAAAATATTTGTTGTTACCTAAGTTAGATAATATTTCATCAATACGAGGGATTGGATAATTATTTGCGACCGTCTTCTGGTTCAATTTTCTATAATCAATTACCAATCTATATTTCTTTTTACCTGATGCGTCTGGTTTTTTATCAACTATCCATACTGGACTGTTATACGGACTTTTAGATTTACGTATTATGTTATTAGCTAATAAGTCTTCTACCTGTCTTTGTGCTTCTTCTAATAAGGGTTTTGGTAAAGGGTAAATTTTGCTTTTTACAGGAATGTTATCTGTTAAGGGAATTTCATGTTCAATTAAATTAGTACAACCCGGTGGATCGTTTTCTAATTTAACTATTTTATTATGTTTAAGAATAATTTTTTCTAATAAAGATTTTTCGTTTGCATTTAAATGATTAGTTCGTAACTGTTTTAATATTTCACTATGCCTATCTGTTAAAGAAAAAATTTTACTTGTATTTTCTAAAGTAATAGTATTATTTTTAAAATTCATGATAGCGTCATATTTACTTAAAAAATCAATTCCAAGAATTCCATTTAGGGGAATGCTATCGTTTGTTACCAAATGAAACTTATGAAAATATTTTTGTTTGTCAAATTCTAAATTAATGTGTACTAAACCATGTGTGGGGATAATTTCGGGTATTATGCCACTTATATTAATTTTAATGTTAGATTCTATTAATGTTTGATAATTAGGGTTTAAACTACATGATTTTATCAGAGACACGGTTGCGCCACTGTCTAATAAAAATATAAAATAACCTTGTACAGAATGAGGAGAGAAAAATTTTATTTTTCTATCATTTATAACATTTGAAATGTTTGTTGTTGAGCTGAAGCCGCATCGATAGAACTCGTTGTTGGGGCTTCGGTCAACCCGAGTTTGTTTAAGTTTAAATCCTGAAGGTTTTTAGTTACATGCGCCACTTTAGTATTAGGGTTATTTAAGTTATCGTTAAATTTTTTCTTACGACACTCATCAACTGTATGTCCCAAAAATTTACAATAAGTACATTGTTTAAATTTTTTATTTTCGTTATTTGTAGAAAATGAATTATTTTTATTTCGACAATCACGAGTGTTGTGATTTGTCTTTTTGCAAATTTTACAATATTTTTTATTAGAATTATTATGTTCTTTATTAGAACTTTGCGATGATAAAAATGCTTCTTCCTCGCATGCGATTGCAAGGGCTTCATTCATAGACACATAAGTTTTGTGTCGTAGAATGCCTGATAATTCAGGTTTACAATGATGGGTAAACCTGCGTAAAGGGATTTCATTTATTAAAGCTAATTTTCCTACTAGCATTGAATTAGAAATTGTTGTTTCTTTAATTTTTTGAATTATTTTAGCATTTAGTTGCTCGATTCTAAGATAAAAATCTTTAACCGATTCGTTCGGTTTTTGTTTACAGGTTTCCAATTGTTCCTGTAAATGCTTGGTTTAATTTTAATTTTAAATCATCAAATGTGTTTACACCCGTCGCGTTAATTTTATTTTTAACTGTCGCGGATATTTTTGAAAAAATTAAAGCAGTTAATGCCCTATATTGATTTTTATTAGCTAATGTGAGAGCGTTTTCCGCATTTTGAATAAAATTTTGCAATTCGGCGGGATTACCATTAAATGGAGTAATCATTTGTGCCAAAAATGTTAAAGGAATATTTTCAGTAGAATCAACGACATTAAAATCGTTGTCCTCTGATAGGACTGATGGGGTCGGATTTCCGTTTTCCTCAGTCATTGTTAAAATAGAAAATTTAAATAAAAATAAAATGAAATAGAAGCAACAATCAAAACTTGCCTACCTTGTAACCTCGATTCTTTTTTAGAATGTCTAGACCCACTGGTAGTTGTTTGTTGTTGTAACTTTCAGATCACTACGCCTTAAGCTGGTAGCTGCTGGAGCCGTCTTGACCTAGGCGTAGATGACGCTGTTTTCTTTCAGGCCACTTCCGCTGGGCTGGTAGCTATTGAACCGTCGTCGCACAACGGGAATGTGGTGCTGCTTATTTTTCTTTCAGGCCACTTCTACTGGGCTGGTAGCTATTGAACCGTCGTCGCACAGTGAGAATGTGGTGCTGTTAATTTTTCTTTCAGGCCACTTCCGCTGGGCTGGTAGCTATTGAACCGTCGTCGCACAACGGGAATGTGGTGCTGCTTATTTTTCTTTCAGGCCACTTCCACTGGGCTGGTAGCTATTGAACCGTCGTCGCACAGTGAGAATGTGGTGCTGTAGTGGTCCTAGTAGCTGCTGCTGGATCCTGAACAGCTGCTGTTTGCTGATCCTGGCAGGATCGCCATTAAATATATCGTGTCCAGAAGAAGCTGAAGCGGTTCGACGAGAAAGTATACTTGACTCACGGTCGTCTTACGATCTCTATACCCAGTATCCTTCTTCTACGACGATTTATTGGGATCCGCAGTTAAGGGTGATCGCCACTCAAGTTTTTTGAAAAAACAGGAGAAACCGAGTTCTGGATTAGGTTGATGCTTTCGGAATTATTTGCGTTGCTTAAACTTTTACTTGATGATCTTCTTTTAAATACTTCTTATTTTATTTTAAATAATTAATAATTTCGTGGTTTAAAAATGTTTTAGATTTATTTTGAATTCTTTTTTATTTAATTATTTTGTTACTTGTTTTATTTACTTTTAGATTTTAATTATTATTTTATTTTAAATTTTTAATTTTAATTTTATTTTCTTTTGATTTGTTTTAATTTTATTTTTAAGAAGTTTGTTTCGTTCGAGTTTGTTTTAAGGTTTTTTTTTATAACAAATAAGTCCCAATTTAAATTTAACAAAATTTATTTAAAATCGAATTTCCATTTATAAAGTTGATAATTAATTTTGAAAAGAAATTTATAAGTTTACAAAAGTTTAAAATAAATTTGAAGAAAAGTCTTTGAATTTACAAAAGTACAACTATTACAAAAATGATCAAAATTATGTACAACAATCGA